>CM057828.1:28949153-29336653 GCA_030068075.1 Paguma larvata | reverse complement strand
TCCAAACTTTTTGGATTGCTTTCCAAACCTTTTCTAATCTGCTTTCTGCTTACTCTTCCAGCTTTATCCTCTCTCCTCTTTCCTTCCCCTCTAATGTATATTCCTGAACTTCTGAGATCCTCTCTTCAGGGGGAGACACGATCTCCAAAACTTATCTCGAACATCTCGTCCTCTACCCAGGATAGCATTTCCTACTTTTTCACATTATCACAATGAGAAATTAAACACTTCACAACATAGCCCATGCCAGTGGTGATCTAGCAGCAATACACTTATATCTATAGAGAATATTATTATCCATTCTTTTATTCAAAGAGCTCCTTCCTGGCCACTCATCTTCTAACTATACAGATGCATCATTACTGTTTCTGATCTGCATAATGAGCACAGGACAAATTATTTTTTCTTTTTATTTAGAAACAAATATCTGCATCCCAGAATGTAAAACAGAACTACAGGACATTATCATTTAACTGACATCAGACTTTCTCTCTTTTTATTAATCTTAAACTCTGAAGGATTTATTGAAGTCCCACATTCTTGACCTGACACTTAAGAGTTAGGAACAGCCACAGAGACTACAGCTGGGAGATAAGATATAGATTAAAACAACCATTAACTCACAATGGCATTAGAAAACCATAACGGTTGAGTTCAATTTGGATTTGGGTTCAAAGCACTAAGTAAAATGGGAGGTAGAGGCTGTAAATAGTCTTCAGTGCCCTGGAACTCAACTTTTTCCTTTGGAGCAGTAACAGAAGAGTCACATTGCCAAAGATTAGGTAATTTGTTAGCCACTGTCTCCTTCTTCATGAACCACTAAATTTCTGCAGTTTTGTTCCGAGAGGCTGTATATCTAGTGGCTAGGAGTACATCCTTATAGCCACATTTCCAGTTTTTGAATCCCTGTATCTGATCCTTGCTGTGAGATCACAGGAAGGTGCTTAATACTATTTGTACCTCACTTTACTCATCTTTGATTGGGGCTCATAGAACCTGCCTCAGAGAGTGTTGAGAAGTTTTAATAAACAAAGTGTGCAGAGTCCTGAGGACAATGCCTGTCATATGAGTGCTCCACATATTGAGCTATTATTATTTTCTAATAAGATTTATGCTTCTCTAGGAGCACTTGTCAATTATATTAATTTCCCCATAGTTGTGAGGGGCCTAATGAAAGTAGATCCTTAGGAAGACTTCCCATGTGCCAGGCACTATTCTGAGCGCTTATACACACACCCCTATCTTAGAGATGAGGAAGCTGAGGCATCCCAGGGGACATAACTTCAAACCTGGCTGATCTTTTTTTTTTTTTTTAACGTTTATTTATTTTTGAGAGAGAAAGACAGAGAGAGTGCGAGCAGGGGAGGGGCAGAGAGAGAGGGAGATACAGAATCTGTGCTGTCAGCACAGAACCTGACATAGGGTTTGGACCCACAAACCATGAGATCATGACCCGAGCCAAAGCTGGATGCTCAACCAATTGAGCCACCAAGGTGCCCCAAAACCCAGCTGCTCTTAAGCACTGCAGTGAGGGAAACGCAGGAAGAGCAGTTTTAAATAAGAAGTATAGTTGACCTTTAAGCAACATGGGTTGCTTAAGCAACATGAACTGCTTAAGTCCACTTGTATTTGAATTTTTTTCAATAAATACAGTGTAGTATACTGAAATGAGTGTATTTTCTCTTCCTTATGATTTTCTTGATAATATTTTTTCTCTAGCTTGCTTTATTGTAAAAAACCAGTATATAATACATATTACATATAAAATATGTGTTAATTGACTATTTCTAATCATTGGTAAGAGCCTCTGGTAAAAAGTAGGCTATTAGTAGTTAAGTTTTGGGGGAGTCAAAAGTTTTATGTGGATTTTTGACTGCGTGGAGGGTCAGTACCCCTAACTCCTGTGTTATTCAAGGGTCAACTGTAGTAAAATTTTAGTCTTACTCTACTCATTATGTCTGCTTCCTCCTTTTAAACGCAGTTCCACATAGCTAGATTTGAGCTGGGGTATCTTGACGGTGGGCACATATTAGGATTACTGACAAACTCCATGCAACTGAGAGTCGAGGTAATCTGTAGATCATCTCCCCCAATGGTAAACATCAGAACCAAAGCCAGGCAGTAGTTCAGCTGTGCCACTGGTTTGAAGGGCTAAGGGGACCTAGAAGGATGCAGTTGTACACCAGGGCATAGAGGCCCAGGTGGGCAGAGGAGCCTGGAGTAAGGCCCTGGACCAGCAGAAGGCAGTACTATCATTCATTATGGTGGCATCAGCAGAGAGTAGAGAAAAACTCAGGAGGAACATAAATTTGGCATAAAAAAATTGTTCCCAAGACTATGCAAAACAAAACACAGCCCCACAACTTTCCTTTATTTTTGAGTTGTAGTGCTACATTGGAGCTAATGAAAAATCACTGTTTCCTAATATCCACAGAGACAAATGGCAGGGGAATAAGAGATGTGTGCACAAAGATTCTCATTTGTAGCATTACTCAGCACGATGGTGAAAGAATTGGAAACTGCCTAAATGTTCAACAATAGTAGAAATGAAAAGTAAAATAAAGTACTACCTGATTTAATATTAGGTAGGCATAAAAGTGATAATTATAAAGACTTTGGAATAACAGAGAAGCATACTTAAAAATATTTTAAGTGAAAGAGCAGAGTATAAAATTGCATCTCTAATAAGGCTATAACTATGCAAAATTATGTAGGTAGACTGGAATTGGAAGAGAACACAACAATATGTAAAGTGTGAATTTGGTTGAGGTTGTGAATGATTTTTCCCTTCATACTATTATAATTGGGCAGGGGTCAGGTGGAATTCTAAGCAGAATATAGAACAAGTGTAGAAGCACAAGGGTGAAAGAGAAAGTTGCATATAGGATAATATAAACTCAGCAAGTCCCAAAATGAACTCTTGTTTTCTCTAGTGCCTTCCCTCTTTCCAGGGAAAGGCACTATTATTCACTAGTCAGCTAAGGTATAAACCTGGGAATCATCCAGACGTTTTCACGGAACATCCACACCCAGATATCCAAGCAGACTCCATAACTGCCTGGAAGCCAGTCCTTTTGTCTCCTTCCTCACTGCTATTGTCTTAACGTTAGGTCCAACTCTTATTTAGTTATACTTTTTCCCTGCCATCGACACTTCCCAAATCTTATCCAGTCTCCTCAATGGTACCAAGACTAGGCTTTCCAAATAGAAATTAGATTATGTCACTTTTCTTCTAGAAGTCCTCAGTGACTCCCCTGGGCTGGGCAGGAAAATGAACAACTCTTAGGCATGACTCAAAGCCGTCGGAAGCTCTGAGGGAAGACTTTGCCTTCCTTCTGCACGTATTAAATCTGTAACAAGCCATAATGATGAGTCATGCTTCAGGGTTTTGCTCTCACTGCTTCTTCTGCGTGGACTGTAGTCCCCATCTTCTTATGTATCTTTATTTACCAGCATAATTCATTAATAATCTGTCTGGCTATAGGATTCCGAGTTGGACGTCTTTTCTCCTCAAAAGTTTGAGGTCATCGCTTCAAAGTCTTCTCTCTTTTAGAGATACAGTTGAGAGCTTGATGACATTTTGACTTTGATTCTTTGTATGTAAATGGATTTCTTCTCCCACCTTGTCTCCCTCCCATTGTCCCTCCCCCCTTCTCTCAGATTTTAAGGCCTTTGTCCCTGGTGATCCAAAATATTGTGATGTATTCTGGCGTGGGTCTTTTTACATTCACTTTTCTGGAGATATGATGGATTCTTTCCATTAAGAAACTCATTTCCTTTAGATGTAAGGAATTTTATTTTATGATTTCTTTCATCATTCCTTCCCTTCCATTTTCCCTAGTTATGCTTTCTTTTTAATTTTTAATTTTTAAGTTTATTTATTTATTTTGAGAGACAGAGAGAAAGAGAGAGAGAAAGCACAAGCAGGGGATGGACAGAGAGAGGGAGAGACCAAATCTCAAGCAGGCTCCACACCATCAGTGCAGAGCCGGATGTGGGACTTGAACCCATGAACCTTGAGATCATGACCTGAGCTGAGATCAAGAGACAGAGGCTTAACTGATTGCACCATCATGCTAGTCATGCTTTCTTAAACTCCTACTGTTTGGATGCTGGACCTCCTAAATTGCTACCCTAATCTTTGTTAGTATTTTCCCATTTCCCTCTTAAATATTTATTTTTCTACATTGTTACATTTCCCTGCTCTTTGGTATTTATTTTCTAGATTTCTTCAATGTACCTTCTAAACATCTATTGAGTATAAAACATTTTTAAATTTGTATTTTTAATTTCCAAGAGCTATATATAATTCTCTCAGTGCTTCATTAAAAAAAATCCATTTGTTTGTAATTTATGGATGGAATATCACTGGAAACATTAAGGACAGTTTTGTTTCTGTTTATTTTAGTTTTACCTCATGTTTCCAACATGAACTGGGTTTCCTTCAGATACGTTTTTTTTTTTTTTTTTCCCTGTCTGCTTTGGTTTTTCTGTTCCATGTTGGAGGTTTTCCAATATCTGTTGTACCTTGAATGTATATTCCTATCTTAGAATGAGACACTATAAAAAGTTGATGTGAGATTCTGTGGTTGTGTGTTTGCGGGTATATGTTTGGGGGGTTGGGCTTGTTGAATGAAGAGCTTCTCTGTAGGGTGACTGGACCTGCCTGAGATCAGTGCCCTTATGTGTTTTTCCCTTGGGCTACTTTTCCTAGAGAGGAATTTTTATATTCTGAAGACAGAAGGAGGTATTCTGGTGGTATAATTCTGGCTGCCAGCAAAGTGAGAGGTGATCAAGAGAAGGAGGTTAGGGAATATCCTCATCCCCAATGTGGAATTCCCCTGAATTCTCCTGTTTTCAGTACAATGCCTCATCTTCACTCTCAGCTCACTGATTCCTGAGTGGTAACTGATACTTCTTTTCCTGTGCTTTCCTGCGGTTTGGCCTCTTCATTGCTATTAACCTCCATATACACTTCTATTTCCACTTTTCTTTGACCTGCATTGTCAGCTAACTCCTATCTATTCTTTTTTCCACTTCCTAAAATTTGCTGATAAGCCTCATCAACTACAGTCTCTGTTCCCTTTTTCTTTATCGGTGTTTTTTTGTTTGTTTGTTTTTTAATTAAAAAATTTCCTTACTATAGGGGCTCCTGGATGGCTCAGTTGGTATAGCATTTGACTTTGGCTCAGGTGATGATCTTGTGGTTTGTGGATTCGAGCCCCGTATTGGGCTCACTGCTGTCAGTGCAGAGCCCACTTCTCTGTCCCTCTCCTGCTCACAAACACTCTCTCTCAAAAATAAACTTAAAAATATTTTTTTACTGTCATTGTAGATGAGTTTGGGTGGGGACAGTGATAAATATGCATACCCAATTTATGGTGTTCCACCAGCCCTTTTTTGACCTCTGTGGTGGGCCATGGTGAAGTCTGATGTCGGTCTGATGATGCAGTTAGGAGGTATGTAGTTGTGGTCCAGAAAGAATTTCTTGGATAGTAAATGGATGAACTCATGGGTGATGACACAGTCCCTTCTTCAGACTAAAAGTTTGAACATCTGAGGACCTAGGGTTCTGTCTCCTCTCACCCTGCAGTTTCTTCTCACCAAACACAATGAATTTTAGGGGAACTTCTTAAGGAACAAGCAATACAGTGGAAGCAGCCTCTACTCATTGTACTCTTGATTTTGTGCATATCATTGCCCTGTTAGTTTGAAGTTTTGGTAGCCAACCAAAGGGAATACAACCTTAAACTAAGTCTCTGATATCCTTCAGCTCTTTGGCTCTAACCTAACTTAACCACACATTCCTGAGAAAATGTATTGGCTGTTATATTCTTTTGTTCCCTTTCTGCCTTGGTTTGTGCTGTCCCAAAACTTCTAATATTTATCAGATTTATTTTCATGTCCTCTCCAAGGGACATGGCCCATAATAGATGTTCAGTATTTATTCATCGAATGAATGAATACAGAGATCAGTGAAATGTTAGGTGAAATACATAAAATCTCAGCTGTTCTGATTATCTTTAGTGACACAGAAAAAAATCAATGTTCTTATTGATTCTTACTAGGAAAGCAAGTAATCCTTAAAGATTAAACAGCCTCTCTTTGATTCCTTCTCTCATTAAGAATTAGAGTCTCCATTTCTTTCTCTTTCTTTCTTTCTTTCTTTCTTTCTTTCTTTCTTTCTTTCTTTGTTTCTTTCTTTTATGGCAGCATATTGTTTCTATATCTATGTTAAAATTTATCTTATTGTAGTTGGTTTTACAGTTGGCTATCCATCTGCTTTTGTAAGATTATAAACTACTTTAAGGCAGAGGTTATACCAATTATCTCTGCCTTTCCATAGTGCAAAGCACAATTAATAGATACAAAGAGCTCAATCCAGGGGTGCCTGGATGGCTCAGTTAGTTAAGTGTCCAATAATTGGTTTAGGCTAAAGTCACGATCTCATAGTTTGTAGAGTCAAGCCCCTTTTTGGGTTCTGTGATAACAGTGTGGAGGCTGCTTTGGATTCTCTCTCTTTCCCTCTCTCTCTGCCTTTCCTCCACTCATGCTCCCTCGTAAAATAAACCTTTAAAAAAAAGAGCTCAATCCATGTTTGAAAAATTAAGTTGAACTATCTTGAATTTATCACAAATGCGAAGGTCAGATATGTGTGGATGAGGGTGCTAGGCTCTCTGTGAGCAAGGGAAGAAAATTAGCAAAGCTTTGCTGTTTGGTCTGAATGACTTTACTACTAGGGATTGATCCACTAAAGTTTTAACCTATTGAGTAGACTCTGATACTATACTCCCCTCCATTCTTTTCCTTATTTCCCACAAAGAACTTTTTTGATGGCCTCAAATTACAAAGGTTTGGCACATAAGTCAGTAAAATAGCAATAGGTTCAGTGAAACAATTAATAAATGGTCATCACCAAAGCAGTCATTAATGTGAATAATCTTATGGCTATTATTTTGATACATATTCTCGGATCTACACAGAATTACTTTTCTATTCATTTTAGAACAATGATACCACGGGAAAATCTAATTTTTCCTCCCACTCCTCCTTAAAAGGAGGGAACAAATTTTGTAAAGGTATTGGTGCTGATTCCTTGAAGACACCAGGGACAAGGAGAATGTAGTGACCTTAGCACGAAGAGACTAGAATGAAGTGACTGATCATCTGCAATGATTACTCCACAAGTACAAAAACTCAGCTAAATGGTGGCATAATTCAACTCTTAAGCATAGTTTAGCTCACTCCACCAGGTGTAAACACAGAGTCTAGTCACTTGGACTGTTGTTTCTGAAACAATGTTATTAAGTTCTTTCAAACATTTAGAAAGTGTATTTATTTTAATCACTGTAATCATAACAGGGGTGTGTGTAGGTGCTTAAAATAATTCAAATGTCACCTATATGATACAAGTCGCTGAGCAGTGAAAATGGTTTCCCAAACTGCAAATAGCCAGGATAACAAATATATTTCATGTTGAAAATCTGGGTCACTTTAATACCAAGAAACAATTTAATGGTGACAGTAACAATAATTAAACTTTAAATATGGGATATAAGGTTTAATTGGATTTCTGAAAATAGTTAACAGGACAATCTTTAAAGTGCCGAAAGAAAAAATATATATATACAGCAAAACCTTGAATTGTGAGTAACTCGTTCCATGAGTGTTCCACAAGATGAGCAAACATTTCTAATAAATTTTAACTTGACAAATGAGCGATGTCTTGCAATATGAGTAGTACCTGATGCTGAATGTCACATGATCACAACTGAGCCAATGGTTCTTGAAATTCACTTTGATATACAAGTGCTTTGGATTACAAGCATATTTCTGGAATGAATTATGCTCACAAACCAAGGTTTTACTGTATACATAATATGAGTTTTGGCTGACAGTATGAGATGCTCTGAAAAAGCATGAAACAGGAACAAAAATTAGTAATTTGAAGATGATTCATAAATTGAGCACTTAAATTCAAAGGCTCCTGGAAGTTCTAGTGGCTGGAGATTTAGTACAGTTCAGGTCAAGATTTGCAGGGAAATAAATAAGCCCTGGGGCTAGAAGTAGATCAAGTGAGAACACCAAGTTGCCATGAAAGTCACTCAGGTGCTAGACTTAGTATGCTCCCATTTGCAAAGCTTCCTTCTTTCTCAAGCCTGTAACCCCTCCTGTACCTAACCATGGCTTGTTAATTGGTGTATGCCTCCTGAATCCTCACCTAGCTTCTTGTATTTGCTTACCCCAGTTGTGTGTTCAACTCCAGTCTGGTTGCCTGACCCAAATCATGATTGCTTGCTTTATATGGTGGGCTTATACTGATTTACACTTTAAGCCCATGAAATCTTTAGTGACTCAAGAGGACAGGTCTAATTCCTTCCCCGGGTGGTTCAAAGACTGAAGAATTTTTTTATTTTGTCATTAAGGATAAAGGGGTGATTTTAATGAGTACTATGGGATAAGAACAGAGTTATATTCTCCATGGAAAATTTAGCCAGAAAAAATAAATATTTTTTTTTGAGTTATTTTAGTTTTTGATTATATAGAATCAAAAATGCTTTTGATTTCATCTAGGACTCTGATTCCTGAGCTGTGAAAATTGATGGAAAATAAGGTTGTTTTATAACTTTCAGTTTCATAACAGTGAAAATCAACAAAACATTCTGCCTTCATCTTTGCCGACTTTTCCCAGATTTGGTCTCTTTCTTTTCATGACATTTCTCTTTCTTAATCTCTCTCTCTCTCTCTCTCTCTTCTCCCTGTCTCTTTCAGGATCCTACTGCTCCCTAGATATGGTCATTACCCTTTATTCCATTTCCTGTTTGTTTGGGGATTTTTTTAGGTTTATTTATTTATTTTTGAGAGAGAGCATGAGCAGGTGAGGGGCAGAGAGAGTGAGAGAGAGAATCCCAAGCAGGCTCCATACTGTCAGTGAGGAGCCCGATATGGGACTCGAACTCACAAACCATGAGATCATGATCTGAGCTGAAATCAAGAGTCTGATGCTTAACCAACTGAGCCACCCAGGCACCCCTCCATTCCCTGTCCTTCCCCTCTCTACTCCAATAGCTTCCACTATCACTGCACTGATGATGGCTCAAGTTGATATGTCTAACCCTTTTAAAAGTTCCAGGCGCATATTTCCACTGCCTGCTGGGACATATCCTTATGTTTATATTCACCTATATTTAAAATTCAGTATTTCCTTACAAATTCAACATTGTCTTGCTAAAACAGTCCCTATCTTTCCCAGTTATCTTTGACTATGCTGTCTCCTTCAGCCCTTCGATCTAAGTGGTTGCTGCTAATTTTAATCTCCATAGTCATTCCTGTACATCTTCTAATTTTTAAAATCACCGTTGTCCTCACTTACTGTTTGGTTACCAGTAGTACAGTTCACATAGGAAATACAGGATATGTGCTTTTTGCTTTACTTTTATTTATCAGCTTCATTGCCTTTACCTGGATTATCCTAGTAGAATTCTAACTGACCTTTCTCCTACCATTCTTTTGTCCACTTAATTTAAACTATATAAAACTATATATAGCTACCAGATTACTCTTTTGCTTTTAAAGATTTTATTTTTAAGTAATCTCTACACTCAACGTGGGGCTGGAATTCAACCCCAAAGTGAAGAGTTGCATGCTTCAATGACTGAGGCAGTTGGGTGCCCTGCTACCAGATTACTCTTAAGGCACAGGTCTGACCAACTACTAGTATCCAGTGATGTCCAAAGCAGTCAAGGCATTCTTTATAACCAAATGTGATCCTACGCTTCATCTGAATTTCTAAAGTACTTTTACAATTCTAAAGGCAATTTAAATATTTTGTTGCAATGTTTTTTGATATAGATGATGATAAATGGGATAAGTGGAGCATATCTTATGATTAGAGCCATACTTCTAGTGCCTGCAGATTACAAAACCAGTTAATTCCTCTTCTGGACTTAAATCTTAACGAAGCTTATTTCTTTCTGGGCATACCGTGGATATCATTTATAGTTGGTAATAAAACAAATTTTTTAACTGTATATTTAATATTTTATTATTTAATGTGAGCATACAGAAGTGTTATATTATTTTTATAATTTATGCCTAAATATTTTATAACAAGCAATGTTTCTAATCTAGTCTTAATTTTGATTTTATTATTTATTAATTTTTTTTTGAGTATAGTTGACAGTGCAATTTGTTAATTAATGAATAGACTTGAGCATTTTAACAGTCTAAGCAAGCAAGTTTTATGCAGATGGAGTTACTTTCCTAGATTATTTGTTCTTGCAACAAAAACAACAGTAATATATGATTAATTCAAACTCATTGAGTTTTTGGTAGAAAAATCTGTTTGCTAACAGTTTTTGTTTTCCTTATAGAAACAATGCTTATTGTAAAAATCTAATAATACAGAAAGTGTGGAAAGTAAAGTGTTAGTCTCCTTCCCCCAATCTCAGAGCCCATACTTAATAACTGGATTTATACCCTTTAACATTTTTTTTCCATGCACACACAAGCATATGAAATAAATGAGCACTTATATTATTTTCTTTACACAACTAGGGAAAACATCTAAAGATGCTGTCTGTGCTCCACCCAGATCCTCTGGAGCTTGCTTACCAGTTCTGGGCCCATGGCCAGGCTCTGTGCTTGGGCTACCAGAGCAGCTTTGTTTCACCCAGAGGGCTGGAAGCGCTTGGGAGCTGATGACCTATGTTCAGGCTGTAGTCAATGACAGAGTGGTAAATGAGAAATTCACCTCCAGAACTCCTTCTGGGATCAGGCTGAGGCTGAGTCTGGGACTTTGCCTAAAATCATACCCTATTTGACTGAGCCTTCCAGATCCTGCTTACCCTACTTCCTATCACTTTCTGGTGGACCACTTAATATGTCACATGCATGTAAGTCCATGTCTCAGGGACTGCTGCTGAGAACTAGCCTAGGACAGTCACATATGTCAAGCCAACATTTCTCTCTGGTCAGTCAGGAGTATTAAGCACTTATTCTTGCAGTACTCTTTCTCGGGCACTCTCTTAAATATCTTCATCCATTTTATATACTCATTTCCAAGTGTGAGAAAAATGCCAGTGACTTATCACCACTTTCTTTTGTTTTCAAAAAGGCAGTGATAAAACTGCAATGTCCATTAGCATTCTCTCCCTCACATCAACTAAACATCTATGAATAGGTAAAAAGGAAACAAACAACTGGACAAGACTGACATATTGGGGGAGAATTTGTAAATGTTTCAATGTGATCCTCTAACCAAATGACCTCAGGCTTTATGTAGAGTCAATGAAATTTCATGATCATGAATAATGTTAAAGAATTTCTCAAGATCCTTAACATTTGAAAAAGAGATTTTAAATTATTATAATTAAGACAACATCAAACATAACATATAGGCTTGCAACTGTTTTGTTCTCTTTTACTAAAGAAATAAGTAAACAAACAAAACCACTTCTTGTTATTAAGGTTCTTCAACTGCTTGTAATCCATGGGGAGGCAGGCTTATAAAATAAGCTAAAAAAAATAACACAGGATATTCTATAATCAAATTCACATGGTCCATATTGTAGACATTTAGAGAAGCATGCAACTCTTCTGTGCAAAAGTTATGAGGAAAAGTTTCACTGAATGTTTACATTGGATTTGAATCTAGAAAGTTGTAGCACCTGGATAATGGAAGATCAAGCACTCCAAGCAGAAGTTCATGAATAACTGCTATGCCTAGAATAAGGATACTTGGTGTGCTTTAGGGAGAGAAGGAAGTATTAAGAATACCTTGACCAAAGCAAAAGACATGGATTTAGGAATCATATTCTAATGGGGTTTTATAAGGTTGGATTGGCAAGGCGAGGTCAGATAATGGAAAATCTTGAATGCTAGGCTGAGGAGTTTGGACTTGATAAGAAAGGCCATGATGAAAGAGTATAGATTTTTAAGCAAGTAAATGACATGATATTAGAGGGTTTATAAAGACTAGTGTAGCTTTGTTAGTATCAGAGAGATTATTATAGAGTTTAGTATATTAGAGTTTACTGCTGAAAATTGATGGAAATTGCAAATCTGTATGAAGATAAAGGCCTTGATTTGAAGGAATGACATTGTAGAGATAAACACTAGAGATCATAAAAAGAAAAAAAATGCCAGTACTTGGTAATTGATTACTAGGACTGGGTGGAGGAAAGACTAGATGAGTCTAAGGTTTAAGCTACTGAGTAATTTGGAAAATGTGGTGGGAGAGAATTTGAAGCTACACATAAAGAAAGCTTATTCAGGTGGGAATTGTGCCTTCATTTGATTTTGAAACACTTGGAATTAAAGCAGATGTTCCAGTGGAAATGTCCTGTTGGCATCTTATTTCCTGAAAATAAATATGAACTAAAGCTTGACTGCAAAATTAGTGTTGGGGATACAAAATTTGTGCTGATTAAGGTAGGTAAGAGAATTTTTAGCATTGGATGCAGGTGGATGCATTCCTAAGAATGGAAATCTAGAGAGAAAATAGCTGAAGATGGAAAACTGAGCCCTATTAACAGCCCACTTGAGTTATGCTTAGAAATTTCATTACATCTGAATGGTAACTGGAGGTTATATGCTACTTTCCCAAAAGACAGAGCCTTTTTTGTTAACAGGACACTAAGCCAGGAAATGTAACCTCCTTCTCCACAGTTTTCTACTTCTGCTTTGGCTTTTAGAATTCCCTCATTCCTTCTCAGGGGAATGCGGAATAGGAAAGGCAGAGAGAAGGTAGGGGGGAAATATCTGTATTTCCTCCTTCTCCTCCACCTCATCCTCCTACTTTTGTTTTCCTCACATTTAGATCCAGAATGAATTCTCATTCTATTCACATGTCGAGACCTCAGGTTCCTCTGTGTTGGGGTAGTATATGACTTCAGTTGGACAAACTCACCATCTTTAGTTTTTTGCTTTTAATTTTTTTAATCTGATGACTGAAGATAGCACCCCTTCTTCTGCTTCACAGGGACCTACTGAGGACTAATGAGAAAAACTCAGGAGGTCCCAAGGGATGAATATCTATGAATATTTCACAGTATACGCAGGAGGCTTATTGCCTTTAGTTCCTGTAAAAATAGTCTATTGGGAATAAGTTCAAAGTCTATGGAATCTGGTGTTAATACCGTGTGACTCTGGAGTTTGCAAAGGAATATGTTTTTGAAAGCTCTAGAACTCAGATATTTTATGACTATGGTGATGATGATAATAAAGCCAATAATTATAAATCATAACTCTATGTGTTAGAAATTTGTCTCTTTGATGATACAATTGTTCCAATGCTATTCTCCTAAATTTTAATTAGAACATGATGTTTCTTTAAATTGCACAGAGGCAACAGTCTGATAAGACAATACATATCCAAACTGTCTACATTTCATACACTGTTAGTTACCATTTCTGTGTCACTGGCTTTCTTCTCTTCCAAACCAGATTGATTTTCAAGAGGAAATTTTTTTGGGGTAGCTCTTGGACCCAAATAGAACTGGCAAGTGATAAGACTCCTGTTGTAATTTCCATTGTGATTTCAGCACAACCCCTGAGAAAGGTTTTCCCATATGTGAGAATACAGTGACCTACAGGGAAATTTCAAAAAAATTAGACCATTCTGATATAACAAAGCCTTTTCAATCCTGTAATCAGTGGCCATTTAAAAAGAACAAGCGCACAATTTGGGTTGTCACTCAAGGACTAAAACACCATGGAGGTATTTTAGATCTGTAATGTCTCCCCATAAATTATACAATAATAACTTTTAAAAATCTGATGCAGAATATATATATATATATATATATATATATATATATATATATATATATATTTTACTTCTGGGGTAAGAACATAGTGAATCAAGAATTCACTTAGCATTTAGGGAAACATCTATGTTTTGGTCCTTTCATTCAAATATCCTCTACTGACAAAGACTTTTTTTAGTTATGAAGGAGGCTCTAGGGGGAAGTAGAAAGAACCTGAGCTTACAAGTTGGTCCTGGATTCAAATTCTCTCACTTGGCCACTTTTTGGTTGCTTGGCCTTGAATAAAATATTTAATATGATTTTCATTCTTTTTATTTCTTGATCTATATAATGAGGAATGATAATGACTACTAAACAAGGTTTGTGCAGACTAAATGTGCTTAGCACAGAGGAGGTGCCTAGTAAAAAGAGAGAATCCTTTGCTTAGAGATTTAAAGCTCATATAACATGTAACACTGCTTTATGATTTATTCTCTTAGTGACTCCCCATTATAGAATTTCAGCTACTAAAATTATCTATGGATAGAAGAGCTAAGATGTCAATATTTGTTTTGTTTGAATAGTTGTAACATCACACAGCAAATACACTCTTTGACGATTTTTGGTGAGTTTATCCTCAAAAAGGAAAATGGAAAATATGAATTGATAAACAACCTCACCATATGTGGCTATTTAGTTCTCAAGCTGGGTTCTGAATTATCTAAGTTATCATAGGAAACGTTCTGACATTCAGGATTTTTCTAAGAGCCACACAAACCCCTGATCAATTTATAGGTAGATACCTACCTTCATAAAGCACTTAGCACAGTGTTTTGCTCAACAAAGTTTTCTTTCCATTGCCCTCCCCATCATCCTATCAAACTAATGACTATGTTCAGGAAAGACCATTTCTCTTTGTAACCCTTCCTTTCTGTTATTATTTAAGTCATATATAGTAGGAGGTCCAGTTGCTTTGTTACTAATTAAGTAATTGATCTTTCCTTCTTTGGGCTAAATTGCCTTGTTAGTGTTAGATCAGAGGCTCTCAAATGGTAATATCTGTACTCGGATTTCATTAGAATCACCTGGAATATATGTTTAAAATACATATTCCTGAAGTTTACTTCAGTCTTCTGAATCTCTGTGGGTGATGTTGGGAATCATAGTTAACAAACTCCAAGGGTGATTCTGATGTAAAGTTGGGTTTAGAAACCTATGGAGTCTTTACCTGTCTTTCCTGATTCTAGATTCTAAGTCCCCATCAAATTCTTGATCTGAGGCTTTAAATATTACGGGGATGTTTATTTTCCCAGCCTCTGAGGGAGGATGAGAATTCTGGTAGACCTCTTTTAGTGGTTGTTCAGAACAATCTGGGCCACAGAAGACAATTTTGTGAATCAAGTTGGAATTGAATTCTCTCTTTGGATGGCCTCCAAATTTTTTATATATCAATTTTTCCACAGTTCTTAAGAGAGACAAATTAGCTTTAAAGAATTATGACTTGAGGTTTTCCTGAATATGTAAATATTGACAATGCATAGAAGTCTTCACACTGATTGCTGCACTTTTATTAATGACATTGGAACTTTACTAGATTTAACTCTTGTTTCAATTACATATATATGTGAACAATTGCTTTTCAACTGCCTTTGGTTGGAGATAAAAGTGTTTAATTTATTTGAGGAACCGATATCTATTCTATTAACCTTTGATATGCTATGGTATTAATTTTTTAAGCTCTCAGTACAAAAGGAACACATACACATTGTAGAATACTTAGAAGGTAAGAAAATTATAATGAGACAAATTGAAATGACCCATAATTCCACTACTCAGAAATAACACTCAAGAGTTTGATGCATTTTTTTTCCAGTTACATACACACACAGACATATGCAAAAAATAAACATTTGGGATATTTGACAAGTATGTAATTTTAACCCTTCTTCCCCTGTTTAATGTTTCAATTTCAAATTGAACATTTTCTCATATTATTTAATGTTCTTTAAAAAAACAAACCATTTTAATGGATATATTTCCACAATATGAATAGGCCATAATTTGTGCAATTATCTTATTTTTATGTGTAGATTGTTTTTAACTTATTGCCCTTATAATCATTCTATAATAAACACTTTTAGAAATAAATTATTTGAATATCTTAGCATTTCTCCTTAGCATTTTCTCCTAGGTAGAATTACTAAAATGGTCTGAATTTTTGAAGGTTTTAATATGTATTACAAACTATTTTTCAGAAAATTTTAAATATCAACACCAGAACTGTGTGTGTCCATTTTTCATAATAGTACACTTTAATAGAGTTCTTATCATTAAAAAATTCTTCACTAATTGAAATCCTTGTTGTTTTTTTGGAGCATTTATTTTGTTTATTGTAATTTATCACTCTTCAATTTTATTCTTTTTTTTATTATAATAGTTTATTTTCAAATTGGTTTACATATAACACCCAGTGTTCATCCCAACACGTGCCCTCTTTAATATCCTTGTTGTTTTAACTTGCTCTTTAAATATTTATGAAGTTGAATGCTTTACATAGGTTTTTTTTGAACCAAGGATATTTCTTGGACTGTAAACTCTCATATTATTTTCCTATTTTTTTTTTCTGAGAGTATTAACTTCTCCTTATTGATTTATAAGTTCTCTCTGTGTTAATTACACTGGCTCTTAAGGTCCTGTTTACAAATATTTTCTGATTTGGTAGATTTTTTTAACTTTTTGTGAAGATGACACAATTTTCAATGGTGTTAGTTATGTTTCCATAGTATAAATGGAGACTTACCAGTGGTAAAAAAAAAAAGGTAGAAAATCCATATGGTACAGATATTTGAGACAAATTAAATATATCTGTGTGATGCACAAGTTCTGGCTTTTTACAAATATATGCCTAGAGCTACTAGAGTCTTCATGGATTGTTTCACTTCCTCCTTCCCATTTTTCTAGTGAGGAGATTCAAGTGAAATATGGGAATATTTTTGCATATCAAGCATTATTTTGTGTTTCACTTTCCAGAGAAAGAAAAAGAGACATTACATCCTTCCTCTGATTATGAACCATTTTTAAAAAAGATTTTAAATTTATTTTGAGAGAAGGAGTGTGTGTGTGCATGCACAGGAGTGAGGGAGGGGCAGAGAGAGAGAGAGAGAGGAAAGAGAGAATCCCAAGCAGGATCCATGATGTCAGCCCAGATCCCGACGTGGGTCTCAGTCCCATGAACTGAGAACTCATGACCTGAGTGGAAATCAAGAATTGGATGCTCAATCAACTAAGTCACCCAGGCGCCCCTCTGATTATGAATTTTAGAAAAATCGTGAAAATTCTTGTGGTGTACATCACAGGTATATCGAATCAGAATCTCTGGAGCTAGAGCCATTTTATCAATTTCCACTGGTGATTTTTAAAGTTTTAGAACTATTGGTGCTGGGGAGTTTAGATGATGAGTAGTGAATCTTATCTCACACTAAGAGCTTCTTCAATTTTCTTCCCCTCCGTGTTCAGGTACTCAATTTGCATTATATTAGATTGTACTCTTTATATTTTGGTTTATTAAAGTTTTTAAGGGTGTGCCAGGACTCTGAAGCTAGAGTTAAACTCATTCAAAGTAGAAGATGTAACACTTCTTTTTTTGTAAATCTCCTTAGACCACTTTGCATAATGCTGCAAAAATTACTGACTCATAGAGATTTCAAAGTGCCAAGGAAATTGAGACATCTTAATATTTGAAAAATATAAGCCTATTCTTTATATGAGGAAATGGAGGCAGAAGGATCTGCCTGACCAATCTTTGAACATAATTGAGACCCCTCTACTGCTTGAACATAATAAGCAGTAAGCATTGAGAGATGACTTGGACAAGATGGAGTCCTCATCTAAACCACATGCTCTTGCTTTATCTTGTTTGTTGTGCCTTAGCATCGTACTTTGTGTTGTGTGATGCGTATGAAGCCATGTTAAATGTATAGTGAAATGTCATCGAGTTTAGAATCTTGAAACTGCTTTACAATTATGTTAACCTTGCTTTATGACTGAATAAAGCTGACATTGTGGAAAGACACATTTCGTGTACGTGCCTTGATCCTGTGCTTGCAACATTTACCAATACAGATAAAATACTTAGAAGACATTTGTTAATATTTATGTGACATCCCAATAAAAAGTCTATGTCAAATAGGAAAAGAAATTACATAATATTAAAACCTATAAAAAACCAGTAGCAAGTAATTAAAATTGTTAATGTTAACTATTCCATAACATAAAAATACAATATTTACCCCAAAATAAGAAAATGAAATACTTGGCATATATTTAGAAAAGAAGAGATAAAATTATGTCTACTTGGAGATATGATTATATAATTAGAAAACCTTAAAAAATCCAATAATATGAAACAGAAGAAAAAAATGGGGTAAGTTGATTGATATATCATATTTACAAGGACCTAGGATGCCACAGATTTCAAGATATCCCATTACTTTATGTACCCCCAAGAAGGAAAAACATTGAACTTGTAATTAAGATGTCACTATTATAGGATATATCCCACTTTCAAAGATGTCAAAATGTGTATTTCAGAATTGATGAAATAAGGTAGGTAGGAAAAAAGCAACAGTTTTTCTATGTATCAATTATAATAATCTAGAAATGAAAATTAGAAAACCTTCACTATAGTGACAAAAACTATGTAATGCTTGAGAAAAGATTCATCAAGAAAGATTAAGGACATGTATGGTAAAAAAAACAAAACAAAACAAAAGCAAAACTCATAAATTCTTATGTGAAGACATAAAACTCTCTGAATAAATGGATCAAATATGCTGTATTTTTAGATGAGATGAGTTAAAATGGTAAAAGCATCCATGCTCAGAATTAATACAAAATTCAGTACAACATCAACTAAAAACCAGATGATACTTTAAGGGGAGGATTTGATAAGATGACTTAAAAATTCATATTGAAGAATATTTAGAATAGTAAAAAAATAAGAAAACAAGAATAATGAGGGAGGATTAAGCATAATAGACAATAAAGCATTTCTATAAATCTACCACAATCCTAATTAGGGAGGTACTAGCATGGAAATTGACAAGCTGATCAGGGGAAGGAAAAAGGACATTATATTTTAATTTAATGGGAATTTAGTTCATAAATGGTTCTGGTAGGGGCGCCTGGGTGGCTCAGTTGGTTAAGCGTCAGACTTGATTTTGGCTCAGGTCATGATCTCACAGTTGGTGGGATCAAGCTCTACATTGGGCTCCGCACTGACAGCTCAGATCCTGCTTGAGATTCTCTGTCTTTCTCTCTCTCTGTCCCTCTCCTGCTCAAGCGCTCTCTCTCTCTCTCTCTCAAAATAAATAAATAAACATTAAAAAAAAATTAAATGGTTCTGGTAAAGCTGGTTCTCTGCCAGAAGAAGATAAAATTAAGCCCTCATTTTTCACTATGTAAATTCCAGATAGATTAAATCACAACATATAAATCACATGATGGGGAAAATGTCAGCAGTAATATGTAAAAATCAATAGTGTAAAAAATATAGATGACATGAATGACAGTTAAAGTGCCACTATTTGTGATATGAAAGGAGGGCTTGCACATTGATAACCATAAGACAGAGGAAAACAGACAAAGGATTCACAATTTACAGAGCAACAAGTCCAAATAGACGATGAACAAAATGATACTCAATTTTTGTGCAAGTCTGAGAAATACACGTTATAATAAAAATGAAATAACTCACTTTACACATCAGTGTGCAAAAATAAAAGAAGATTATACCTACTATAGGTTGGAATTTGGGAAAAAGGATATCCCCATGCACGGCTGGCAGAATACTATTTGGGATGTAATCTTGGCAGTATTTTTTAAAATAAAAAATGTACATACTGTTTGACTCGGCAGCTCGATTCCTGCGGTTCTGCGCCATAGAAATAGAAGTGTTGGTCCACAGGAGCGTTTACTGCAGCTCTGTTTGTGGAGGCACAGTGCTGAAGAACAAAGTGGGTAACCATTAGTCAAAGAATGAGTGAATAAACTGTCATATGGTAAAAGCATGGAGTATTACAAATTTCCCTATAAATTACAAATTTCCCTATAAATCCAGTGTCTATCTTTCTCTGGTAAAATGAAATGATAGAACATTTTTCTCTCACGATTTTAAAATTTAGATTATGGCATATCATATTTTATTTTGTAAATTTCATGGTGTTCTCCAGTATGAGGGCGAATGTAATGTTTTTACTGTTTCTTATTAGGTGACTTGCACATAGTAGGAATTCAATAAATAATTTGTTGAACAGAATTGAATTCCTCTTTGAGTACTATCTAGCTGAAATAAGTCATCAGTGAGTGGTAAACAAGAATTCTGAACCTCAGTTTACCTAACATTCCCCCCTTCTTCTTCTGATAGAGGAGACAGACTTTTATTTAAGTGCCAAAAGATCTGCAAAATTCAGAACGTCAGTCACAACGAACATAACAATTTCACCTTCACTCAAGTGTGTGTTGGGCCAGGAGCAGGTGATTAAACCTATCACAGTATTACTTTGCTCACTGGAGGTGTTCACCACATTCTCCCGGTTTCTAAGGCAACTGATTAAGGAATTTAAGAACTGAGGCCTCATTTAGGCTGATGCCCTTAGAAAGGTAGAATTTCTTTTCCAGGAGGCTGTACTGGGAGACAAGGCTTATTTGTTTTAATGTTTTTCATTTCTCTGAACATCACAACACAAGGTACTCAGATACCTTTTGGTAGAAGCTACTGGAAAATGTTACCAATATAAACACGTAGAGCTCAGTTTTGCCAATCCAAAAAAACACTTGGTGGGATTACTGGTAAATAGGAGGCAACTCAATGAAGACTCTGTTTTCCTTTTAGCCTTGCTTTTTATATACTTCTTTGTAGCACAAGCTGTAAACGGTGATATTGATGATGTTGGGCCAACACCTCAGTGAAGGACTCTCACTTACAAAACCATGGCTTTGGATGGGTTCAACACAGACAGGCTTTTCATGCAGTTAAGCTGTTCAGCCTTGACACTCACTGTGATAAACTGCCATTGAGATAAATTCAGTGGTTCTCTGGAATGAGCTCTTTTGGGTTACAAAATGGCCTCCAGGGAGAGTCAGGGCTTGCTTCCAATGGGAGGTTAAGAGGACTTTTTTTTTTTTTTTCTTTTTCAATCAGGAGGCAGCAGCTAGCCTAAGATCTAACCAGCAAATTATTCACATACTTCTCCACTACTCCCGACCTTGGCCACAGCCTGCTTTCTCTTGGATTAAATTACCCAAATCTCTGAAACAAAGTGATTCTTTTCATTAAGTCACTGAAGCGTAAAATGAACTTTTCATTACCACATAAAAGTTACTACCTTTGTTATCTTCTCTTGCACAAGAAATATGAAGTCTTAGCTGTCAAATGTGAGAGGCAATGCTTAGTAATCTTTGATGCAAAAATAAATGCATCTTTGATGCAAAAAAATGTGATCATATTTGCACCTATTTTTAAGGTAATGTTATCGTGCTTCTAGATCTGGAGATAACTTCACAATTGTAATAAATTCATGGATCTTATGGAATGATTCTAGCATGCAAGGATCACACTAGAATGTAAACTCTAAGATCCTAACCTCTTTGGATCTCGGTTATATCCCTGTCCCTTTTACATATACCTCTTACATATGCCTGATATGTGGAAGGTTCCTGATGAATGAATGAATGAATGAATGAGCAGAGGTGTATTGCACTGGGAAATAGGCCACAGTGAGGTTAACATGGTATGGCAGTTGGGAGTGGTGGGGAATTGGAATTAGACTCACACACCAAAGCTGAAGTTAAGAGGGACAAATCCAGCTGAACCCTCTGGGAGGAATTCCATTTCGGCAGGATGATTGCATTAATTTGTGTGGATTGATGCGCGCCCGCACACACACACACACACACACACACACACACACACACACTCATAATGATAAGCTACTATATACATAAATTATGATGAATCCTTAAAAAATCTCACATAGTAAATGCTATTATCTCCATTTTACAAAGTGAAACATGAAGCCCTGGAGGTTTAATGACTTTTCCAATATCACGTAACTAGTAAATGGCTGAGCTGAGATTCAAAATTCTGGCTGCTTTCAAAGTCCACACTCTAAATTTTTTTTTAATGTTTATTTATTTTTGAGAGAGAGAGAGAGACGCAGAGCATGAGAGGGGAGGGGCACAGAGAGGGAGGCAGAATCTGAAGCAGGCTCTAGGCTGGGAACTGTCAACACAGAACGTGATGAGAAGAGACCTGAGCCGAAGTCGGACGCTCAACCGACTGAGCCACCCAGGTGCCCCCAAAGTCCTCACTCTTAAGTTTACATTAATAGCAGGCATTCGATGTGGGCAGGTATTTAATCCCAAGAGACAGGAGGACCCAATGACTGGGCATTCCCCAGAACATGTATGTCAGAGGACAGGGGTTTCAGACAGATTCCCAATCCCTTAAAACCAGGGAAATATTTTAAGCAGGTAGAAGGGACCCTGGAAGCTGGGAATTTTGGTTAAGAGGTGGGAAGATCTTGTAAGAGGAAGGTAGGGCCCTAGTCTCAGAGGAACTGGGTTACTCCACAGGCCACAAAGATAGTGACTCAAGCACAGGGTATACTGGTATATGGTATAATTTGTGGTAACGAATTACCACAAATTCAGCAGCTTGAAACCACACCCACTTATTAGTTCACAGTTCTGTTGGTCAGAAGTCCAGCGAGCTCCATGGAGATCTCTGCTGAGGAGCCCACAAGACCTAAATGAAGGTATTGATGATGGGGCTCTTATTTGGTGGGAGAATCTGCTTCCAGGTTCACTGAGGTTGTTGGCAGGCTTTAGTTCCTTGTGGTTGGAAGGGCTGAGGTCCTGGTTTCCTTGCTGGCTATTGTCTAGGGACCCCTTTCAGCTCTTAGAGGGTGCTCTCATGTCTGGCCTGTGGCTCCTCTCCTTAGCATCACATTCCTCTCCTTGGATCTCTTTGGCTTCTTCTGCTGCTACCAGCTGGATGAAACTGTCTGTTTTGCAAGGACTAATGTGATCAGAACAAGACCATTCGAACATCTCCCTATTTCAAGGTAGCTGTTTCATAGACCTCATTGCATTGGTGAGTCCCCATTTCCATGCAAGGTAACGCAATCATGGGCATGATACCTCATTGTATCCACAGCCCTGGAGATTAGAAAGGGAAATGGTAGAATTCAGCCTAGCATGCAAGGGGACCAGTGGGTTAGAGTGGAGACAACAGTGGGGATGCTGAGATCCAGTGCGTGGAGCTTTTTAAATTTCTCCTGTTTCAGGTCAGTTAGATCGCCCTGTGGAGAGAGGATGGCTATGGCCAAATCATTACCCCTGACCTATTTGAAAGCCTCTTTCAGCAGGTTCAGAGTCAAGCTGGCTCAGACGAGTGAGGAGAAAGGCCCCAGTGCTTACACATGTGGAGCTCCTTCGATTCTGACATCTTTGAGGAATGGAACAAGAAGTGAGTGACTACTTTTTGACATTGAGAATTTTGCTGGTGGAAGGGAAGTGTGTGATAGTGATGAGGAAGTCTATGTCACCTCTGGTGTTCTCTGAAACCTGTTCCTGTTCATGGAAAAAAAAAATATGTTTTTGCCCAAAGGCCTGTTCATCTGTTCCCAGTTGTCATTTTGGTGTTAGGAAATAGGCAGGGGACTCTTGCCTGCAGAGCGACTTTGTAACAGCCTCACCTAACAATGGGCTCCACAACGAGACATTCTGACACTGAGGAATGATAATTTACGAGGCCTTTGCTATTTTTATTTCTCTATGCGACAGAAAAGAAAACTCCATTTTTTTTTTTTAGAATAAATTCTCTCCATTTAGGCAGAGAACTTGTGCCAAAGGCAACAACTAAAAATAAAATCTTTTCATGACTGTATTCCTGGGCTTCCTCACTTAATCAGAAGATTCTACAGGGACAGTGAAACAGACACAAGCCTAGAATATTTCAGAATCACTATATTCCCCAGCTACTACAGAAACTACATTGTATTGAGTGCCTAGCTCACCTATTTGTAATATATGACTTAAAAAGCAGTTGGGATGAGACAATTTAATACTTCTTGACAGGATTAAATGTCAGCATCCACCGCTGGGCGGAATTCAGATCTCCTTCTTCCCATTTTCAAATTGTGCTTTTTTGTTGTTGTTGTTTTTAGAGAAGAGTTAAGCTCTGCATTTTCACTCATAATAAAATGGAATAGATTTGGCTGGTTGGTTCCTCAGAATAATTGCTTGACTCTTTAAACAAGCAGCCATCCTCAATTAACCTGTAGGGGATGTCAGACGAAAGGCCTGCTTCTCTGGGCAGACAGCAAGCTAATGGGGATATTTCTTCAGGTACTCTATTTGCATATCTGACAGCAAGAAGATACATTCCTTTTTTTCTTGGCCTTATTATTTAATTTCCACCACTGAACTAATGGGAATAATAAACCTTTTTTATTTTGCAAAACTACGATGATAAAGAACCAGGAACCACATCTATGTCGGGGCAATGCTTTGGCTCACAAAGACATTATTTTAATATTTTCATCTTCACAACAACTCTGCAAGGCAATATCTCAGAAAGGTGTTCTGGTCTAAGTTCCTTTAAGGAGGCTCCGGTTCCCCAAGCAAAGGTGATTTTGTTTTAAACTTTTAGTCACCGAACTATCCTGTAAAGTATGTGAAGCTTACGGGCCTTACAAACAAGCTAACTGGGGAGGCTTGGGTGGGAGTCGGCCCTTTGGCTTTCAGATGCTAACACCAAATTTGAAATGAATGGTTGTTACAGCTTTCTAACTCTGGGTTTTGTGTTGCTTTTAATGATTGGGGAGTTACTATATCCTACTATATCCGTGCCAGCCCATCTTTGGAGTGCCTGGCTGCCCTTATCGTGATGCCACTCCAGGTGTTAGGACTATACTCAGGGAAGGGTCCATGGGTGTTTCTCTGGACATCAGAAGGATGTGCCCGGAGCTGTACCACTGCTACTGTGCCTGCCAAGACTCACAGGTGCGAGTCTCCTCCAACAGAACAAAAAGGCATTTGGTTTTGTTGAGGATCTAGAGGTCTTTACTCACTGTGTTAGTTTCCTAGGGTGGTCCTGATGACGTGCTACAGACGGGGAGGCTCAAAACAACAGAAACTTCTCGTCTCACAGTTATGGAGGCCAGAAGTCTGACACTGAAGCCATGCTTTCTTGGGAGTCTGGGTAGAGTCTAGTCCTCGTGAGGCAGCTACCACACGTGGCCCCGCTGGTGGCCTTGGTCTTCCTACATTTGGAACTGTAGCATTCCACTCTGTGCCTCTGGCATCTTCTGTGTCTGCGCTGTCACACGACATTCTCTCTGTGCTTCTCTGTGTCCAAATTTCTCTCTTCTTGTGATGACATCGGTCATATCGGGTGTGGCTCATTTTATTGATCTCATCTTAACTTGACTAAATCGGTGGCCCTATTTCCAAATGAGGTCACTTTCACAGGTATCAGGAGCTGGTACTTCAATGTATCTTTTTGGCGGACACAATTCAACCCAATTCAGTCCATAACACTCACCCCCCACTTTGGTGTACAATGAATTGAGCCAGGGACGGCAAGAAAATGTCACACAAATCATCTCTTTGAGTAGAGATCTTCCACATTCTTCCCCATAGGGTCTCTGGAAGAAAGGAGCAGGACAGACTTGCTTGTTTTTATTATATTGTCTATGAACCAGTGTTTCTATGGTAAAGGCTCATTTAGAGGAGAAAGAACTTTCAATTCCACTTTTGGAATAAGAAAATTACTCTTAGGGGGATTCATGTGAGTGTTCCCATTTTATAGATTAGGAAATTGAGGTGAGGACAATTTTAGATATGTCGATCACACCAATGTTTCAGGCATAGGTGCTTCTCTTTAGTTTATGTAAGGAGTCCGCTGGTAGTCATGTGACTTCCCCTAGCACATATACCCGGGAAAGGGGGGAACACAGGTCTTTGGTCTTCACATCTGATGATCTGGGCCTCTACACTGTTCCTTCAGACTGTGTACAAGAATATATTTCTGAGGCTATAAATTCTATTATACCCTTCTCTGAGTTTACTTCTCCAACTTGTACTGAACATTTTTTTTCTCTGAAAAGCCCTATTTTATGGGAAAATAAATACTCATTATTTGATATTTATTTGTCATTATTTGCATCTTTTATCTTCTGAATCACCTAGGGGCTTGATAGAGCCGATTCCCAGTTCCTACCCATTGAGAAATCCAGGTAGTGGAGTGGGGCCTAGGTCTCCAATTTTTAGAAAGTTTCTCAGATGTTCTCAAGGA
This sequence comes from Paguma larvata, assembly GCA_030068075.1. NCBI lineage: Eukaryota > Metazoa > Chordata > Mammalia > Carnivora > Viverridae > Paguma > Paguma larvata. The sequence continues at coordinate 29,310,544 of CM057828.1, read as the reverse complement.
ACTACTGGATCAGTTGCCTGTAACATATCTTCCAGCTCTAAGCATTTATGATCACTGGTCTTAGGATCTTGCCTCTGTCCCTGGCTAAGGTATCAAGTACTCGAATTCCCACTGATGACTGGGAATATGAGGAGTTCTTTCTGGTTCCACGTCTGTGTGAAAATTCTGGCTTAAGCACATCACAGGCACCAGTTTCACATAGAGCCTTGACTCCATTCCAACTTCTCCTCCAAATTTCACAATTTCCTTCTTCTACTTTTTTTTTTATATAACTTCTTTTAAAAAATTTTTTTTAATGTTTATTTTTGAGAGAGAGACAGAGACAGAGAGTGAGTAGGGGAGGAGCAGAGAGAGGGAGACACAGAATCCAAAGCAGGTTCCAGGCTCTGAGCTCTCAGCATAGAGCCTGACACGGAGATCAAACTCCCGAACTGCAAGATCATAACCTGAGCCAAAGTCGGCCACTTAACTGACTGAGCCACCCAGGTGCCCCATGACTTCTTATTTAGGTTCGAGTCTTCCTGGGACACATGTTGTTCTATACTCCCTGAAAATCACCACACACAAGTGCAAATGTATCCACTCAAGACACAGGTCTTCCACCCTCATTGAGATTTTCTGAAGGAGCAGGAGGATTTTCTTCCCAGAGAGGGACCATAATAGCTTTCCCACCAAGAACCAGATTTCAGACATACTGTCATCAGTGCAGGGAAGGAAATGTTTTACAGTGCTTTTTTGGAAGTGTTTAATCAAGGTGGATTTTTTTCTTTTCATAGTAGGTCTCTGTTTGGACATTTTAGACAAACAAAATGACATTTTAAGGCATATTTATTTCAGTTGGACACATCTGGATATTTGGATGATTCCATGCATAGTACATACCCATTCATTGCCTTCCTTATAGGAGGTACCTGGTAAATATTTATGAATATAAGAACCAGCACCTATCCAGTTCATTGATAGGAATCCAACTTCTTTCTCATCAGCTCATTTCACTGACAGTCAAACACAGGACTTTGGTTTATTGGCAATCAGCGCTTTTTCAAATATTATCTTAGGTCAGAGAGTTTAATGAGATCATTATAGGTATTAAAATGCCTTCTATTGATAAGTCTCCCTGAACCTACCACACCTTGCCCTGACCTCTGCTACACACTCTCTTAGGGGTGGGGGAAATGTAGGCAATGATTAATGGTGATACTTAGTCAACAACTTATTAATAAATGATCAGTTCATAAGTCCTCATTAAATATCCATTCTTTTCCCAGCCCTGTCCTAGGCAGTGTGAAAGAAAAAGAAGTAAAAGAATTAGACCCTTCCTTGATAGGATTTACAATCTACCCAGATATCTTTATAACCAAGCAGTTTATAAGTTCTATGCTTTTTCTTCCTGCCTTCCTGTTTACTTTGTCACTCCCTGGGTGCCTCTCACTAGTTTCCCTTCCCTGTCACCCATGATTCATCACTTCGGCCTTGCCTAATACTATGACTGGTTTTTACTGAGCAGCAAGACTGTGTAGGAATAGAGACAGCTTTGTAGATGAAGAGTACTGAATGGAAATCCCATTTCTGACACTTCTTGAATCTGTGACCTTGGGGAAAATAGGTTAAACTCTATAAATCTCAGTTTCCTCATTCTTAAGACTGAGATAATAATGCCCAACTTAAATGTTTAATACAAGGATTAGAAATAATTATACAATGTATATAAATTGTTCTGTGCATGGTAGATGTTTAATAATAAATATTGCCAGAGGTACAATTATTGCAAGTGTTAAATGTTAGGTAGAGAATCAACTAGTAGAAAATGGTTCACATACCAGGAAATACTTTTGAAATTGTCACTAGGGCAACAGAGCATTTATGTTTGGACATAAATTTAGGTTGCTCCTGTGCATACATTATTTTTATTAACAAATATTTTTATGTATAGTTATTGCTGCCTCCACCTCTCAGTCCTCATACCAAAAGGAGAGGAATTAAGAAATAACAGTAATCTGCTCAGAGGAAATACCTATCAGTTCTCTCTTAACAGCCTAGGAAAAAAAGTGAATCACATTTTGTTTATTCATTCAACAAAACAATTATGGAGTCCAACTCCAAGACTGAATGTGAAGGAGAGTAGGGGCATGGAGGAATGAGTGACTTGGGGGTAGAAAGTGATGGAAATTTGGCTAGAGACATAGGCAGGGGCTGGATCATCTGGGGAATTTTTGGCAATGTTGTAACTTTGGAGTTTATTCTAGAAGCAAAATAAGAGAGAAGATGTATATATATATATACTTTTTTTTCTCTCTCTCTTCTTTATTTTGAGATGAACTGCAGGAGGCAAGAGTGAGGACAGAACAGCAGCTGAGAAACAATCCAGCAAGTGATGGCAGTTCCCTTACATAAGGGAGATGGAGAGAATTGGAAGAGCTCAGGAGCTATTTAGGAGGTACGAGCTCACAATCTCCAGCATTTGCCAAGACCAAATTTTTTTGGATTTAAGAATTTTTTGGATACTTCCAGAAAGGTAATATAATGTACATAAAATATGTTACATACTGCTCTCTGGGAGGTCTGGACAGTGATCAAGACATTTCTATTTCCACAGTAAAACACACAAATATTCACAATAAATGAGGTGCATTAAAATTATTAATAACCTTCAATCATTTCAGAGCAGATTTTGTTGCCAAGAGAGTTGTGGAAAATCTTTGAGTTTTTGGAGTCTTCTGGTTTGGAATTGTGGGTAAATAGTTGGAAATTAATTATATAAAGTGGATAGTATAAGCAAAAGAGTGAATTAAGATTGATATTTAGGTGTTTGTTTTGGGAATGAGGTGGATAGTGGTATCCTTTGGATAGAGAGGAGACAAAGCTGGAAGTGCCCATTTGTGACCACAGGATGGGTTTGGTTTTGGGTATGAATTAGTGTGTATATGGGACATATAAGTAGACAGTCCTTCAAGAAGATAGGGATGGTCATCAGTGTCAAAAGCTAAAGAGAGAGCACAAAAGATGAGTACTAATGTGGTTCTTGGGTTTAGTAACTAATTGGATGTTTGTGACCTTTGAAAGAACAATGTCAGTGGTGTGGCAGAAGAAACGAACCCAAATGTAGTGGATTGGGAAGTATGAGGAAATTAAGAAAATAGAACGAGCAATTGACGAAGTATCTTTATGTTTAATGCATATTCATTTGTCTTGCTGGCTAAAATGGGATCCATCTTTTATGTCAATGGGCATTAGACTCGGTAACTAGCTATACAAAGTATACAAAGATAGATAAGCCACATACCTTGCCTTTACAAGTCTGCTACAGAAGACGAACCAAGGAAAAATAATATACTATACAATTAAGTCTCTCAGAAGAAGGATTTTGTTTGCTGGGTTTTTTCTTTTAAACCAGGAAGACACATCTAGATTTATGTGGTATTCGAAAAGCATACTCAGTCTCTGTCCTTCAGTATTTTGATTAATCCATGAGGTGGATTCGGAGATTGGCAAATTTAATAATATTAATTCCAAGGTGATTCTGATAAGAGTTGAATCAGATCAAGAATATATACTTATAAAATAGTCATAAAGAGGTAAAAATTTAAATTATGAGAGAGAGTGGAAAACATGGACAAGAGACTGAGGCGAGCTGAGAGCAAAACGTGTATTTGTCCTGTTTTACTTAAAAGGAGAAGTGGGAGGGGGGTATGAATAAATGACATAGAGGCGTTGGGAATTACCAAGTGCCATGCCAGTATGAGGTGACATCACTATTAAGACAAGAGAAGGACTTCAAAAACTATTGAACTATAGGAGGATTATTTTAAAAATATCTTCGGTTGTTTTTGTTTCTGACCATAATAATATTACAGAAAAGTATGACAAAGAAAACAAAAACCTATTGCTGTCCAACATCCCGTGATAATCACTGTTCTTTAGTCAGTGGCTAAAGAACTGTCTTTTGGCAAGCACCTCAGGCTTCTGATGGAAAGAATAGCTATTTACTTAGGTTGATACTAGTTTCGGACTAAAAAGATACCTTAACAATAAAATTTTAGAATGGATGGATTGTTTTTGAATGTTACATGCAGCGAGAGGAGTTTGGAATCTTTCTGAGTGGAGCTTTAGCTCTTCTGAAAAGTCTTATGGAAACTATAGACCATGGGTTGGCAAACTAGGGTCTCTGGGCTAAATCCAGCCTGCTGCTTATTTTGTAAGTAAAATCATATTGGGCTGTGTAGCCATGCCCATTTGTTTATGTCACATCTATGGCTGCTTTCCTGCTACAACTTCAGGGTTGCATATTTCTGACAGAGGCTCTCTGGACCATAAGGCCTAAAATATTCATGATATGGCCTTTTACGTAAAGGTTTGCCAATGCCTGGAATAGAATAGTATTTCCCAAAATTATGTTCCAAGGCACATTAATTTCCCATGAAATGTTAATAATCATTATTGAAAAAAGGCTCTATATTCAAATAAGCTTAGAAAACACTGGATTAAACAAAGTTAACCAAATTTCTTTTCTTTTTTTTTTTTAACGTTTATTTATTTTTGAGAGACATAGAGACAGAGTATGAGCAGGGAAAGGGCAGAGAGAGAGGGAGATACAGAATCTGAAGCAGGCTCCAGGCTCTGAGCTGTCAGCACAGAGCCCGATGCGGGGCTCGAACTCACAGATGGTGAGATCATGACCTGAGCCGAAGTCGGCCGCTTAACCAACTGAGCCACCCAGGCGCCCCACCAAATTTCTTTTCTGATAACGTTTATATGCACATTGATAATCGACAAGAGCAGAATATGTTATATAAAGCCCTCCCCAAAATTATTTGGTCACAGAATCTATTTTTTTTTCTTCTAGTAATATCTATTAACATCATATAGTTTGTAAAATCTTCAATTTGTCTGCTTAGGAATCTTTGGCAAGATCATAAAATGGCATAAATTTGAGGTCGTTGGGTTTAATTCTGAAATGTCTGTACAGAGTCTACTTGGTTCCAGAGGTAAGAAAACTACCCTCAACTGGTCAGTTGCCTGAGCTATCTTTGGGGCTGAAGCAAAATTCCCAAGAATGCTGTATAGAGGTGGAAGTAAGAGGTAGATATAGAAAGCCTCTGAGGTGGTAACTGGGGCGAACCAAGCTCTGGGAATTGCAAAGATCCCTGTCAGACCATACTTTCTTGAGGGTGAGAGCATATCTTGCCCACTTTGTATCCCCTCTGCCTTAGCACTTAGAATCTCTCATATGTAGTGTTCGTTTGACAATATCTGTTGATATTGCTGATTGACTGATTGACTTCAGGGTTGTCAAATATTTCCTTACGGGATTAAAAAGAACAGCTGCACTAAAAGACCTTTAGGATTTCTCCAAAGATCTAACCAAATTAATACAAACTACTAAACCAAGTACCACCACGTGATGAAAAGAACTCTTGAAGTTGAGTCTCTTGCCACTAAATTAGCAGTGTAGCTAGCCATTTCATAACGTGGACCCTCAATTTCTTAATAGCAAGAAAAACTATTTATTTAATGAGGGGGTTTTATCCACAGTTCTAATCAGAAGCCAGAGCAAACGGCTAAAATTTTCATAATAGCGAGGTTATGAAATATCAGAACAGTCCCAGTGGTAAGTTTCCCAGTCCATTTAAAAATTAAACTCTCTCAAAAATGTTAACCACAGAGGATACGGTGGCAGAGTACATAATATACTTTCAAAGGACAGTGGATGCACCCTTTCTAAGAGTAAAACAAATCAGTAAGTTCTTAAAATTCAATAAAAATCCTAATAAGCCACCTAACTCGATTACCTTCCAACATAGGCCTCTCCTTGGAGAATATTCTTACCTGTTTATTGTCATACTCTACTTAAACACTATAATACCCTGACTACAATGTTTTGCTTTTACCAGAAATTTTGTCTAATCCAATGCACAATTAGTAGAAAAGAGGCGATGCAGCTAATATAGCACACAGTCAGCAACACCTACACAGACTGTATGCACAGAAAGATTTAAAAAATAACTTACTAGATATGCAGACTGCTATCTCTGTCCTATTAAACCAGGGATGAGAGGTACTATTTTATCTGGTACTTGTTACCAATTGAAAACAAAAACAAAAACAAAACCAACCCATCCCAGGAAGAAGGGAAGTTGGGTCAGTCACCTCTAAATTACAGAAATTCTTAACAGTGCCAGAAGGCCGCTGATGAGAGGCACCTGGAGATGTGACTCCCACCAAGGCACTGTGTATTTTCTGAGCATAGTAGGGCCATAAGGACTCTGGCTCAAAAGACCCCCTTGCTTCGCATCAGGAGTGTAGTAGGGGAATCCCTGGCTCCAGGAACATGGCCTGCGGTGCTGGGTCAGAGACCCCTGTTCACAGCAGTCTGGACTTCCTGGGTACCTGAGTGCAGGTGCAGGAGGGAGGGGTGTGAACTGTGCATGCACCTGGTGCTGATTTGGCATCCAGCCTCCCTGGAATTGGTTTGCAGGTCTGAGCCATGTAGGAAGATGCTGGGCCATAGACGGAACTTTTGGGGACACCCCGGGCTGTCAGGGTTCATCCTCCTCTGGAATGGAGTTGCTAATTCCTCTGAGGCCAAATCTCACAGCATGTCAGGCCATTCTGGGCCTGACCAGGGCTAGAAGAGATGGGAGACACCTGGGAATCACGTTTGCCTCACAGGTCCAACTCCAATAAGGTCAGCAGGACGGTATGACAGTATAATGGTAAAAGAAAAAAAAAGAATTAGAAGAAATTTTTATCATTTTCTCCTATGGACTAATACATAACTCGGGCAATGGCCAGGCAGCACACTTCTGAAATATACAAATGGATATATGTGAATGATTTTCACCTCAACAGTAGGCAGAAAAGGTACAAATGAAAGAAATTTGTTTAGTTTCTTTTACACATGCAGTGAATGCTCTTCTTAGAAGAGAAGAGCTGTGTGGGCTGGCAGAGTCCTTTCCCAATATCCTATTCCCTCTCTGCCATTTTCCATTCATCCTGGATGAAGAAAAGAAGGCAGATTTATCAGTAGGAATTGAATGTGACTATTTTATTACTCAAGGTCATTTCACAGGAAGATCCTCTCTAGGATGGAGATTGTATGTTTTAGATGTTCCAAGGAAGTATGGAGTTCACCTATTCTGTTCTACTCTCAGGCATGTGTTCTAGTTCTGGTTTAGGAAAAAAATATCCCTTTACCTTGAAAGGTTGCTAAGCACATAAGGCATCTTTGAATGCTAACAAGCCTTGGGCATGGAAGAGTCGGAAAGGGGGCAGTGTTTTCCAGAGGTCTAAGACATTTTTCATATATATGATTCTAAGAGAATATTTTTCATATATACGATTCTAAGCTGTGTATTCTTGAATAGGTTTATTGTTTCAGTTATCAATGGATTGATTGATAGTTTCCATTTAATGAAGGTTCAAGGTGATTTTATTTGGAAACCCTCGAGGAGAGCTTTAGCGAATGCATTTTTGATGTCCGAAACAATGATGAATGAGAGCTGCTGTCCTAAATAGATCCTTGACCCTGTAATCAAGATTATCTGTGTGTTTTTTTTTTTTTTCCATCTTGAGGCAATAGCGTGTATTTTGTCATGGAAAAACTGAGAACAATTAGAATGTTTTCTAGATTAGATAGCAGGTATCGGAATACAGAAGAAGTCTGTTCTGGCAGACTATTTTTCCAATACTAAGTACAGTACAAAGTTTCTGATTTATAATCCCTGCCTACCCAGGTGTCAAACTGCTATCTTTGAAAACTCCCATCCTTGGAACCTGAGCACCATTTCAATACTATCATGGCATGTACGTAAAGCTCCATTTCAAAGGTCAGTCTATAATGAGGCAAGAAGAACCAAATCTAGGAGGGTATAAAGTTCTCTTAGGGCCATATTGGAATGGTTCTCAAAGTGATTCTGAAAGGAAACTTTCATTTTACTTCTATTTCTTCTCCTGAATTTGGTTAACTAGGAGGTTAGGGGTCCTGGCCTCAAACACGAAGACAGCCTGAATTGACTTTGGAGACTCCAGGGTGCAGTCTGGGTTCAGGGGTTGCAGCTGGCCTGCAGAATACCAGGAAGAGGTGTCACAGATTGTGCCTTTACTCTGTGACCCAGTTCTGATGATTTGGTTCATTTTCAGAAGAATTTTGAACTTGGGGCTAATCATGAAGATTTTAATTCATTGGGTGCCAGAGGCAATAAAACCTTTTAGAAGTCAATGAAAATATCCAATATCTGAAAAAGAAATTATAGACTAGAAAATAAGAGAGAGAAACCTCAAAATGAAACAATTTCGAAAAGAAAATGATAAAAATCCTTTTGCAGTGTAAAGAAAAATGTATTTAGGATGAGATGTGGACTTGAATTAATGTTGGATAGAATGTGGGACCTGATGTCCAGAATAAGAGCCTCTGTGGCCTACGAAGTTCTTAATATGGTCCTGAGCCCAGAGGGATATAAAGGGCAAGCACTGTGATGTTCTTGGATTTCAATAAACACTTGGTTTTATTCTGGTTAAAAGTTTATCATTTCTGGTTTTGCCCCTTAGCAAGCGATGCTAGTACTATCGGATAGGATACAAAAGTTCAATTTCATGTGACAGTGGCTTAACAATGTCTTGAAATTCCCACCATTGTTAGGCTGGGTGTGACCGGCCCAGCTAAACCTGCCTCTTATTTATTAAGAGGATTGTCCTGTGTGACTTCAGAGAGGAATTTTGGCAAGACAAAAGTGCTGATTCTAATCCTGGTAGCAATCTCTGAGCTTTCAACAACTCTTTGTGTGGGTTCTCCCCTTCCCCCTTTTAAAACTTGCAATTAACCCTGGGTAAGGAGCCTTTTATTGAAATTTACTTGAGGGACCCATAATTTAAATGTACATGGGAAACAACAGAGACAGAAACTAGGAGTTTTGCCAGGCACCTGGGAACAGCTCTGTATTATCACAGAATCTTCAAATTGGAAGGGACTTTAGAAACCTTCCAGCTCAGCCCCCACACTCTGCAGATGAAGGAAGGGAGGTCCAGATGAGAAATGACTTACTCAAGGTCTTAGAGGTGATTTGTGGTAGAGAAGGGCTTAGCAAGCAGGTTCCTGGCCTCTTCTCTGACTCCATGCTGACTGAAAGTAGAAGGGAAAATAAAGTCCACTTCAGCGTGGAAATGCTTTCTACTAAGATTAGAGGAGAATGAATCATTGGGATTTTTTTTTTTTTGAAACAGTCATTCAGAGCAAACTGCACAGAGTATGCAAGATACAGGGAAACAATAGAATTCTGGGGCTACCCGAATATCCTAGCTGTTTCCCAAGTGCACAAAGGCATGGAGACTGGAGGTTTTGTCTGTTTAATAATTATGCTTGATCTTAGGATGTCCACAACCATATTCTGCTAGGTTGTATGCCTTATGGTTTGTGAAGCCTCTATTTATTACTGTGAGTGAAACTCTCTTGCATATAGAAGAGAGCTGGTAAACATTTTGCTAGGGAGATCTCCATGGTGAAGATACTTTGGTCATTTATTCTCATTGCTAATAAGAATAGTGATACCTGATGTTATAATGCCATTCTAGAGATGAAAAGCATTTTGTAGTATGAAATATTCTTGACAGATGAATGAATAAAAAAATGGATAATGAAAACATGGTGTATATATATATATATATATATATATTCGAAGTATACATAAATATATGTCTATACATTTATATATTGGAATATTATTCAGCCATAAAAAAGAAGGGTGTCTGCCGGTTGCAATAACAGAACTGACTCTAGAGCATTACATTAAGTGAAATTAGTCAGACATAGAGAGACAAATATGCTGTGATTCCATTTTGTCATGAGTATGCTATGAAAGCACACACACGAGTTGTGTCTTTTCATAATGTCGGCTTTCCTCAATCATAAAGCAAGGTTAACATAATTATTAAGCAGGTTCAGGATTTCGAACTCGATGACTTCTCACTACATGTTTAATTTGGCTTCTTACACATCACATAAGGCAAAGCATGATAAAAAAAATCACACAACAAACAGGATATACCAAGGGGTAGGAAGTTAGTGAAACAAGCTCAAAGTCAGTCTGTGAGCACACAGTTGAGACAAGGCCTCGCTCCAGTCCCGGGGCAGCTCTCAGCACATGCTGCTTATTATGTTCAAGCAGTGGAGGATCTGTTCTGTTCAGAAATCCATGGGCAGAGTCTTCAGTGGCGTAGCAGTTGCCTTTTTGATGTGGTCAGATGTGAAACATTCAGTGTCTAGACACTGACGGTGTGCTGCAGAATCCACCCCTTTTAAAGGGATTTAGTCAGTCTTGGGCCTTTGGCAGACCTCCTCTGCTTCTGCTGCTTATCAGTTCTGTGCTTGTCTGAGAAATATCTGGTCTCAGCCGCAGTGCCCTTGTGTCACTGTTGATATGAGTGAGTCCATCTTGCTCTCTACACATTTGCAGGTGGTGTATTACACATACACACACACACACCAAATTGAAACTGAACTTACAGTGACAGCAAATAGAATAGTGGTTAAGAAGAGGTGGGGCACGAGGAAAAAGGAAAAGAACAAAAAAGGCTGAAAGCAGAATGGTGGTTTCCAGAGGCTGGGGAGAGGGAGGGTCACGGCGAGTCATTATTTAGTGGGTACTGACTGAGTTTCAGTTTGGCAAGATGAAAAGAGTTCTGGAGATGGAAGGTAGAGATGGCTACATGACATATGGATGTACGTAATGCCGCTGAGCTGCACACTTAAAATGATTAAGATAGAAAGTTTTACATTACGTGTATTTTAACACTATGAAGAAATGTCATCATCCAGTTTTCCTATATTTAATGTTAACTTTTTGTTTCAACTTTCTAGTGCAAGTTTGCCCAAGAGTTGGCAAACTTTTAAAATTCTTCTCTTAAAGATGAAATAGTAATAGAGTAAACTTTAATTTTAGGAATCTCAGGGAAGGGTTTTAATATGTGGTTTTCAACTCACCTGTCTTGAGGGCACTTCACCATGTGGAAAGTTTGTAATCTAATGTTTTGTCAGCTGTTTTGTTCCAATGGTTCTGCACTTTTCCCATTAAGTGTTAAATTGATTTGGATGCTGAACTTCTGTTGTTTCCTAAATTCTTACATTTCGGGGATGAAAAGCCCTTAAATCCTCTCCAGGGACATCCTCTCGCTTTCGAGCCCCACCTGCTATTTAGGCAAGGAAAGTATAACACAACGGAGGGAGATGTTACTCAGGGCTAGGGGTCTGCTTTTCGGAGATGTTATTTCCAAGATATTCACAGAATGCCTTCAAACTCTTGAGCAACGCTTGGGGAGATGGATTTCATAAGAGGCAGAGTGTTTTCTTAAAAAAGCTCTGTGAAAAACCCAAATTATCTTTTATAGACTGGAAGATAACAGTTTAACCAAGATACAAAGCTATAAATGGTTATTTATCTACAATGGCTATTACTTTTGCGCCAGGACATGACTTTCCACAAAACTCAAACCTGTTCCAGAGGACTTTCTGATTTATTTCCATCGAATGCAAGTGCAGGGCTGTTTTTGCCAATGTTACAGTGCTTCCTTTTCAACAAACAACAGAGCAAAAGCCTCTGTTTTCCATGCTCTTGTCCCTGTGTCTCTCTGCTTTTATGATACAGTGTATGGCACCGTTGTAGTCTTTGTGTTTTTAAAAGTTACACTTTTTCTAAGATGCTAGGAAGTATCTACATTTTAATTTGCTTCATACACTCAACTGAAATGATGAAATTACTGTGTTTTTGTTCCTAGGGGATGTAGGGTCCTTGTATAAGAGTACCTCTGTCTTTCTCTTTGAACTTAATTTTAATTTCCTCATTCAAAAAATGGAAATAACAATAATATTACTTCAAAGGTTACTGGGAAATAACATTTGCTTGACAAAGTATATGTTAGTTTCTCATCTCTACAAATGAATGAAACAGTCTGTTCAATTGAAATCCATACTGGTTTAAGTTCGGCCCTCAGCTGTGTACTTATGAATATCTTTTTTTCTTCCTATAGACTCAACTTGAAAGTATCATGGATACAGATGCTCAATGTCTTTCTCCTTCTGTATGCCCACTATCGAGCAAGTCTAGGTTTTTAGTCTTGTTCTGTATACCATTTACAATTATCACCATCAAGCACACTTTTATAATACCTCTTCACTCCCCATGCAATAGGAACTAAGTTAAAAATTTTGTGAAGTTTATTTACAAAGCAATAAAAGAAAGTTATTCATCAAATAAAATAAAGTGGTGAAATCAAGAGACTTACTTATTTAAACTCTTTACAGCCGTGCAAATAGAGATAAAAATGGTTTCATAGAACATCTATTTTGAAGCAATAAAACTTTTAAGCTGCTATTTGCACCCCAGATTAGACCCCACCTAGAAGTAATGTGGAATAAAGTGAATCAAATTTACCTGTTGACTCATAATCTGGGCAAGAGTTTTTCTGTATTTCCTTTCCTGTAGTTTGCTGATTTCCCTAGAACGCTTACTACCCTTCAGAGCAAGCAGGCTTCTATGGTAACCAGTCAACTAAATGGACCCCGTTGCCAGGAAAGGTACATGAAACAAAACCAAAACAAGGCAGACAGGAAGACAGGGGCTTCCCCAGTGGTTGAATTGAGAGATGTCAGGGGAAACATAAAAATACAATTATGAAATGGCTCAGTGCAATGTTTTAATATTGATAGTGACAATGAGAGTAGCAAATTATATATTAAAATGTGGTTAAAAACTGCATTCTTTTTTTCCCCTTTAAGTATTTTGTTTTTGATCATGTATGCACAGCTTTTTAAACTCTGTTCAGTGACTAACATCTATTAAGAACTAACTATTTCCAGGAATTTTACACTTATTTTTTAAAATCCTTATAGCCACCTTCAAGGTAAATATTGTGATGCTGGTTTTACAGTTACTTCCAAACTCAGTTTAATCATCAGCCATTCCTGATGACTCTCTTTCCACTTAGGTCCCTCAACCATATGGTCCAATAAAATCCCCTTTATAGCTCTTAATACATTCATAATTAGGCAATTAATAGTAATACTTAAAGTGCACACTCTCTGCTAGCTTGTACAGAGGGAAGACCATGCCTGTTCACTGGTTTTTCCCTAGAATGTAGCATGGGACCTGGTGCACAGTAAATGTTCACTGGACACCTGTGGAATGACTAACATGAAAAGATCAAGGTTCAGGGATGTGGCTCAATTGTATATAGCCACTAACATCACAGCCAGGGGTCTTTCCACTAAACACTCTGCCTGGGATGTTCTTTTTGCCTTAAGAACTTGAAGTACACAGATATTCTCTATAATTGGGTATTAATCACTTTCAGTAACCTAAAAGGGAAGAATAATATTCTTCCTCTATTTTAAAGATACCTAAAATCACGTCACACATATTCTTCAATAATAAATAGGTTGATGATGATAATAATAGTAATAATAATAGTAATGACATACACAAACATGGCAGGACTGAGCTCCTAACTTTCAGCTGTATACACTTTAGACAAAAATTCTTTGAAACTTTTCCTTAGTGTATTTGGCTAATCAGAAAACAAAAATGATTTTCCAGTCAACTTACAATTGTTTGTATATTTGTCAGGTTGTTGTTATTGTTTTTCATTTGACAACAAGCATTTTGAGGGCAGTGACTGTATTGCCTTTGCTCTATATTCCCTGCTTCCAACTCAATAAATACTTGTTAAATAAATACATTCTGTTCCCAATACCCTATTACTCTACGTGCTAGTTAGTCTTTTTCCTTTTCTATCTATATATGCCAGAATAATCCAAGTTATGTTTGGTAACAACCTCAAAATTTCAGGTTATTTCCCACTCATGATATCAGGAAGGGCTTTGCCTATTATCATCACATAGGGACTAAAGCTGAAGGAGAATCCACTATTTTATGACACTGCCATCTAATCACCAAGCTGCAGAGTATACCACAGCAGGAGATGAGAAAGAGCTGGGGAGTTAAGGATAAACCATGAAACACCTAATCCAGAGTGTAATTCACATTCCTTTGTGCAAAACTGTCATGTGGCCACACCTAACTTCAAGGGGGCAGGGAAATATTTAACTAAAAATAGAGGAGAATTAGATGTTGGTGAATATCAATAACTCCTATCACATAGCCATAATCTATGACCTCAGGCTTTGTGAAAAAGGGAGCAAGACGGTAGACAATAGGTCTAAGGAAAGATAAGAGAATGTCCAGAAAAAAAAATGGATGAGGAAGAGGAGAGAGAAAAATCTTAGCTGTAGGGCTGTTCTGACAGGGTTAGCTTCTAAGGTAGAATTAAGCCCTCAAAAAAACCAGTCTTAACTTCTCAGTGCTTCTCTATTGCTCATCCACATTATTGGTTAGCAAAGTTGATTGTTCTTATACCATTTTGAATCATGTTTCCTTGGGAAAGACAATCACTAAGGTTTCCTGGATCACATCTCATGCACAAGGTATAGAAGAATAAAGATTACTGCCTTCAACTTGAGGTAGGCGTGACAAATAGAAAATTAGGAACTAAGATGTTTCTGCACTGGAACACATTATTACTCTTTTCCTCATCTTTCTGTATCACTACTTAAAGTCTTTTACTATTTCCTTCCTTGCTAGGGTAAACACCACAAAGGAAAGAATTACGGGGATCTTATGGTTGCTTCCTAGAGCCTACAAGCACAGAGCACATATTTGGTGTTTAATAAATATTTGTTCATCGATGGCTTGAAAGGACAACTTCGGGGGATGAGCTTCAACACTTACAACTAAACGTTCATACTTGAGGTAGGCCTTTTAGAGAATTTCCCAAATACTGAAGTTGCCATTCACTTAATTAGCTATGTTTTAGGCAAGCAGGGAAGTTGTTTTTAATCTTTGGGTTCATCCTTGGCAAGATCTGCTCAGTCATTTTCTTTCCAGTTGGTAGTTTGGTATCCCAGCAGTATAGCTTATGGATGGTAGTCAATTAGTTGTGAATTTATTTTTAATCTTTAGCAAATGTCCCTTGTGAACAAGCACAGGATGCATCATAATTATCATCAACTACTATCTCTTTAACTCTCCTGTGTGCCTGGCCAACTACTGTGCAAAACAGAGACAAAATATACTTATAGTACAAAGAAGCTGACAGAACAAAGAACGATCATTCATTTTTTTCTGTATTAAAAATAATTATATTGTGTGGAGCAGTGATTTGCTTATTTTCTGATAAAATGCTTGATGGAGGGCTAGCATTTTAAAGAAGGTTACAAAAGAAGTAGGAACAATGATAGAGCATACAGACACCAACAGGGTCCTTTGATAACTGTACAAGTTTAATAATGGGTAAATGATTTAATTGTCAGATAGTGATGATAATCTGTTGAAGAGAAGATAAGAGGGAAATTTTTGGTAACATATTAGTACTCATGTCTCATCATTTAACTGTCCAATTACTTTAAAATAGATCTCAAAAAGGTATTTGATAGCTAATATAAAATTATGAGGCTCTTTGATTCATTAAGAAATGAAGAAAAGGAATAGTTTGTTTGCTATGTATAGAAATCATTTCTTCATGGCTCAATCAGTAACAAACATCCACCGATTCTAAAAAATTCCTTTGAAAATATATCTCACCATGATTGAAAATAGGATTTTCATGGCATTGACTTCATTTGTGAATAGACATTCTCCAATTTGAACTTTTTTTTTAATGTTTATTTACTTTTGACAGAGAGACAGAGTGTGAGCAGGGGAGGGGCAGAGAAAGAGGGAAACACACAATCTGAAGCAAGCTCCAGGCCCTGAGCTGTCAGCACAGAGCCTGATGTGGGGCTCGAACTCACAAACCGTGAGATCATGACCTAAGCCGAAGTTGGTGCTTAACCGACTGAGCCACCCAGACGCCCCTCCAATTTGAACTTTTAATGAAACCCATGTATTTGAGAATAAGAGAGTATTTGGTTTTTAACTTATTTTTAAGTTTTGAATAGATTATTTTTGCATCTTTCAGGGCACCTGTTTGGTTATTTTGTATGTAGACATCAACTAATTTGCCTGTTGATGAGTATGGTAAACTCAGTATCATTATGACATCACATTTGCTTTCACAGTCCAAAGGATATGTCTTAGACATCTGGGAGACATTAATAATTAGTATAAAAAGCAAGTGACTTTAAAAAAGCAGCACCTCACTAACAAAGGGCTAGACCATAATCATTCTTTTCCCTTTCTTTACCTCCCTGAAAATAAGGGCCCTCTTTTGCAAAATGCATGGGAAATAACTATTCTTTCTTTTTATGCTCCAGGAAAAGAATAGATCTGCACCTAACTGTATGTATCAAATGAAGGACAGGCAATCCTGAGGTTGGCTCCATGGACAATTTGAAACTCCAGAAAAGCCTTGAAGATAAGAAGGGACAGAGTTACTGTGTTTAACAGCCTTAGGAAAAGAAAAAGATGAACAAACTGTTTCTTTCAACCTGAGAATGTAATAAAGAAATATTTAGACTCACTAGAATCTTGCATTTCCATATCTTTTTAAGTAGAAGACTCTGAGGTACACTTTTTTATGTGCAGCTGTGAGATTTAATACAGAACACAACGTTCTGTTATTTCAAAAATACGACTAAAAAGAGAGAGAAAAATATATGTTTAAAACAAAATAAAGAACACAGCCCAAAGCCATACAAAAGCAATGTGTGCGAATGTGAGCTCACTTTTTAACTTTTTCCTTATATTACACTAGAGACAGCTGAGGGTCAGTGCCCTTGCTCTTGTATGTGACTCTGAGATCGACTTTTCCAATCTGTAAAGGGAGGATCTTTCCATCAGCTTCTTTTTTTCTTCCCCCTTTGGGAGATGATATAACACTCAGATGCAGGAAGGAGACTGGGGAGTCAGAAAGACCAAGAGTTCTGGAATCAATCAGGCCCAGACTGGACTCCTAATCCTATCACCATTTCTTCACCAAGTGGCCTTGAGTTAGTCTCATAGGCTCTCTGAGACCCAATTTCCTTATCTATCAAATGAGACTAATAACTTTCTTGCAGGAATTTTGTGAGGATTAAATGACACAAAGTATGAACTATTTCTGATAGAATGACTTGATATCATATCTTGGCACCATGTGACCAATGTGAGTAATATTTGCTCATTGATTCATTCATTTATTGACTCATTCATTTGACAAATATGAATTGAGCCCCTGCTATGGGCGAGGTGTTGAGCCTACAAAAGTAGGTTAGATAAACCTGGTCCCTAACCTTACTGAGTTACAGAATTATGGAAGTAAATGACAAACAGGTAAACAGTAATCACAAGACAGTAAGATGTACTAGGTTCTTTTTTATTTTTTTAATTAAAATTCTTTTTAATGTTTATTTATTTTTGAGAGAGAGAGACAGAGTGTGAGTGGGGGAGGGACAGAGAGAAAGAGGGAGACATAGAATCTGAAGCAGACTCCAGGTGGTGACCAAGTTAAATTTTTTTATTAGAATTATTAAATCCTCATGGATTTAAAATATTTGTTATTAAATTTCTGGCAATTTGTATAATTACTAATGCTTAAATTATCTCCCCCCCTTTTTTTTTATGAAGAGGAGCAGAAGCCTCTTTATGTTGGCTGTTGAGGCCTGCTGATATGACCCTTTTAGTCTGTGATAGTTTCCTTGTTATTTAGTATATAGCGAAGGAAACTTGCTTCCTTGCCTTTGAGTCCTTTGAGAATGGTATTTAGAAACCATAATATGGAACTGGGAATACTAATGTATGTATGTATGTATGTGTATGTGTGTGCATGTGTGTGTGTGTGTGTATGTGTGTACACCCATTATATATATTCTAAGAAATATATATTTTTGAAAAGGTAAGATACATTTGAGTTCACACGGATACTCCCAGTTAAATTCTAGGAACACTGGTTTTTTAAAAAATTTAATTTATTATATTTTATACATATTCTTCTTTTCTTCTATGTTGAGGATCCTGGTGCTCAAGGTCATCAGAAACAACTGAATTAAAAATGCTACATATTTTTTCATTTGTTTCATTCCACAATATCAATGTAATAGTCTTAGATTAGTGATACTAATACTACCAGCATAATATGATCACCTGAAACTAGTAAACATTTTGTTTTGCAATTTTTTTTTGTCCTAAGGTACATTCTACTAGAGATACTAGCCAAATGATTGGGTTTTAAAGTCACTTAAAATAGTTTTCTCTGTGTGGTTTTCCCAATTAACTGGATTAAGAATTACATTTATTTTATGTTTCTATCTGAGATTGCTTTACGATTTGTTTTGTTTTAATAAAAACTATTCACATGGTTCTAAGTCAAATATCCTAAACAAAAAAGGATTTAAAAAGTTTAGTTTCTATTCCTGAATCTTTGCCATTTAGATAATTATTTTTATGTTTAATTTTTCTATTGGTTTTTTGATATAAGTTAACATGTATATATTAACACACACCGCCCTTTGTATTTTCTCTCTCTTTTTCTTAAATAAATAGGTGCATGCAGTACACAATTTCCCCCAACTTGTCTTTTTCACATAAGAATGTGTCTTTCCCTTGTGGACCATTTTTTTCGCTTCTTCTATTTCTTAACCATTTTTCTTAGTATTTACAAAGATTTGTCTTTTTATTGTAATACTTGCCTTTATATGAACAATTAGAAAAATACCAATAGTCAACCAAGATGGCAATATATGAAGCTCTTAAGTTTTCCTCCTCCATTGAGACACTGAATGTACCTCAGAAAGAAATCCAGAAAATAGCTGAATGACTACTACATATTAGGCGAATAAGAATACACCCTCATTGAAATGCTCAGGAGAGGCTGAGACACACTCTCACCACGATAAAAAACACTGAGCTTAAACTACATGTTAGACCAGATGAACCTAACTAACAGACACATACAGAAAATTCTATCCAATCACACTAGAATAAACATTCTCAAGTGCTCATGAAACATTTTCCATTGTAGATTATATGTTAGGCCACAAAATAAGTCTAATAAAGCTAAGAAAACTGAAATCATATCAAGCATATTTTGTGACCACATTGGAATGAAACCAGAAATCAATTACAAAAAGAACACTGGACAATTCACAAATATATGGAAATTAAACAACATGCTCCTGAGCAACCAACGGGTCAAAGAAGAGATCAAAAGGGAAATACAGCATCTTGACACAAATGAAAAGGAAAGCACATCTTAGCAAAATTTATGAGATACAGCAAAAGCAGCTCTAAGAGGGAAGTTTACACCATTAACCTCCTGCATTAAGAAACAAAAAAGATCACAAATAAATTACCTAATTTTACACCTCAGGGAATTCAAAAGAGGAACAAACTAGGCTCAAAGTTAATAGAAGTAAAGAAATAACAAAGATCAGAGTGGAAATAAATTAAGTAGAAACTAAAAAGACAATGGAAAAATCAATGAAACTAAGAGCTGGTTTTTGAAAAGATAAATAAAATAGACAAATTTTTAGCTATATGGACCAAGATAAAAAGAGAAAAGACTCAAATAAAAGAAATTTTAAATGCAAGAAGAGACATTACAACTAATAGCACACAAACACAAAGGATCATATGGTAAGTCTGAACAATTATATGCCAACAAATTGGACAACCTAGAAGAAATGGGTAAATTCCTGGGTAACATACAACCTACCAAGACTGAATCATGAAGAAATAGAAAATCTGAACAGGCCAATCATTAGTAGGGAAATTGAATCAGTAATCAAAACCTCTCAACAAAAAAGTCCAGGGCCAGATGGCTTTACTGTAAATTCTACCAAACATTTAAAGAAGAATTAATTCCAATCTTTTTCAAGTTCTTCCAAAAAACAGAATAGAAGGGAATACTTCCAAACTCATCTTACACTGCTAACATTACTCTGATACCAAAGCCAGAAAAGGACACGACAAGAAAAGACAATTATAGGCCAACATCCCTGATAAACATAGATGCAAAAACCCTCAAGAAAATATTAGGGAAGCAAATTCAACAGCTTTTTAAGAAGATCATCTGCCACAGTTAAGTGGGATTTATTTCAGGAAAGCAAGGATGAGTCAACATCTGCAAATCAATAAATATAATACACCATAAAAACAAAATGAAGGATAAAAATCATATAATCACCTCAATTAATGCAAATTTTTTGATAAAATTCAACATCTTTTATGATAAAAACATTCATAGAACTGTGTATAGAAGGAATGCACTTCAACATAATAAAGGTCATATATGAATAACATCATCCTCTAAGTTCAGGAATAAGACAAAAATGGTCACTCATCACTTTTATTCAACATAATACTGGAAGTCCTCGCCAGAGCAATTAGGCAAGAAAAGGCAAAAAAAGCACCCAAATCAGAAAATAAGAAAGAAAGTTATCTCTATTGTGGACGACACAATATTATATATAGAAAGCCTCAAAGACCCCATCAAAAACTATTGGAACTAATCAACCAATTCAGTACATTTGCAGGATCCAATCAATATAAAAACATCTATTGCCTTTCTATATACTAACAGTGAATATCACAAAGAGACATTAAGAAAATAATCGTATTTACAATAGCATCAAAAAGAATAAAATACTTACAAATAAATTTAGTTGAGGTGATAGATCTGTACACTGAAAACTATAAGAAACTGATGAAAGAAATTGAGAGATGAAATAAATGGAAAGATAGTTTGCATTCATGGACTGAAAGAATTAATGTTATTAAAATATACATACTAACCAAAGCAATCTATAGATACAATATCAACAAAAATTCACATGGCATTTTCCACAGAAACAGAAAAAAATAATCCTAAAATCTGTATGGAACCACAAAAGACTCCAAATGGCCAAAGCAATCTTGAAAAAGATGAAAGCTAGAGGTATCACATTTCCTGATTTTAAAGTATATTACAAAGCTGTATTACTATATTATAAAGCTGTAGTAATCAAAACAGTATGGTTTGGCATAAAAAGTCACAAAAATCAATGGGACATGATAGAGAACACAGATATAAACACATAATATATGGTCAATTAATTTTCGACAAAGGGCCCAAGAATATACTATGGGGAAGGGAAAGTTTCTTCAATAAATGGTGTTGGGAAAACGGAACAACAAATGCAAAAGAATAAAACTGGACCCCTATCTTACACCATACACAAACATCAACTCAAAATGAATTAAATACCTAAATCTAAGACCTGACACCATAAAACTCTTACATGAAAATATAGGAGATAAGCTCCTTGACATTGGTCTTGGGAATGATTTTTTTTTTTTTTTTTGGATTTGACACCAAAAGCAAAGGCAATAAAAGCAAAAATAAACAAACAGGACTACATGAAACTAAAAAAAACCCACAACTGTACAGCAAAGAAAATCAACAAAATGAAACAGCAATCTATGGAATGGGAGAAATTATTTGCAAACCTCATTTCCAATAAAGGGTTAATATCCAAAATATACAAGAAACTCACAAGGCAATAAAAAATTAAAAATGAGAAAATGCTTAAATAGATATTTTCCAAAAAAAAAAAAACAAAGTAAAACAAAAACAGATGGCCAGCAGATACATGAAAAGGTGCTTAACATCACTAATCATAAGGGAAATGCAAATAAAAATCAAAGTGAGATATTACAAATAGAAGATAATAAATGCTGGTGAGAGGTGGAGAATAAGGAACGCTTGTGCACTTTTAGCGGGGATTAAAATATGCACGTTTCTTAATAAATTAAAAATATATGCACCTATGCCTGGGTGGCTCAGTTGGTTGAGTGTCAGGCTCTTGATTTTTGGCTTGGGTCATGATCCCAGGGTTGTGTGATTGGGCCCTATGTCGGCCTCCACACTGCAGGTGAAGCCTGTTCGGGATCCTCTCTCTCTCTCTCTAGCTTTCTCTCTCTTTCTTTCTCTTTCCTCCTCTGTCCCTCTCCCTTGCTCATACTCCTCGCCCCCTAAAAATTAAAAAAAAATTAAATAAATTGAGCACATTTAGCTACTATATGATCTAGCAATCTGATTTTTGGGTATATATCCAAAGGAAATGAAATCATTATCTCTAAGAGATAGCTGTACTCCCATATTTATTGCAGCATTATTTACAATAGCTAATTTATGGCAATAACCCAAATATTTGTTGACTGATGAGTACATAGAGAAAATGTGATATATATTCTCTTACAGGCTTCAGTGTGTGTGTGTGTGTGTGCGCGCGCATGTGTGTGTGTGTGCGTGCGTGCAATGAAATATTACTCAGTCTTAAAAAAAAATGTAAATCCTGCCATTTGGGACAACATGGGTAAACCTGGAGGACATTGTGCTAAGTGAAATAACCATACAGCAAAATACAAACACTATATGATGTAACTTATATGTATAATCTAAAAGAATGAAAATAAAAAGTTGAATTTATAGAAACAGAGGTATAAAAGTGGTTGCCAAGGGCTAGGTGTGGGGGAAATAGAGGTTGGAAAAAGTGTATAAACTTTCAGTTATAAGTTGAATAAAGTCTAAGGATCTAATGTACAATATATAATATGGTAACTATAGTTGCTAACGCTATATTGTATAATTGGAATTTGCTAAAAGACTAGAAATTCAATGTTCTACCCCTCTCCTAAAAAAGAAAAATATGTGAGGTGATCTATGTGTTAATCAACTTAATGGATGAGGAGGGAAATCTTTTCACGATGCATATATATCATCTCATTTTAAAAACCTTATAGTTATATGTGTCAATTAATCCTCAATAAGGCTGAAAAAATAAACAAACGTTTGTCTCCTTCTCTTGATTGTCTTTGGAGTCCCTACTATAATATGTATTCATAGGAGCTAGTGTTCTGCATCTTTCAATAGCATTCGATTTGATTCAATATCTTTTCTTCCCAATAAAAAGATAATCAGCAAGCTTATTCTACTTTTCATATGGCCTCCTCATTTTTGATAGTAATACTTCATCTATATTGTCAGAGCATGTATCAGTTACATAGATATCAATACTATGTTTTCTCATTTAGAGCCTTCATTTTATCATATGACTACAAATATATCTCACGGGTTGTCCTCTTCTGCTTGGATTTTAGTTTTCAAGGGATAGTCTGTCACTTAGTTTCTTATAGACGTTTGGTATCTTTATTGATATATTTATTTTTAAGGGAGATTTTGGAGGATTAAAAAACTATGCGACTATCTCTATCTTCTCAGAATTCCCCATGTCACTTTGAGTATTTAGTGGTTTTTCCTTTAACTGTTTATTGTACATGTGCTCTATTATTTTCACTGCATGCTTCTGTAGAATGTGTTTTCTTTTTAAGGAACACATAAATAACATTACATCAGAAATGTCTATTGTAGCAGCATTTTATGCTCACATTTGAACAGAGCATTTTGGAAGAAATGACAATGTTACAAAGTACTTTAAGCATTTATTCCCAAATAAAGTATTATTACTGTATTGTTCCCAATTTGCATTTCCCAAAGAGGATACATTCTTTGGGTATATAAACATTAAATATGTGATTAGATAAAAGAAGAGAGAGGAAGAAGAGAAAGAGGAGAAAAGGTGATATTATACCAATAATCTGTGCTTTGCCGAGGACTTTAGACTTTATCCAGATAAATTTATCAGTTCTTAGAAGAGTAATAAAACAGTGGATTTCGGATCATTAGTACTTATAATGAGATTTCTCCTTTAAGCAAATCCCTTATTTTAGAAGAAAAGTAAAATGTTAACTCTTAGGAACCATTATGCAATAACTTGAAAAGCAGTAAAATTTTACAAGAGTTGGTCCAAGTCCAGTGACTTTCTGGTTTGTGAAAAGTCCAGTGAAAATTGAGTAAATGGCTCACATAATGGGAAGTTTAAGTAATAAAAAGGGAGAGATGGAGCGATGAGGATACTCTGCCACCAGCACGTAGTGCAGGTTTTGGTGACTGTTGCCTTAGAATATAGTGGTTTGCTCGTTATAGGCAGCAGCAGAATATCACAATTATAAGGATGTACTTCTGGTGTTAAAAAAATAAAAAATCCAGACTTCGAGACTTAAAAACAATTTAGGAGATATTATTATACATAATATTTTCTAATTATTCTCACCTTTGCTATCTTGGGGCTTAGGAAAAAACTCCAAGTAGAGTACTGTGAACTACCATGTGTTAGGTTCTTACCACAGAGCCAAGAGCTAGGTAT
This sequence comes from Paguma larvata, assembly GCA_030068075.1. Classification (NCBI taxonomy): domain Eukaryota; kingdom Metazoa; phylum Chordata; class Mammalia; order Carnivora; family Viverridae; genus Paguma; species Paguma larvata. The sequence continues at coordinate 29,286,339 of CM057828.1, read as the reverse complement.
GCTATGATCTCACAGTCTGTGAGTTTGAGCCCCACATCGGGCTCTGTACTGACAGCTCAGAGCCTGGAGCCTACTTCAGGTTCTGTCTGTCTGTCTCTCTCTGTCTCTCTCTTCCCTTCCCCTGCTCACACTCGGTCTCTCAAAAAATAAATAAAAAAAAACATTAAAAAATTAAAAAAAAAAAGAGCTAGGTATGCTACATACATGTGTCTTATTTGGTCTTCCCACTTATGAAGGCATAGGTGGGAAAGTGATGCATTAAAAAGTTAGGTAACTTGCTTATGGTCAGAGAGTTAGTAAATTGTGGATTTGAACCCAGGTCAGTCTGACTCTAGACCTGTGCCCTTAGTCACTGGGTGTATGTTCAGAAAACACCACAGTTTATATGGGGAAAGTAAAGCTTTTAAATGACTTCTATTCCTGTTCAAGCTAAGTTCCACTTAGGTAGCTGGGGGTGCACATACAATGCAGAAAATACTGTTCTTGCCTGAGGATATAACAGTGCCTACTGAGGTGATAATCAGCAGAGAATCAACTCAGTTGCTCAGATGGCTCAGTTCAGCAAGCTCTTCTAAGTGCCATACAATGTACCAGGCTTCAGAGACATAAAATTGAGTGAGACACAGTTTCAGTGCTTGGACTCCATGGGGGGCAGGTTACATAAATGGATGTGTATAAAACAAAATAGAAGCTCAACTCTAGAGAATTGCCAAGTTAATCTTCAGGTTGAGTCTGAGGAAGGTGGGTAGAGGGCGATGAGTGGTGGGAGGTCTCAAAGGGTGACCCACTCCTCTTGGCTTGCCTACGACTTTCCCTCCGTTAGTCCCAAAGGTCTCGTATTCCAGGAAATGTCTTAGTCCTGGGCAAACCGGAATGGCTAGTCACATAGGTTTCTGCTAGTTCGGAGCATTAATGATTTCCCATTAAGGAACTAGTGAATCTCTAGTTAATCCTATCAGGAAAATCACCAGTTATGATCATCACTCTAAAAATGATGGTTTAATATCCTATAAGCAAGATTGTAATTAAGTGAGCTTGATTTGCTGCCTTATTTAAATTATAAATTAACGAATCCATTTTGTTTTCTTATCTGATAGGAACCCATGTTGTTATCAAAGATTTTAACAAAGCCCAAGAGACGGAGGCAACATCACGTAGACCTGGTCAAGGTAAGAGGTACACACAGAGTACTTGCAAGGGGGCAGATTGCTTAATGAATAAAGAGCTACCTTAGAGAGGCTCTGAGTTCAAAGGTCAACTGGCAGAGTTTCAATGAAGAAACATCATGACTAGAACAGTCTTGGGTGTGCAATAATGTCCTACATCAGCAGGGTCACCAAGTTTAAGGTACCCATTTACAGCTTATAGTGCATGGGGCTTGTCATATGCCTCACCAAGGGCACTCTTTTATTATTTTGAACTTACGGTGTTATTTTACTGTTTTATGACAAGGCCTATCTATCATATCACCACTGTAAAGATGTCTAGAAACTTGAAGCATTGCCTTTTAAGGTATTCTATCACATGGTTAAAATTTTATTCTTCTTACTCCCTTTCTCTTTTCTTCCCTCCCTTGAGAGTCCTTCTCATTTCATCATTTCCTCTGCCTTTTCTTTTCTTTTCCCCTCACCTTGTTTTTAACCCCCTCTCTCTTCTCCTCTCTTTTGCCTTCCTTTTCCCTCTTGCTCCATTCTTTCTCTTGTCTCTTTATGTTTTCTCCCACCCATCCTCATTGAAGGAACAGGGGATTGTGATTCTCTTTAGATGCAGGACTCCTTCACTCTCATATATTTCTTAGCAAAGACTTAACATGAAGAATTAACTTCTGAGAACATAACTGTTTGTTTTTATTGATGTAGCAATAAATAAAGAAGTCTTCCTGAATGTCTGGCAGCATTGGAGGCATATGAAAAGGGAATTATTGGCCAGGAAGGAATGGTACATATGCCTCCTTGCTTTTCTAAGGAATGTATGGGTCTGATTTTCTAATGCCTGGATGCCTCCGGGAGGACTTTTAAGGTCTAATATTGGGAAAAAGAAATAGTATGGGCTTTTCTGTATTTAAGTGAAAAAAAAGAAGGAGCCGGATGATGAAGAGAAATGAAAGTGGGTTTTGTTTATTTGTTTGTTGTTTTAAGTGCGGGAGAGTGGAGACAGAAAGGAATATAGATGACCAAAGCTCAGAAACTGGAAGAATTCTTATACTTGAGATCCATCCCTAAGTTAATTTTGAAATCGGTGTGGTTCCAGAAGTGTTAGGGGCCACTGACTCAGGAGGAAGGCTGCATTGAGGAGCCTCTTAGAATGCCCTAGAGCAATCTGATTTAAAAAGCCATCTCAGTACCCTATCTTGGAGACCTACTAGTAGGTCTGGTTGTCCCAACATAACAGCAGACACCTTGGCTGACCTGTTTCTAGAAGCTCCCTGTGAATCATTCTGTCACTTCATGAAAACAAACTCTAGCAACACCCCAGAGAGAGCACTTAGTGACAACTAGACACCCAAAAGGCTATAGAAGGTGGTTGTTTACCTATAAACTGGGGAATAAAAGAAGCACCATCATGCATCTTGAGAGAGTCATGGAGGGAGGGGGCATGGCCACCTGTATAACAGATGTAAAACTCACAAGGATGAGACCGGCGAGCCTTTACACAGATCGTCCATGTTAGTAGTACATGGGAAACTGGAACTTAGCCATAGCAAGGAAGAATTTAAATTTGCTTTTTTGTCCTTCGGAAGCCACTTACTTGGTCAGTAAAGTTGGTAATTAACTGAAACTCCCTAGTATTCAATTGTTTTCCATTTGTGGCCTGATCTCTTTGAGTCTTCTTACAGTAATCCTTTCATTGTATTATTGAGGAGGCTGGTACGCTTCTAGGAAGGAGAAAATCTTTAAAACAAAAACTATGATGAATTTTAATCTATTTGACTTTTTAGACAAATCTCATTCAAACCTTTCGCCTCATATATGGCTCTGACCAATCCTTGGGATCTGAACTAGTTGAGCTGAGATGACTGTGTCCTACAGATAATGCATAAAGCTTGGAGTAGTGGGGACAAGTCTGAGCAAGAAGAGCTCCTCTCTATTTATCATGTTGTGTGAGCCATGATACTTCGTTACCTTCACACTCTGATTAACCTTGCAAAAAATATACTGCCTAACCTGTTTAACCAGGCAGGCCTCCAGGAAGTAACCTTTTTTTTTTTTCCCTTTAAACCATAGATTCCTGAGTAAATTTTAAAAGAAGAAAATCAGTTCCTCGCCAAGGGATTTTATGACTGCGTTACTAGCCAATAAACGAAGTAACTATGAAAAAGAGTTATTCTACATCTTTACTGAGAGAGCAATGGAATGTCCAGTCAATATACAGTCCTTATTTTATGATCACTCTTTTAACTCTAGGAACAATGAAAAAATTTCTCCTCTGCCATAAGAACATTATTACATTTTATTTTCTTTCTCTGTAGGATGCCTGAGAAAAAGGCCACCTCAGACTAGAGGACATTTAAAATCAGCACTGTGAATAAACAGAACAACTCCCTATAAGATTGTATATTTCACCTTTTAGAAAATAGGCACAAAATGTTGGGTGGCTTTATCACTGAAACATTAGTTTAGGAATGAAGAAAATCATAGACAATAAAGAAAAAGGAAAAATTTTTTTCTCTAATAAATTCTACTAGAGGCAAAAATCTCATGTTCATGATGTGGTAGTTAGACCTCAGTTCTGTGTTTTGGTTTACCAGAGATAAGAAAAACAATGACAATAAAATAAGATATATTAGAATTAGGAATAATGGAAGCATATTGACTATAATTTAGCCTTAAATATAAATCTTGGGCAAAGAATGATTACTTTTATGAGATACAGTATAAGGCATACTGGGCAAAGAAGATATAAGAAAAAAGGAATGATTGATTTCTATCTAATTTCTATGATGTCCTTTTGAGTACTGTGTACAAAGTCTCTTACTTTGTATCTGTTTCAGGTAGGAAACTAGAAGCAACTGTCATTTTACTTATGCGAAAATAAATGAATAAAACATTGGAATGCCTCCTTTTTTCCCATCCATTGAGACACCTTCTTCCTGAGAACATATATCATTCAACCTAAAACAAGACATACACCAAAATCAGGGCTTGGGTCTGAGATCTTATGGAAATAGTATGGTAACATAAACTTTTCATTGATTTTCCCAATCCAAGTATTTAAAAATTCAAATTGTTATTAAAAATTTCCTTTTAGGTAGTCTATTCAGAAATAACACAAAGTAAAAATAAAAGCATGCAGGGGCACCTGGGTGGCTCAGTTAGTCAAGTATCTGAATCTTGATTTTGGTTCAGGTCATGATCTCATGGTTTGTGACTTTGAGCCCTGCGTTGGGCTCTCCGCTGACAGCACAGAGCCTGCTTGGGATTCTCTCTCTCTTCCTCATTCTCTGCCCCTCCCCTGCTTATGCCTTTTCTCTCTCTCTCTCTCTCTCAAAATAAATAAGCATTTAAAAAATTAAATAAGCATGCTGTTAAAAACTTATACAAAAATAATATAGAAGAGTCACTCATTTAAAAAGATCTAAAAACATTTTTTTGCTTATAATTTATTGACATACTTATTCTATGTATCAAATGTTATATAAAGTGCAACGATTATGCTAAGGAAGGTTAAATAATGATTAAATATTTAGAAATGTTTTCTTAAGGATCTAATTAAAAGCAGTTTTTCAAGAAACGCACATTCTAAAAACATAAAAGAGTAGGTGAATTATAGTGTTTGAGATTTTTATCCTTTCTCTCTTGTTTTTCAGCACTGGACAGCACAATGACCCTAACCTCATGCAGGGAAACAGAATGCAATTCTTTTCAAGGCTTGGAAACTTTTGAAAATGCTCTAAGCGATACCAGTTCTGTTTATGTATATATGCCAAGAATAGAAATTAAGCTAACTCAATGGCATCTCACCATGTTGCAATACATATCAAAATATCCTGCAAAACACTCAAAGGGAGTTTATGATGAGGAAACAAAAAAGACTTTTTAGTGGCAATATAGAGATAAACAGAAGTAATTTGGAAAAGACATGTCAAACTAGATGCAAAAAAAAGTCGTGGTTTTGTGACTCTACAAAACTTCATTATACTTTACAGTCTTTGCAGAAAATGAAAATTCTGTAAAGGCTTTGATGAAGGGAGTAAGGCATTTATGGAAAAAGATGGAATGGCTAAAGTCTCCTTTCTGCTTCCCTTCGCTGCCCTTTCATAATTCCCTGCCTCCCTCCTTTCCACCTTTCTTTCTTTGTTCCTCCCTTCCTGTGAGCCTACCTTCCTTCCTTCATTTATTTTTCAACAAGTACTTATCAAGCATCTGTATATGTTGTGCATGACGTTAGGTCTGCTGTGGATGAAGCACAGGATGTGTGGAAAGGCAGAGAGGAGAGCAGTCTGGAAAAACAGACTGCGTTGATGCCGTTGCAGACACTGAGTGTCACATTAGATTTTGATATGAGCTAATATTCACTTAGAAAAGCGTAACTCTTCTAAGTATTTTACATATTTTTACTTAATTCTTTCAATCGCTTTTTAGTCCTTCCATTTTGTAGGTGAGGAAACTGAGGCAGCAGAGTTTAAATAAGTCGGCTAGGGTCAGACAGAAGTACACGGTGGAGCTAGAATTTGAATTTTAGGCAGTCTGGTTTTACAGCGTGTGCTTGTAACCATGATGCTACATTGCGAATTGATTTCCACTTTTTAAAATGTCAATTTCCTCACCTATAAAGTAAGGGCAATAATAAAAATACCTACTTCACAGACTTGTAGTGAGGATTAATCACGATAATATATGGGATGTAGTTTTGAAAAGTTATAACGTGCCACATGGCATTATTGACATTATACTGTAGTAGTAAATACAAAACAAATTTTCAAATAAATAAAAGCTTGAGTAGTTATTATATTCCAATGGGCACAATCCTTACTATCAGCCAACTATCAGTTTTGATTAAATGAATGAAAACAAAATTAGAGAAGGAAGAGTAAATTCGAGTGAGAGGGGATAATGGTGGCCGTGATGGTGATGCTGCTAAGGAAACTACGATCCGTGTAGCAAATATTCTTGAGTTGCTTATTCCATCAACGGGCACTTAACTTGATTCTAAACAAGGTCTTTGCCTTCATATATTTGCCGTCTACAATCATTAAAATTTATACTACACTTCAGACTCTCAAAACCTCTATTTCTTGATCTTATCATCCCTTGAAAAACTTTCATAGGAGGTTAAATTATTCCTGTTTTCTAGATCAGGAGATTGAGGTTCAGAGAGCTTGAGTTACTTCTCTAATACCATACAAGTAGAATGGATTAGAGCCAGGACACAAACCCAGATCTCTTGCTATCCAAAACACTATTCTTTCTTTAACACCAGGCTGCCTCATGTCATAATAATAATTAAGCACTTACCCAGACATTGTTCTAGGGCTTCACCTAGATGAGCTCATTCAATACTTCACAAAAGACCCCTGCAAGATATACCTTATATCGCTTCTGTGAAATACCAGGCTATGCACCAAGGTATGGTGATGTCTTCTGACATGCACTGGCAGACTTTCTTGGCCTGATATGGCTCTGCGAGGACATTCAATTCTATGATTAAAGAGTCTGGACACTGGAGATGAGGGACCTGCTCTTGAGCAGGAAAGTCTGTCTTGAGCTGGTCTGATAGTTACAGGGGGAGAAAAATGTTCCTTCCCTCTCAGGAGAATAAAGATTTTAACTGTCTATGGGCTGGAGTCCTCTTCTGGAAGCCATAGCTCTGTTCTTCTTCTACAGCAGTAGCAGCCTGTCTAGATTCCTACAGAATGAATGTCATGGCTAAGTCTAGTCTACCTCTTTCACAATCGAGATGTGAGAAAGCTGAGATGACTCCCTGCCCTGATATAGTAGCCTGGGTCAAGGCTAGAACATAAATAGCAGAAAATGGAATGAGTGAGTGATAACACCCAGCTGGAAACCTGAAACCTGGCACCCTTAGATCTTGTTATTGGTAAGTGTTCTTTTTTAGAAACAGAAGGATTGTTCCAGAGGAACAGTGAGAACTGATAATTGATAACAATTAAGCAGTCATAAGGAGAATGAAATTTAAAGAATAAACCCCAGGTCTTTATACGAGGTCTTTGCAGGGGTCACAGCCTATATTTAATAGCAGTGATTTTCTAAAGGCACTTGATAGAAAAGAGGAACTATTGAGATATTTGATCTCTCTCATTCTAACCCCTCCAACCCTGTAACCTTAGGACCTCAGTCATAGAATGCACACCCCAAACTGGGTGGCTCAAACTGGCCTGATAGTTCTCATTCCTTCTGCCAATGAACAACTGCCTACTCATACACCAGCAAAATGCTATGCTTTGAGTTTGCAGAATCAATACCTTGTTCTATTCTCATTCCTAGAGAATTCACGGGTGTGAAAGTGTGTGTGTGTGTGTGTGTGTGTGTGTGTATGCACACGTGTATGCTTTACTGGTGGTGGTTGGGTTTTAGTTGGGGTAGGGGAAAGGCTAGTTCTCCATATCAGGGTAAATTTTCATTTTCTTGATTCTTTATTATTTAATTTCTCCAAGGGTACAGTTTTCCTTCTCGCTAGCAGTGTTCCTGAGAAATCAAAGCAACCAATTAATCACATTTTTAAAATGTTCAAATTTATTGATATTGGAGAAGGATGTGAAAGAGAGAGAACACTTTCCTGACTAAACAGAAAAACTCTTTTTCAAGTTTTTAAAAAAGCAATTCCAGTGAATAAGCTATCACAGCTGGGTGGGACATTGTGATTCTTACTTTTAAAATTAAGATTACTAATTCAGACATTTGACATTAATAAAGAGAGAATTCTGGAGTCAAATAATGTTGGGCACTCAAAGTGGATTTTAGTTAAAAAAAAAGAAAAAGGAAAACCTCTATATACTCTGAAAATATATTTTATTGGAAGAAACAGTGAGCAGATTAGTCAAGTAAATAAACTTATAAATGTATTTCCATTTCCTTTATAATACATAACCAGGAATAAACAATTAAACAAAGTCTTTCCTGGACCTCTGTGTACACTGAACATTCACCATGACTTTCTCTTCCCTTCTCTCCTGACTTAAACATATAGTGCAGTGCATGGATATTGCCTTTGACTTAATAATTTTTCACTCTCTTCCATTATGTAACATTAGTGTAATTAAAATTCAGCTCTAAGACAGACTGATTTGCTCTATTCAAACATAGAATACCACTCCCTTTGGTAATGACTGCTTTGAGAACCCAGAGCTAAGCCAATCATTTCATGACTTTCCTCTGAAGCCAGTTATTGATTCAGTGTTGACTTTGTGAGCTCCTTTGAACAATCGGATTGAGAAAGGACTTTTGTTCCATGATTGACACTTTATTTTCCTCTTCATGTGAAAAAGAGCATTCAGCCTTGTTTATTATTGATAATTATCTTGCAATTAGGAGTCTGGGGAGAAGAAAAGAATCTAGGTTCCTGATGACATGATTGACTTGTTTGATTAACCTACTGCAATGTTAGCTCTCTACTGGGCATCCATTTACTTGAGCCAGTAAGTTTCCTTATTGGATTTCAGGCACTTGTTTCTTTCTTTATTTTTTAATGTTTATTTATTTTTAAAGAGAGAGAGCATGTGTGAGTGGGGGATGGGCAGAGAGAGGGAGAGAGAATCTCAAGCAGGCTCCTCATTGTCAACACAGATCCTAACATGAGGCTCAATCTCACAAACGGTGAGATCATGACCTGAGCTGAGGTCAAGATTCAGATGCTCAACCAACTGAGCCCCTATGTGCTCCTCAGGGACTTGTTTGTAAAAATGTTCGAGATATACAGATAGTACAAGTCTTTCTTCCTGGTGATGAACATAGTTAATCTGAAGAAAAACTTAAAATTTGTGCAACATTTACACAACTTTTTGCAAAAACCAAATAAATACAAATAAAATGCTAATTTTAATTTAAAATGCAAATCTTTGCACATATAAGATCTTAATCTCAATACCAGAGGATGAGCACAATATCTAGGTTATCTTTGTGTTTTCAGTACCTACTATGAAAACTGAATAAATGAATGGTGCCATCTAAATGGTGTGTCTATCAAATGTAGTTTAAGTAATATAATATTTAGTCATTTACTTATTATTTTTTTAAATTAGTGTTATTTATTTTGAGAGAGAGAGCTCAAGCAGGGGAGGTGCAAAGAGAGAGGGAGAGAATGAGAGAATCCCAAGCAGGCTCTATATTAGCAGCCCAACTTGAGGCTCAAACCCACGAATTGTGAGATCCTGACCTGAACTGAAACCAAGAGTTGGACGTCTCTCAACCAACTCAGCCACCCAGGCGCCCATATAATATTTATTAATACAGCCTGTATTCTTTCAGTGGCTTAAAATTATGCAAACTATTCTTTGGAATTATGATATCCACTTGCTTGATTTTGTGTACATGGAACTCTCAATGAGCTCACATCTTAGTGAGGGAGACAGATATAAATAACAAAGTAACAGACTTAGAAACAAAATGCTTCCAGGGCCAGAAAGAAGTACCTGGCTCTGACTACAATGAGGTCTTATCGAGGAAATATTTCCAGAAAACTACATTCTTAAGAGTTGTGTAATGGTTTGCCTGGCAGGCATGCAGACTGGGTGGTAAAGAGAGGGCATTCTCGGCAAAAGAACAAGTATGTGTAACAACACAGTTATGTGGAAAATAAATCACGGCATGTTTAAGAAAATGTAAGTAATGGAACATTTCTGAAGAGGAAAAGAAAGGAATTGATATCTGTTAAGCCACTTAGTTGTGTTAGGAGCTGAGCAAGGTTAACATATATGGCCTTACTTAATTCTCACAACAAATATTTCATAGGTTAGGAACAGGAGGCTCATATAGGCTGGGTGAGTTGGTTGTTTTTATAGAGTCAGTAAACACTGGAGTTGGGATTTAAATCTGGGCTAGTCCGGAGCTAATATTCAGGACTTTCTCACTAAAATTTGATGTCTGTTTGAATCTTAGGGCACATGGAGGCCACAGTGGGAGATAAAGCTTCAAATTTAAGGAATGCCAGGTATGAGGATACATATACCATATGGAAATGTTTCATAGGCAGGTGGAAGCACAAGGCTGAGATGATTTTCCTGGTAGTTAAAAATTTGTCAGTTATCATTCTGTTGATTGTATTCATCACATAGACATAGTCAAAATCACTCAGTGATAACTTTCAGGTGTGAAGGAACAAGGTCAAACAGAACTTTAGGGAATGCCAATATTTAATGGGTATTATGGAAAAAGAGCCAGAAAAGGAGACTGAAAAGGAGTGCCCCTCAAATTAGGAAGAAAACCAGGAAAAGGCAGTGAGAGGAAGCCAACAGCTCAGAATTCCAACCTAGAGGTGGTAGTTAGGAGTATAGAATACTTCAGGAGAAGGTAATGGTTAATTAAACTTCAATAATGTTGGTTCTCCCATCCCTATCCCTGTTGTAATTTAGGAAGTATTGGGTGGGGGTAATTAAAAGGCAGCGTCTCACTCACATTTATAAAAACACTCTTAACAAGAGTGGCCACCCAATGGGAACAAGACATTTCAGGAGACACTGATATTTGGAATCCTATTGCGATCTCAAAGTTGGAAAAGTCCTCAGAAGTCACCTATTCCTTATCTTACTTAATGGATGAACTAGTTGTATCCTTATGTCGATACCTGCCCATCCAAGTATACAGGGGGCTTATTCCTGATTATCCTTGAGGCAAAGGGCCTATAACACACCTGAATTTTCTTGTTTATGTTGATATTTCTTCTTCATAATGTATTGGTAAAAACAACAGGACTAATTCACATGTTTGTATCACCTTTATGATATCTTACAGGTTTCAAAGCACTTTCACACATATTTATGATTTGATTATCTCCACAAACCTGTGACTTAGGCGGAGAAATTAAGTGTTCCACTTTATAGATGAGCAAACAGAGGCTTAGTGAGGTTAATGTAAATTAACCTAAAGTGCTTTAGAAATAGAGTATTGAGACCAGAAGAAAAAAATCAGCTCTGATTCCTAGTCCTCTCTTGGTCCCAGTACCATTAGTGGATCATTATATGACCTGTGTACCGGTATCTTTCCTGTCTTCACTTTTTTTTCATGTAAAGTTTACTTATTCAACTCTGCAAAAATGCTCAAAGAGTGCATTCTAGATTTACTTTTCTTCTGGCTGAATCTTAAGATAAAGATGTACCATGAGCAGTGGTTCTTCCCATGCCAGTTACCTGGCATTAAGACCACATTCTCAGACATGTAGTGAAGATTAAGAAATATGTGTTCCTTATTTAAAGTAAGTGAACTCCTCATTATAGCTGGATAAAATGGTGACATGGTTCTATTTTCATAGCATTTAGATGAGAGACTAAAGAGTCATCTGAGTAATTTCACCACCATAGAAAGTCAGTCTGAATATTTCAGGTCTATTGAGTAAGTTCTTTTGTTTTTGTTTGTGTGCTTGAATTCTCCATATAGTTCTCTGTCCTAATCAATTGATAAGCTGCTGAGTTTGCCCTTCACTGTATGAAGAGGTGCTGCAGAACATGGACATCTTATACTCTACAAAGCAAACAACTTGTAGAGATAAAAATAATTCATACCCAAAGATAGACATGACTTTTTATTTCTCTGGCTTTTTTCTTCTATAAGAGCAGTGTTAGAGTTAGTTTTCAAGTCTTGACATTTAGATGCCTGGAGATACACAGAATTCATTACTTAGAAAAGAGTGCAGGGATGTAACTTCTATGGATAGGGTGTTCTAATGAACCTATCTTAGTGGTTGTACTTGGCGGTTTACAAGTGTTTCCGGTGGTTTTCACTGTGAATCCTCTGCCCCTGCCATGTATATATATTTTTCTCTTTAGAGGAAAAAGGAATATATCTGTGATAAGTTTGTGATGCATCCATCTTATAAGGAAAGAGATTTGATCTCTTTCCCGAGGTCATGTTATTATGCTCTTATCTACCTGGTCTATCATTCACACACACACACACACACACACACACACAACAAAGAGAAAGAGAGAGAGAGAAAGGGAGACAGAGAGAGATTGAGAGACAGAAAGACAGAGAAATTGAATGAGATTCCTTTGCACGCCATGAATAAAAGAAGAACTGCTAAGGCCTCTTCTAATTCTTTTTGCCTTTATCTTGCCCTTTTATGGATGTGTATGATGAAAGTCACAGTCTTTAGATAGGAACAAAATACTCTCCTCCATTCTGTTTTATCTCCGACTAACTCCCTGTCCTTTCCTTGACTTCCCTCTTCCCTTTTCTTGTAAACTCGGCACCAACAAATGTGATTGGCTTGCCACCCCATTCAAGTTAATCTTTTTTAGTGCCTACACACAACTTGATTTTGCTGAGTAGTTAATCTGGATGAGGAAATATCTATAAGGCCACTTGGCAAGACATGAGATTTTCCATTCTTTTTGAAAACTAATGAAAAGGCAATTATTGCCTCACACTGTTCTGAGGATTCCACAAAGAACTGCTGTCTACTTCCTGAACAGAATCATAGGTGGCTGCCTTTTATCCTCAGCCACTCCCTACTTCTTTGCCTGATATTCTCTAACACTGAGAGAAACATATCTTTAGGTCTTGAAAAGTGACTGCATTTCTCAGTTGGGAACAACCATTGTACAAGCAGAGAATATTTGTTGAGTGTGTTTATGTACCAGAAAATGGAGGATAGAGAGGTAGATGAGGTAATCCTGCTCTTTGCGAAGAGCTCCCAGCCGAGTAGATGAGACTACTATGTTTCCACACAAATTTGGTAATTTCAATTTGTGATACTTTCAAATTCAAAGAAGCTCATGCTAGATATAGACATAAAGGAATAGAGACTGTAACTAGCTTTGGTGGTGGTCGGTAGGGAGGACATTCTAGAGCTGAGCTCTGAGATAGATTTTGGAAGATGAGTAGGGATTGTCAGAAGAGTAATAGGGAGACTGGAAGTGGAGTGGTAGGGAAGAGCATGGAAGGAAATGAAATTGATAATAAAGGCGAAGATGAGTTCATTATCGGTCTTTGGGAAACATGACCAGATTTACAGTTAGAAACATCATTTGACTCAACCTAGATGATGGATTTGAGTGCAAGTGGTGGGAACAATTAGATATCTATTTAAACCAGGAGTAGACAAACTGCTGCCAAGGAAATCTGGCCTAGCAACTGTTTTCATAAATAAAGTTTTATGGGAACACAGTCACACCTATTTGTTTATGTGTTTATGTGACTTTGATGCTACCTGGGCAGAGCTGAGTAATAGCAATCCAGACCATAAGGCCCACAAAGCCAGAAAAATATACTATCTGGCCCTTTATAGTAAAAGCTGTCAATTTAAGGAGTACAAGATTCAAGGTAACGGAAGATGATGGCTTGAACTAAAGTTGGGGTGGTAGGAATACACATGAGTGGGTGAGGCAGGAGCTGTTTAGCAGGAAGTAAGGATAGAATTTGGGATGAGTGGGATGGAGGGAAGGAGAGAGATATGGGTGATATAGGAGTCTGTGAAGATGCCTAGTTTCTGCATCTCCACTTAACATAATTTTAACATTGTGTCTTGCATAAATCTACAAAAGAGGCTTTGTCCCCAAGGAACTTCATGTCCAGTAGAAGTGACATGTATATATAAAAATGTGTATATATATGTGTATACATATATATGTATATTTTATATTAATATATATTTATATGTATGTTTTATATATATATTAAAATCTTTAACACAAGGTTGAATGTAATGAAGTCTCCGCATTTCAAGGATATTGTTTATTTCTTTATTAAAAAAATTTCTTTAATGTTTTATTTTTATTTTTAGGACAGAGAGGGAGAGTGCAAGCAGGGGAGGGGCAGAGAAAGAGAGACACACACAATCCAAAGCAGGCTTCAGGCTCTGAGCTGTCAGCACAGAGCCAGACATGGGGCTTGAACTCACAAACTGTGAGATCATGACCTGAACCGAAGTCAGATGCTTAACTGACTGAGCCACCTAGGCACCCCAGAGGGGGATGTTGTTTAGATGAAAAGTAAGTTAAAGTTTAAATTAACAGTAATAGTTTTGAAGAATAGAGAGGCTTTAGACATAGGGATGGATAGGATGAAGGGCCTTCTGTAGAAAGAAAATGCAGGAGCACAGATAAAGATCTGGACACCAGGTGGGGAAAAGACAGGAATGTCAACTTTAGGGGCTTGGACTTTATTGGATAGGCAATGAAAATCTGAGCATTTTTAGCAGAAAAATGGTAATACCAGAGCTGTACTTTCATTACTCTGGCAACGAGATTAGAATCATTGAAGAAAGAAGAGACCACAAAAGAAAATAAACTAACATTTGTCTTTCAAAGCTTAGCTTTGCTGACCCTCTCTATAAATAGTTGTCTTTCCTTTATGTTTCTATCACACCCAAGGACTCTTTATTTATTTATTTATTTATTTTTATTATAATAGTTTATTTTCAAATTGGTTTACATATAACACCCAGTGTTCATCCCAACACGTCAACTGACGAATGGATAAAGAAGTTGCGGCACATATATACAATGGACTACTACATGGCAATGAGAAAAAATGAAATCTAGCCATGTGTAGCAACATGGATGGAACTGGAGGGTATTATGTTAAGTGAAATAAGTCAGTCAGAAAAAGACAGATACCATATGTTTCCACGAATAGGTGGACTTTGTGAGACTAACCAAGGACTCTTTGAATCTGAGCACTTATTATACTGTGTTGTAATTATTATTTAAAAAAATTTTTTTCCAACATTTATTTACTTTTGAGAGAGAGAGAGAGAGAGAGAGAGAGAGAGAGAGAGAGAGAGAGAGGGAGAGAGATAAGGTGCACGAGAGGGAGGGTCAGAGAGAGAGGGAGACACAGAATCTGAAGCAGGCTCCAGGCTCTGAGCTGTCAGCACAGAGCCTGATGCGGGACTTTAACTCATGGACCACGAGATTATGACGTGAGCTGAAGCTGGATGCTTAACCGACTGAGCTGCCTAGGTGCCCTGCTGTGTTGTAATTATTTACTTGTCTATAGAACACAGGCCAGAGACTGAGACATTCTTAGAGAAATTATGTGCAGTGGTTAAGACCTATCTGGGTTTGACTTTTATTTGACCTTACTCTCTCCATACCTTTGCATCCCCATCTAGAAATAATAATTTTAACTGCTTGTACAATCAATAATGATTTTAGCTACTTGTTGTGATTATTAAATGAGTTAATGTGTAAAAAGCACTTAGAACAGTGGCTGGCTAGTAGTGAATAAATGTTATTGATATTATTCCTAGCACCCAGCCCAGTGTTTGGAAACTAATAAAGGTTTTGTTGAATGTGTGAATTTAAGTGCCTATGATGAACCAGACTGGATATTTTGAAGTCTACTCACTACAATCCTGTGAGGAAGATATTATTTCCAATTTTAGGGAAGATGGAAGAGCTCTGGCAGTGAATGACAAGACCAAGGTGCAGCAGAGACTTAGTAAGTCCTATTAACAGGGAGTTGGGAGGAGAGGAAGAATCTAAAGAGATGAGAATAATGGATGGCCTCAGCCCTGGAGAAGATGGAATAGGGACAGCATCAAAGGCACAGGTGAAGGTCTTCGACTACTTTCTGGATACAGTGCAGGAGACACTATGATGGTGAATGTATAAGGAAAGGGAGGGAAGCAAAACTGTTAGCTAAGCAGGAGGTGAGAGGGCTGGAAGAGGGAATCAAGGACACTCCCAGTTCTTGAGCTGAGGCAACTGGAATGATGTTGCCTTTTGTAGAAATTGAAGCGTGTGGATTTGTTTTGTGGAGCATGAATTTGAGGGCTTAGTTTTAGATATAAAGCATTTGATGCTCCCCAAATGTGAAGCCATGGGTTGCAAATGTGGGCCTGGAGCTTGCATGAGAGGTGGGATAGGAGAGAAACATGTGTAAGTGAGCAGTGAAGGCATGGGTGTGACATCTATGAGCAAAGCACAGGGTCAGTCAGTTCCAAAGACTGCCTTTTTTTTTTTTTAATGTTTATTTATTTTTGAGAGAGTACAATCAGGGGAGGGGAAGAGAGAGGGAAACAGGATATGAAGTGGGCTCTGCACTGACAGCAGAGAGCCCAATGTGGGGCTCAAACTCATGAACAGTGAGATCATGACCTGAACCAAAGTCGGATGCTCAACTGACTAACCCTCCCAGGTGCCCCAGAGGCTGCTTTTTGACTCAGCCTGGGACTGGCCACCAGGATTCCACATCCATCCCCAATACATTTTCATTACCTGATTTGTGACACTGGACTTTCTCGCTGGCCAGTAAAGCCAGGGTAAGTGACCAGGGTTCAGAGAATCCTCTCTCAGAATCTTTCTGCATGAGTGAAAAGCTGTGGCTAGAAATAGGTAAAGCTCTCCAACCAAGAAAAGAGGAGCTAGAAGGAGCAATCATAGGCCTTAAAATGTCAACTTCTTTTCAGCTTTTGGTGCTGGCCACAGAGCCCAGCCTTTCTTGCCTTCTCCAGGCACAGAGCTTTAGAAATGAATGGAATCTGTTTAAAACTATCCCCACCCCCACCGCCAAAGAATTTGATGCAAGTGAACTTATTTGGTCAGAGAGGGTCATAAACACATCATAAAATCTGACCTTTCCAAGAGGGGATTATCTATAAATAACTGTGGTTATCCCCCAGGGTGCTAGGCATAAGCCTGGTGGAGGGCAGAGAAGAGAGCTACTTCCTCAGAATCCTGGGCATCACTGTGAGAGGTGAAGGCAGAAGGGCTTTGCAGAGGCTCAAGAATAAGCCCCTGCAGTCATACACCCATTTCCCTCTGGCAGGACCATTGGCACTTTGATGGGGCTCCCTCCGCTTTGCTGAGCAACGGAATGTGGCTACCAAGAAAAGAATATTAAGATTTCTGTTCCTAAATATTTCACTGGTGAAGCTCCTTTTAAAATATTAATTGTGGCAATGTTAGAAACACATAAAAGAACTGACAATCATGCTTGTTGAGACCATAGAAGGTTTAATTTCAAATTGTGGTTTTGAATTGCTTTTTTTCCCTTCTGTCTGTAAGCAATGGATTCATCAAAATCCTTTCTTCTGAATAAAAGAAGAGCCCCTAATGGTGCCCATTCAGTGTCATTAATGTGGAGGAGGTGAGTGATACGAGAGGGGTCTATATAATTTATGATGAGCCCATTTGTGAGTCAAATGAATTTCAACAAGGCCTTCTAGCTGATAGTGAGGATATAAAAGATACAGAGAGGAGGCAATGGAAACCCATTTGGAGTGGTTGCTAATAGATCCATTCCCTTTCCAAGATAAGAAAGAATCTACTCCGTTTTGTGAGACTCGGCAATGCAGTGATCACCCAACAGTTACTCAGTAACCTATAAAAAGAAAATCTTTTCTTGCTTACTAGATCAAGGTAGTTCATTTTCTCTTTGTAATTTCTGTCTAGTAATCCTCCATGTATGGTAAATTGGAATCATGGGATCTTGTGGCTAGGAGCTTTGTAAACCTGATTGTGTGAGCTAGATGATCATTTCTTTGACGGTAGGAAATGTGTGTCATCTCATACCTTTTTTTTAAAACTCCAACAGTCATACGGCCTGCAAAAGAGTTGGTGCCTATGAAGATACTAAGAATGTGATGTAGAGTATTCATTCTCAACAGGGGGACTATCACACTCAACGGGGTAAAAATTTCTCAGATATTACAGTGTGAGTTCTTTAACGCTCAAAGCAATGAGACAAATCTAGTATTTATTTCATGGAGGTGGAGGAAACAATTAGGAAAAAAAATAACTAGAAAGCCTATGTGGGGGAACGGAGGCTTTCATTATCATGAAAAAAGAAAAAAGTTGAGAAACGCAGGTAGAGGAAAGAGTCCTGTAGTTTGGAATCAGAAGGATCTTTTCAGAGTCTCTACTCACTATTAGTGCAGTTCATCTCCTTAAGCTTCAAGTGTCTTCATCTCTGACATAGTGAACGATGATCATGTTATAATAAGGGGAACAACTTTGTTCATTTACTCTCTTTATACCCTCCACTTAATACAGTGGGTAGTACAAAGCAGGCTCTTAGTAAGAATTTGTTGAAGTAATGCATATATGAGTAAGTGATTCTGTCTCAAAAGGTTGTTTGATGATTAATTGCAATGATAGCTGCAAAGCTTCTAACTTAGTACTTGGCAATTTTAGGTGCCCAGCAAGTGACAGTTGTCTTTGTTCACCCCCTCCTCCCTCACTGTCCTGCACACACAGATTTCACGGATGAGGACATGAGACCTAGATAGGGCAAATAACTTTCCTAATGTCACTGAGCAGGTCTGTAAATCTTGCTGAGAATTGAAGCTGGTTCTCTCAGCTCCAATTGTGTCTCATTTAATTAATTATTATAATCATTTCCCTAGAATACTTACTGAGTTCTCTATATTCTTAGA
The DNA here is from genome assembly GCA_030068075.1 of Paguma larvata. Classification (NCBI taxonomy): domain Eukaryota; kingdom Metazoa; phylum Chordata; class Mammalia; order Carnivora; family Viverridae; genus Paguma; species Paguma larvata. The sequence goes on along the minus strand of CM057828.1, from coordinate 29,267,844 downwards.
AAGAAAATTCTTGCATCACTGAAGTATAATCAAGCCAGGTCTAAACTGATTTCAATGGGGCACCATCTGGATGCACTGAGCACAAATTCACATTCCTGCAACAATAATACAAATGTGCTGCCCTGCCATTAACAGGGCCTTGAAGGGGCTTTGGGGAGGCATGCTGAGGGGCAAACTGACACGTGGAACTCTCTCCAGTTTAACATGCAGACAATCCAGATAAGGGGCTGGTAGGCACAATATAATGATTTGGAAAAGCCAGACATTCAGAAGCTGGGTAAATGATATACCAACAATATTCCACCAATGGTCGTCCCAGACCCTTCATCAACAGAGCTTATAAACTTTGTATTGTGCATCAACATATTCATCCCAGTATCATAAACTCACAACACTTGGGAAGGTGGAACTGCCTCTAAGAATTTTCAAGCCATCAACTTCAGCAACAACACACATAGTAAGATATAAATGCTCCTTTCTCCTGCTGAAAATCCTGCTTCCTTCTCATTAAATTTTACTGCTTAGGAGTGCTTTATGCTCCTAAGTAGTAAAATAAATATATATTTATAATATATATACATATTTAAAAATATGTAATATCTATTTATTTATTTTGAGGGGGGACAGAGAGAGGGAGAGAGAATCCTAAGCAGGCTCAGTGCTGTCAGTATAAAGCCTGATGTGGGGCTCAATCTGGAGACTGATCCCATGAGATCATGACCTGAGCCAAAACCAAGAGTTGGATGCTTAAATGACTGAGCCACCCAGGTGCTCCTGCTTTTATATTTTTTTTAATACATCAATTTTGAGGGCAGAGACTGTGTCTTAGGCCCTTTGCACACTCATCCTGCTATAGCTTGCATATAGTAGATCCTCGAAAATGCATGTTGAACATATGAATGCATTTTATAGCTAAATGTAAAAAAGGCAGGTCTAACTTTTATTGATCACCTTTTATGATCTAGGCATGGTATAGTGCACATTACAGGTATTATTTTATTTAACCTTTACGATTGACTCAAGTAATTTGCCCAACGTCAGAAAATTATTAAGTAGCGAGACTAGAGTCAACCAAGGTGATTTCTGACTCCAAAGACTATACTTATTACGAAAATTTTTTTTCAGCGGCCATGAGAATGCACCTCAAAGGCCTTCCATTGTAAGGAATGCTACCGCTCAAAGAGCCCAGCAGCACTTGCTGAAGACTTAGCAATTGTCCGTTGAGCTCTGACAACATCCCTACTTTCACACCCAGGCCACGCTTTCTGCTGGCAGTTTTCAGCCAGTAACTGAGGGTGGCAGAGATGATGACACTGGCTGGCTTTAGTTTAAAAACAAAAATTCCTTAGCCTGCATGACGGACTAGGGTGTTTCCACCCAGCCTTCTGTCAGGTCCATCTCTCTTCAGCTGAGGTCAGATGGGCATCATGATCGGTTGGCTCTTCCAACCTTCTCCCACTGCTTCCCAATTTTTAACTGGTAGACATTTCCTCGAATAAAATGCTTGTGTATTTAATCCATTTTTGTTGATTGTTTTTTAGAGGACCCAAGGAACACAATTCTAAATGCTTTTTTCCCATTCCAAGGTGTCAAAGATTCATAACTTAAGTTAGTTTTCACCATACATTTCCCCCAAATACTCTTAATATTAGAAGAGAATGCACGTGTGCCCTCCATCTTTGGTGGTCTGAGGCCTGCCACAAGGAAGCAATTTATTGGGAAACTCATGCTTCATTCCCTAATTACTTGTTTGTCTTCACTATACGATAACAAGCCCTGTAAAGTCAGGTCTGTGGTTATCTTGTTTGCTGGTATATGCCCATTGCCTAGAACAGTAGCTGGCACATAGTAGGAGCTCAATAAATAAAGGCCAGATCAATGGGGAAAAAATCCTAACAATTATTTTTTTACTCAATTATGCAGTCATATTTGATTTTTTAAAAAGGAGAAACCTCTTATCCTCAGCAAAATTGAGATTTAAATGCCATTTTAAATGTAGTGTTTAACCTTTACTCTTTAGCACATCAGCACAGACATACCCTGGGGGTAAAAATATCCTTGTTTGAAAGCTATGAGTTAATTAATTTGCCCAAAGGTCAATGTTAGGAAGAGAACCCAGACCTTTCAACTCCTAGTTCAAGGGGTTTTCCTTTCTATGCACAATGACCTTTTGTATTTATACACTCCTAGTACATCCCAATTTGAGAACTTTACAATTGTTTGCATTCCTATTGTAATTAACTTTACTCAGATTGTTATTTTTCTTTGTATATAGTAATTCAGTTCCCTGCCAACTTAATATAGTCTTTGACTACCCTAATTATCCCTTTTATTTTGGAATCATTTGGAAATTTGGGGAGGGAGGACTGTGTCCAGTCTTTAACATCATTGGGGGATTTTCTCTTGCTTGTCTCTGAATCTCTGTCTTTTCTCTTTTGAAGATGGAGTTCTACCCTTATTAAATTGTGGAGAGATGCCTCTTTGTGATACAAACAGGTCGTGACAAACAGCAGCATTTAATTACCCTCCCTCACCCATGCAGACCCTACCACATAAAGATGCTCAAGATTTTCTCACCCACTTAACTGAGGTGAGCTCTGTGGAGACAACTCCATCCTTACAGTTCTGGCTAAAATACTCCTTGGAGACATACTTGATCCCCTTCCTCTCATAATTCTTATCAAAGGTATCAATAATTCCTGGTGATTCCTTCAAAATGCAATCCAGAAATTGATGAATCCTCACTACCTTCACTGCTGCCTTCCGGGAACATGACCTATTCCCAGCCTGCATTACAGCAGTAGCCTCCTGACTGTCTCCCTACTTGGACCTCTACCCCCTCACAGTCCATTCTCAATGCTTTCAGAATGGAAGGCAGATAGTATCACTCTGTTCCAATCCTCCACTGGCTTCCTAAAGAATTCAGAATAAAAGGCTTTATTCTAGAGGTGTCCTTGGAGTAACCCCCAAGGTGCTGCTCAATTCTCAAACTTCATGGCACTCTGCTCCAGCCACACTGGAAATGGAAGCCATGTCCAGCCCTTGGTATTTTGAACGTGTGTTCTCGTTATTTAAAATGCTCTTTCCTTAGGTATCTGCACAGGTTGTTCTTTTACCTCCTTCAGGGTTCTACTCAGATGTCATTATCCCAGAGAATGGCCACCTATTTAAAATTGCAACCTCTCCCACTCCTGACACTCTTGATCCCTTCTTTTTTTTCCCTCCTTTTTAATTCATAAGCATAAATCCTATGATTGCCTAAAATCTATTTTACCCATTGTTTTTTCTTAAATCACTCTCCTCTCACTATAATAAAAGCCTCATGAGAACGGGAAAAAAACTTTTTTAAGTTTATTTATTTATTTTGAGAGAGAGAGAAGAGGGCAAGGGAGGGGCAGAGAGAGAAAGAGACAGAGAGAGAGAGACAGAGAGAGGGAGAATCCCAAGCAGGCTGTCAATGCAGAGCCCAACGTGGGGCTTGATTCCACGAACTGTGAGGTTATGACCTGAGCCAAAATCAAGAGTCAGACACTTAATCGACTGAGCCACCCAGGTGCCCCAAGAACAGGAAATTTTTGTTTGGTCACTGATGTGTCCCTAGTGTTTAGAACAGTACCTACCCTCCAGTTGGCACTCAATAAATATTTGTTGAATGAAAGAATGAATACTCGACCTTCTCACTTGTCCTTTCAATTTTACCTTAAATATGAAACTGTCACCTGCTCTGTGAAGCCTTCCCAGCAAGCATAACTAACCACTTGTTCCTTCCTTTTAAATGGAGCACTTTGGATACACATGTTTTATAGTATTGACCTGCCCTATAAATTTCCATGACATTTTTCTTCCTCAACTATGAGCAGACCATGAGGGAAGGGATTATAATTTATTAACACCTTGCCCCTAGCATTTAGAACTATACTTGTTGCATAACAGTCATTCAAGAAATATTTGTTGGTTAAATAAATCAGTGAATGAGTGGCCCAAGAGAAACACTTCTATCAGCAAACATGTTTGTTACTTCAGAAGTTTGTTACTTCAGGTAACTAGTATACAATTACCATCCATGTTAGTGATAATAACAATGGTGGTAACAGAGTCACCCCTGAGAGTGAAATGGGACATCTGTAAAATATTTTGGAAAGTAAGTGTGATTGGATTTTAGAGTCTTGGCCTCCATCTCATTAGGGCAAAAGATTAGAGGGCTAAAAAAACTGGCTTTTGGTACTCCTGACTAAGACAGTTTCTTAGTAAATTGGTGAGCATGTCCTGTGAGGCAAAATTGGAAACTCTGATAAAATAGTTAAGATAAATCAGCCATGCTTTAATAAGTTGGTCAAATTTAAAAGCATTAGTCATATTCCTAAGATTACCTAGGTCTTACAAAGAAGACAATTGGAGTAGTATGATTTAATTATTCTGGCAAGATTCTTTCTTTTTTTTTTTAATTATTATTTTATTTCTAAAGAGAGGCATTTTCTTTAAGCTTTCGAAAACTATCTCTGGTATTTTTCTATTTCTAAAACAAATCTATAGGCTTAGAAAACATATGCAGTGACATATATATTTAATGAGCGTTAAAAGTTGCCGTTGCATAATAAAGGCCAGGGAAATGAAGTGTTGAGTGTTAAGATACTACTGAGAACCTCAGAAGATCTGGCAGAGTTGTTACTGTCTATGTGGCAAAGGAAATGTCACATGTCTATCTGCCAAAGGTTGGCATAAGGCTGGTGTGGTGTTTCAGCATAAATGAGCTTTTTGTGAGAGGGTAAAAAGCACCATTTTGATTTTTGCATTTCGACAAAAGCACATATTTATTTGGTTTTTGCAACCCGAGTAGTTGCTAAGTTTCCCCCAAGAGAAACCAAAATGTTTTCCTGTACAAAAGACAATTCCCAAGGTGGGGTGAAGAAACACCAGAAACCAATCAGGAGAGGAATTCTCTATTTTATTGGTGCCCTACTTTATCATTTTCTCTTTATTAAAAACTCAGTTTCTGTTGAGCACAGAAAGTGAAAACATGCCACCTCACTGATGTATGTAATGAAGTGGTCCTGAACACAAAAGGATACATTGTGATCTGAAAATATTCCACCAAGTTGTGAAAGCAAAGGATTCTTTGCCAAGGGAATCAGCTATAAATTCAAGAAAATTCTTTGCAGAGTTCAGTGGAGGCATTACATCTGTGTTTTGCAATAGCACAATTTGTGGTGTATGTGTGTTTATATATCTACATCTAGACCATATATAGATCTTTGCTTCTTATATTAAAAAAGGCAGAAGAGCCGAAGCAATACAGCAACAATAAAAATACTTTCCCAGATGGCGTGTCCATCCATGTGGATAAGTGTTACTGAGAACACTGAAGCTTGCCCTGAGCTCTGTGTCCCCCCTGCTGGGTGCCCAGACCTCCAGTGACCCTCTGCTGTCTCTGGTTGTACCTCCTGCATGTGATGCTGCCTGTTCACCTTGCGGTGTGCAGGCTTCACTTGCTCCAAAGACGCTGTGTCTTTTCGGCTAGCTGCAAACCAGGTTGGACGGCACGGCTGTTGCTTCTCAGCGGTTACTGTGCTGTCCCTATGGGTAGCCACCTACCCTGTCACCTTTGTTACTCTGCCCCTTCTGTTGGCCATTTGGCCACCCTTTGACACCTGGCTGAAATTAGTTCCCTGATTAAGGAGAAGTATGGCATGGAGGGATGCTAATGAAGTGGCTCAGCAAGTTGCATGCAAATTTTGCACAATATTCTGGCATCGCAGTTGCCTTATGAGTCGGCTTCTCTGGAGACAAAAAAAAAAAAAGGATTCTTTTAAGGCTTCTTTTCTGAGCTCCTAGCCTTCGTACCCTTTTTCTATTCCCACCATTCTTATCTTTCTGCCTACTATTACTAATCTTAGTAAAAACTCAGTTGAAAGAACACAATCCTCTGCTAAAAGCAAGCTAAAACAAGACAAAAAACTAGCCGTTGTTTATTGGACACAACCTAACCCTCTAAGTCTGGCATTCAATGCTCTGTACTAACAGGACATATGCAAGTAGCCCCAGCTGCTTTTTAATCTCTGTGTCAAACAATGATGACAGTAACAATACTAATGTGTGGTTTTATTAGGCACACATTAATTATAAGGAGCTTTACTCTGATGGTCATAACAAGCTCATTCCCATCCCTCACATAAGAAAACGAAGCTTTCAGATATATTCAAGTTTGCAAGCCTTGAGCAGACTGCCTCAGGGCACTTTGCATTGAAGATTTGGGAATTTTGGAGAGCACCCTTTTGACATTCATTTGTAATGTTCAAGGATGTTGAATAATACCCCAGGGACCTGAATTATGTTATACTAGGCCAAGTTTCTCTGTTCTTTCCCCCAGTATTGCTAAGTAGACTGAATACTCTCGACTGATTTCTTGGGCTTGTCTCACTCCCTTGGCAATGAAGGCAGACTCTAGGTGTTCCCTAAGCTTTTCCTTCACTTACGAGTCTTCAGAAGATCATATCTATTGCATGTGGAGGGCCCTGGAGGCTGTGGCATGGCTCTTGTGATTTAGCATTTGGAGCCAAAAGTAATCGTTTCAGAATAATCCCAACCAGGAGGTGCTATTATTATTTTAGCATTATCTTGCTAGAAGGTGCTTTGGAAATGGACACAGATGCTGTTGTCACCTTTTCTGGAGAAGAAAGCAACCAGCAATGCTATTCTTAAAGCCCTAGCATAATGCAGTGCATTAGAACCACTCAATAATCATCTGTGGAATGCTGAAACAGGTAGAAGCACTGATACATTTTCTCTGTGTATTTAATGGTGATAAGAAGTTATCACTACTGTCTGAAAAGCCTTTATCATCTTTGAGTAATCACCTGAGTAACAGTGGTTTGAGATTAAGAGGTTTCACACTCCTTGGATCCAGACCAAAGGATACATTGGTGGGACGATCACTTTGTCAGTTTCCCTGAACTGTTCAGTGCCCCATGGACAAAACAGAATGAAATTACTGGGCGACATGTAAAATGCTGCCTCTGTGATTTCAGAATTTCTAACCCAACAATGTGGCAAATGGAATCCTTTTACTAGCAATAGAGAGGGACTACTTTCATTTAACATCTTCTATGTGGCAGGCAGAAGGAAAGCTCCTTACTGGTTTTAGCCCTGATTCTCTCTGAAACCTAGCTGGGTAGGAATGATTATCTCTGACAATAACACTGACGTCTAAAGACATTCAGTAAATTGTTTCAGTTTACAGAACTAGTAAGTGGCAGAACTAGGATTCTAATCAGCTTTGAATGACAACAGTGCCTGGGAGCTCCCTGACCGGTCACTTTGTTTTGTGGTATAGATACAGAGTGATGGAGATGTGTTGCCTATCATGTGCTATATACACTTGATCTTAACTGCTCTCAGCAGCTCTGAAAGGTTAGTGTTACTATTCCCATTTATGGATGAATAAACTAAGGCTTGGAAATCATGAGTAAAACCTAAGAAACACTCTATTAATGTTTTACTTGGTGATAGTTTCTACATAGCTATAACTTATTTCAGCCATGGCATACTGCTGAGTTTTTATAACCTGGTTTGTGTACATACATATGGATGTCTTTAGTTATTTGAAGCCTAGGCAAAGGGTATCTGCACAGAGTGTATAATAGAGTTTATGAAATATGAGAAAATATGAAGTTGGAAGTGGATAGGATCTTTTCTAAAGTATTCCCTGGGGGCTCAAAATTTGAGGGTGCATTACTGAATATAAACCAAGCAGTCCTTTATTTTTTGCTTATTTATTTTTCATATGCCTTAGGTATTCTGTATTAGAAAAAAAATTGAATGAGATAATATATGCCTGCTTCATTAGAAGTAGATTTCCAGAATCTAGGATTAAGTACAGAAATAAGATGGCACCTGAAAGATGGTTTTCCATGGAAGGGACTCTATCTACCCTGTGTGAATCAATACTTGAAAAATGGGACTTTTTCATCTAAGAGGCTGGTCATACTGTTGTTGTCCACCTGTTTATAGATGCTTCCTTCCAGTAGGAGCTTCACCCTGAGTCATTAAGTTAATGGCTTGGCTGTCACCTTATGATTTATCGGTGAAATTGCTCCTCTGAGTGCAAAGTATATAAAACGGTGGTAGGCTCATATGCTGTTGCATAGTGGCAATAATCATGAATAAGACAGATCTTTTAGAAAGTGACGTTGTTGGTAAAATAACTATGCTTATTCCACCGTAGCACATGCCATGATGTAGTCTCCTGGATAGTGTGGCACAGATTATTTAAATACAATTTAACCTTTGTAAACAGAAAATGTGTTAGTGGAAATCCTGAGAGATTACTTGGGATGTTGGATTTTGCTTTATGGCATCCCATGGTCCTTATGCTTTACATGCATTACCAGGTTAGGGCTTTAGTTTGGGGTTTAAAAAAGCAGATCATGCATTTTCTCTTTGCAGTGACATTGGATTATAGACTGACCTCTGAATGTGCCTGAATAAAAAGCAACTCAGAATTTGGGAGGATGGTAGGATTATGATAAAGCTTTCAGGATAACTCCAAGCACCTCTATAGCAGCCAAAGGATTTTCAGGGCTACAGGGACACAAAGTAACCAGCTCTAATTCTTTTCTCTCTGGCTTATAGCCTCTGAACAAGCTTAATAATTAAAGTGGTACACCATCAGGGAATTTTGAAGGACTTCCATGTAACTGCTTCCCCCTCCCCCGCCCCGCCCCATCCAAATACCTAAGTGATTCCAGAGAGAAAAAGGGCAATGACCTAAATGATTTTAAGACTAGAGTGTATATAATAATATCCTGGTTGCTTATTTGGAATGCAGGAATTAAACTACAGAGCTGTAGAGGCATCCATTAGCATGTACTCACTGGTCAAGATTGCAGCATACCCATCCCTTCATGGAAAGAGACTCACCCATTTTAAGCCACCCACAAATACTTTCCTTCGTTTACACAGGACTTTTGCCTACATTTACATGCTTTTCTCTCACAGACCACACAGCGTGGCCTGTGGGTCAGGAGAAATATGGAGAATGTAACATACTTGCTTCCTATTGGAATGTGTGTCTTCTGTCCAGTTTTCCCTTGGTTACCAAAGTCTTGCAGTTTCAATTCCTCAGATATAGTAGAAAGGGCTTGCCTGAGAATATAAGCCAGGTTTGTTAAAACCACTTCCAAAGACACCTTTATAAGTCAGGTGGCATTTGAATATATAATAATTGTTTTAAAATACATTTGCCAAATGGATTTATTATTATTGCCATATTGAGAGTAATCCTCACTACTGTGGAGAGGGATATAGTGTTCTAACTTAGTCTAGTTCTATTCAACAGGATACCCTTTTAACCAACTCTTCTTATTTGGATTCCATGCCAAAGTGTGCTAAGTAGCCTTCTAAAATCATCCTTAATTTTTCCCAAGTCCTGGCCCTCAAGCCCTTGTGTAATCCCTTCCTCTTGAGTGTTGGCCGGGCTTAACGACTGGCTTTCACAAACAGAACACTACAAAAGTGATTGGATATCACCTCAATGATTAGGTTAAAAAGACTGCCTTTTTCTAGCTGGGACTCTCTGGCTATCTCACTCATTCTGAGGAAGTCAGCTGCATGTTGTGAGCTGCCCCATGGAGAGGTCCATGTGGCCCGGAGGTGAGGATGGGCCGCCTCTGGCCAACAGTCAAGTCATTGAGACCCTTTGTCAACCTGCAAGGGGCTGAATTCTCCCAATAATGACTGAGTGAGCTTGGAAATGGATCCTGACTGAGTTGAACCTTGAAATGACTGTAGCCCTGACTGATACTTTGACTGCCATCTTATGAAAGACCTTTGAACTGGAAGACTTTGTTAAGCCAAATCCAGATTTGAAAACTCACAGAAACGGAATAATCTTAAGTGTGTGTTGTTATAAGGTGCTGAATTTTGGGATAATTTGGGATACAGCAACAAATAACTAATCCACCAAGCAAAGAACCAATCGTTCCCCTCTTTCCTCCTTTCCTACCTCTCTGCCACCTCTCCTTCTTTTGAATGTTGGTTAAGCATCTTCTATACTCCAGACACTATTGTGAATGCAGAATTAGATAGCACAGATGTGACGGCTGTACTCATGGAACTCACATACTTGTTGGAAATACAGACACTGAACAAATGATCTAAAGAGTGACCTGATAATAATATTAGAGTATTATGGAAACATGACAGTTGATCTTGAATTATTCTGGGAGATGATGGTCATCGGGAAAGCCTTCTCAAACCATAAAGTGTAAATGGGATGATTTTAACTTGATTTCCCACGGAGTATGCCAGCTGGGAGAGAATTCTCCTCCTAGAAGGCATTCAGTTATCCAGACACACCTATATTTCATAATGCTATCACATGGCAACATGGCATTTAAGAATAAAAAAATATATATGGCAAATACATGCGTCATTTGCTTATGCTCAAGCTTTTATTTGTTAAATAATTAATTCTTGTTTGCATGTTATTTGACCTATGTTTTGCTGAATTTATTCCTTGCATGCTGGTTCCCCTGCACTGCCTCCACTATCTCCAGAGGCTATGTCACTGCATTTCAGCAGGAAATTTCTATAATTATTTGTTAATTTACAAATGGTTAGGAACTTGAAAGTATTGCAAAAGCAAACATAATTGATTATTTCTGTCATTTTTTTTTTTTTTGGTGGAGGGAACTCCCAAAGTTTAACTAACAGTGATTGTAAGGTCCACTCCTATCCAAACACACAGTTGGGTTATATGGGGATGGTAGCTTGTATGTATTTCTATTCATTGCATCAAACTCAATATACAATATTCTTATTGGCTTTCCTAACCATTCTAGAGTTCCAGGCCTAGGAATTCCATAAAAACATCCATGTGAAAAGGCACCAAGATATAACTTAAACTTGAAATTCCTGAGAATAGTTATGATAAGGGGCTTAGGATGCTGGTAATGGAAAGATGTGTCCAGTGCTAAACAGCGAGGAGTGATAAATGACACTGAAAAAGGCAATAAAAATGAAAAAGATGAAAGTTTTTTCAACTGAGTGACAAAGGATTTTTTTTTAAATAAGGACAAAGACAGAAAGTAGTTGGTAATGTAGACATTATTGCATAGGACCAAAGCTGTGAAGTTTTAGAGTTGGGTACAATAAACAAAGGTACAGTCCTGCTGCAAAGTGATTTGGGAGGCCAGTGTGGAGTAGACATTATGGCTGGTTCTTCTAAGTCATCTCTGGGTCTTTGTCTAGAAAATAAGAAGAAAAAACAAAACAAAACAAAACAAGATAGGGCCTATACTTCCAGATTAGGATGGTATCCTTGGCAGAGTTGTGTGCAAAGCTACTGTTTCTGAGAGTAGGGGAAGAGGAATGGAGAAGAAGGAAGGGGAAAAAAAAACCAGGAAAGCTATTGGTGCCAACATAGGCAGCTTTTTTCCCCATATCTGCCTAGGAGCTGATAAGACCACTACTGAATACTGGCAGGCTATTGTTAATGAAGGGGATTGATATATGAATATAATTAGCCTATAAACACATGAGGAAAATACAAGCAAAATAGTGTTTTTAGAATACAGAAAATTCTAGGGGTGCCTCGGTGGCTCAGTCTGTTGTGTGTCTGACTTTGGCTCAGGTCATGATCTAGCAGTTTGTGAGTTCAAGCCATGCATCGGGCTCTCTGCTGTCAACACAGAGCCTGCTTCAGATCTTCTGTCTCCCTCTCTCTTCGTCTTGCCTCCCACTCCCACTCAAGCTCTCTCTCTCAAACATAAATAAAACATTAAAAAAATTTCTTTTAGAATACAGAAAATTCTAAAGTCCCTTAATAATCTTCTTGGTATAGTTCGTTGTATTTGTTTTTGGAACCCAAGGAAGAACAAGCAAAAGTTTATGATTAAGGGAGAATTCAACAGATGAGGACAGTGTATAGTGAAATCCCATAATGCACCATGGTGACATGGTTACTGTTTAATTGTGGCCAAGATGATGGATGTATTTGTTGGGAATCCTTGATTGCAAGTAACAGAGAATATGACTCAATGGCTAAGGTAACAAAGATTTACTGGCTCATGGCACAGTAAAGGCAAAAAGACTGAACAGGTAAGGCTAGATGCAGCAGCTCAACTGTAGTTGGCTTCTCTCAGTGCGAGATGGCTGTCAATGCTTCTGGAGGCCATATTCTTGTTCACATCTTTCAAGAAGGGTATGCCAACAGAAGAAGAGGCCTCTTATTTTTAGAGGCCTCCATCAAATATCTCCTTACATGTTATTGATCTGCATTGGGTCAGAGTCCTGTGTCTAACTCAATCAGTACAATCATGGGAATAGGGTCTATTAATTGGCTGAAGCCATTCACACCTGTCTCTGAAGTAAAGAAGGGATCTTTTTATTTTTAATTGTTTAACGTTCATTTATTTTTGAGAGAGAGAGAGAGAGAGACACACGGGCTGAGTGGGGGAGGGGCAGAGAGAGGAGAAGGAGACACAGAATCTGAAGCAAGCTCCAGGCTCCAAGCTGTCAGCACAGAGCCTGATGTGGGGCTCGAGCCCACAAACTGTGAGATCATGACCTGAGCCAGAGTCAGACGTTCCACCAACTGAGCCTCCCAGGTGCCCCAAGAAGGGATCTTATACTTGATCAAACTCAGGATACTGTTATTAAACAGAAAGGAAATAGATGCAGGTCATTAAAGTCCAGCAGAATCTTCTGTAATAGGGAATGAGCTCTTTCACACTGGGATAGGAAGGTGTCTGCAGTCCCCTCAGCTTCTTATATGCAAGTAGAATTAAAGGTATGACCTTTTACTATAAGCTAATAAAGAAAATGGCTCTTTCTCCTATTGAAAAGCCAACATGTTTAGTGTATAAAGGTGAGGAGGTAGTGTGGGGCGATTGGATTGGTATTTATTTAGGAAGGCTCCAGTTCCTAAACAAGTGCAAGCACAAATCTGATATATCACCTGAGACTTTAAAGTCTTCTGGGCCTCTGATGTCAGGTAGCTTCTGACCTTAAACATTTTCCCTTCCTCTGAGATGGGTGGGTATGGTTTATCTGTTACAAGCCTCTGAATATGTAAGAACTTATAACTTTATGCAGTTTTTTTGAGCTATGAATAACCCAATGGCTGGTAAAAGGAACCATAGGCTATTATTTCTTCCTTGAATGATTGAGACAGGGCCATAATTAATCAACAGTCATATAAATGCTGAAAACTGGTAAAATGGTTTAAATAGAAGGGGAAAAATCCTCCACACCAACCCACAGGTGACCTTCACTAGAGAAAATGGGTTTTATGCCATAAATAAACATAGTAAGTATAATGAACAGGAAGTGGCTCATTGTTAAAAAAAAAGTTCATTTGATTATCTCTTGCTGATTATGTAAATGCCAGAGAACAATTTTAAGTATTCTAAAGATAACTAGAATAATTCACAAATGCCTTTATACAGAGTAGCAAAGGAGCAGAGTATATGTTAAAAAAGCATACTGACTTTGCCCAAAGACCTTATCAATTAATTTAAGAGAAAGAGCACAGATTCTGTTACACTATCCAGTCATTGACCAACACGTTTAAGCATGAGTTGCTAGCTAATTCTTGATTTCTGAATAAAGACATAAAGAATGCTTTCATAGGAAACAAAATTAAAACAGAAACATCTCATCAGTGTTATAACCAGTCTTAGGATCCTTCACCATGAGTTCAGACTCTGGAGATAGATATTGTGAGGTCAGATCCTAGTTCTAAGACTTTAGATCTTGTGGCTTTGGCAAGTCATTGAACGTCTCTAAGCCTTGGTTTACAGACCTGTAACATGAGAATAACAGCATCTACACCTCACAGACCCGTGAGAATTAAATGAGGAAATGCTCACGAAGCCCTGCGTATGATTCTTGGCACATGGTAAGTGCTCACAATGTGTCATGTCTTAAAGGGAGTATTTTTCTCCTTTCTAGCTTCTAAGGAATTGCACGAAATGTCATACTTCAGGGATCAATGTTACAGGTTAACCAGTTTCTCATGACTCACCTTCACCCACTCAATGAACATATCATCGCGGGACTGTTTGACCTGGTTTTGTTCCTATGATTCCTCATTGTCCAGCACAGAGTTTGACCCATCATAGGCATGTAATGGATATTCATTTGTGCTATAGTCTGGGTAACTGGTCAGCTGCTCTGGCCTGCTGGGTAGTGATGATGATGCACCTGGTCACACTCTGGTTGAGGGAAGGAATGTATCGTTGTAACTTGTCCATTTTCCTTTTCACTGCCCAGAGCTTTGACCCTGCCCGCGTATATCCCTCGGTCCTCCCACATGAGCCAACCCTAGCCATATACCTCCCTATTCATTAGCAAACTCTCTTACTGTCTTCGACATAATGTTCCAAACATGGTCTTTTATTTATTTATTTATTTATTTTGAGAGAGAGAGAGAGAGAGAGAGAAAGAGAGAGAGAGCAAGCATGGAGGGGAGGGGCAGAAAAAGAGAGAGGGAGAGAGAGAATCCCAAGCAGGCTCCTCGCTGCCCAATGCAGGGCTCTAACTCATAAGCTATGAGATCATGACCTGAGCCAAAATCAAGAGCCAAGCGACTGAGCCACGCAGGCGCCCCCCAAACATGGTCTTAGCATAACTGAGAGTCTTTCAACCATTGCTGGAAAATATTTTTATGACTACATAAAAGAGTAGTCTTTCATTTCTTTCTCACCTTTCAAACCAGAGCTCTTTACTTGTAGGTGATGAAATTTTATAATTGTATTTTTTTTTCCAGTTGCTGCAGTGAAGGAAAAAAGCTGACATTTCTGAGTCCCCAAAATGAGGCATCATTGTGCTAGGTGCTTTTATATAAATTACACAATTTAGTACTACTGATAACCTGAGGGATGTAGCCAGGTATTAATATTTTTATTTCACAATCCAGGAAAATGTGGCTCAGAGAACCTAAATAAATTGTGCAAGGTCACAAGCTAGCAAGAGCCCAGACTAGGATTCCAACAGAGTTCTACAAGGTCTTAAAGTTGTGCTATTTCTAACCCGATACCCTGCCTCCTCTTCATTATATGCTTTTGATTATTTTCATCTCATCCTCTAGTCATCTTACAGCACAGGTCAAATGTTGCACATTCTTTTATGCCAGTGTTTCCGACTTTGTTAAAAATGTTTTTCTTTTCTGAGAGCAGAGGTTTAACCAGTGTTTTAGAAGTAAATTGAATCTTCACCATCCTTAGGGAAAAACTGCAGCAGGCTGTGCGACTATAGAATTTGGAATCAGACAGACATGATTATCAGCTGCGCATTCCTGGGAAACACAATCATCTTTCTGAGTCTAAGTTTCTTCACCTGTAAAATGGTAATTTTAACACCTGACCCAGAACCGTTTTGAGACGAAGTGAGGTAATGCTTGTGGCATACTCAGCATGGCTGCAAACAGCATGCTCCCTTCTAGACCCACGGTTCTACTCCGTGTGGCACACTGCTAGGTAGAGGCCCTCTCCACATGTCCATGAACCTCATAAGTCAACTCCAAGAAATAAGGAAATAGGTTCGGTATAGGGTGAAGACAGGAGAAACAGTACTTATTCCTGAAGGATGGGTTTTGGTGCCTATGTTTTCCAGTAGCTTCTGAATTGCAGATACCTTCAAAAACTTGAACCTTGGGGTTGCAAATGCACAAAGAATTAATGCAACGTGAAGGTTAATGCTATACCCTTCCAGCAACCTATGAGACCAACTAGTTTTACCCAGTTCTGGTTTTCTTCATCTTACCAGCTTATCTAGAACTGAGTATGAGCTATAAACCAGCTTATTTACTTTAATAAAAGATGTTTTGTATGTTCGACCTTTAAAATCACTAATGTCAGTAAAGAAATTTCTTTTTTCTTCCATAATAAACAGCAAAATGCTTCTATATTTCCAATTAACACTGGGAACTGTTTTTGAACAAAGATAAATAAAACAACTTTCTTTATTTAGCATTTGTCTATAGCAAGATAAGAGAGAGAAAGAGAGAACATGCACATTTTTTTTTGTTTTTTTAACAGTCTCTCCATTTGTCATATGAATTTCTCAGCCACAAAATTGGAGGCAGAGTGAGAGTTTAGGCAAACAAAAAACAAGTTTTTACCACAAAGATGAATATACTTTCTCTTATTTGTCTAACTCTGGAAAAAGATAAAGCTCTTGGCAGGTGGTAGTCACATACCCAGTACATGTAGTCAGGCATTAAGAAGGAGCATACATTTCCTGCACAAATGAAACTGATTCCCTGGAATGTACCTCCCTCTCAGCCACAAATCCTGACTTGGGAAACTTCTACTCAACTTTCAAAACACAGCTGAAATGTCACCTCTTCTTTGGTTCTCTCCCAGGCCACAGATTAACTACCGGGATGGCACTTGCTTGGTGGGTTTCCACTCTCCATGAGTGTGCCTCTAAAGTTGCTTCTGTCACACCCCCTGCCTGTGGTTTCTTATACGGTTTCTTACTCCCATTGGCTGATGAACTCTTCAAAGGCAGGCATTCTATTCAGTCCTCTGTTCCTAGCCAATAATAGCCCAAGGATAGTCATTTAATATACTTCACTGAATAGACATCTGGAATATTCACTGATTTCATCGTCTATTATTTTAGCTTTTTATTCTTTGTTTTACAAACTTAGTTTACTTCTTTTTTGCTCAAGATTCTACTGTTTTAGCAGGGCTTGACGGTGCAGCTCTCTCTGCTTCAGGTGATTTGCCAAAGACAGTTCTGCTGGGTCTGGAAGATCCTAGGTGGCCTCAACTGGAAAAGAAGGCAAGGGTGAGGTCTGGTAGTCCTCTTTCCCTTGCATTCTCTGAAACCTCTTTTGTTGTGGCCATTCTTTCTAGTAGGGTAACTGACTCCTTACATGGTGGCTCTGGATTCAAGAAAGTGGAAGTTGCCAGGGGTCTTAAGGCCAAAACTCTCACTTTCATCCCCATTCTTTAGTTCAGACAAATCGCAAGTCTAGCCCCAGTTCAAGGGGAGGGGGAAATCATTTGAAAAGGAATGGAAGGGATTGTTGGTGGCCATGTCTGCATACAATTCACCACATTCTATGTTTGCCACCTCAGACCTAAGAGCTCTGGTGAGGACTAGAACCTACTCCCTTGTCCCTAAATAAATTTCCCTGTTACATACTGAGTTCTTATGGAAAAGTTTAGAAATACTATTTTGCATTAGCTGCGTGTGTGTGTGTGTGTGTGAGAAAGAGAGAGAGAGATTGAGAGAGAGAGAGAGAGACAGAGAGAGAGACATACACACAGAGACAAAGAGACAGGGAGATTATGGTTATTTGACTTTTTTTTTTCTGAAAATCTATAACAAGATTTCCATGTTAGGCTTGTTCCTGAAAGAGGAAATAACAACTTCCTTGATTAATGACTATTCCCTTACTTGTATCCTTTGTATCCTGTGTATCCTTTGACTTTTGAAGGGTAGTCAAGGAGCTCCTGGGTAGCTCAGTTGGATGAGCGTCTGACTTTGGCTCAGGTCATGATTTCGCGGTCTGTGAGTTTGAGCCCCGCATTGGGCTCTGTGTTGACAGCTCAGAGCCTGAAGCCTGCTTCGGATTCTGTGTCTCCCTCTCTCTCTGCCCCTCCCCGACTTGCTCTCTCTCTCTCTCTCTCTCAAAAAAAAAAAAAAAAAAAAAAGAGGAGCATCTCTAATGCTAACCGTGGATATGACATTATATTCACTTATATTTTACCTTTGCCTTATATACAACTATCTTTTTTCCTCATTGCAGTAGTTATAATACCCTTTTCTTTTAGTGAAAAGCTGCTTTGTGGTTTCTTCTTCTTTTTAAACAGAATAAAAGCTACATTAAATTAAAATGAAAGATAAAAGAAAACAATTGCACACTTACTCAAGGGCCTACTTAAGCTATTTGTTCTGCAAAGCTTCTTAAAAAGGGATTTCTTTAAAAGTAGAGGAACGTGCAGGATGCAGAACTTATGAGAGCTGAGAGAGAGAGGCCCCTATCATCACCTTGCCCAACACCTTCATTCTGTAGATGAGATTTGTCTGCGGAAGTTACATATTGCCATATATGAAAAGTCAAGAAAAACTATTACATAGAGAAATGTGTTAAGATAAAAAGTCACAGAAATCCATCTTTGAAATGTTATTTAACTTCATATATTACCAGTACTCTGGAGAAAAGTGGGAAGAGATATATAAGAAGGCAATTAAAAAAATGCTCATAATTAAATAAATACCTTCAGCAAGACAGCCTTAAAATTCTGACTCACTTTACCCTTGAATAATAGCTAGGTGAAGATCCATTGTTTTAAGTACAAATTGTAATTTGAAAATGTTCACAATCTGTAAAAGCTATTCCATGTTTGAAACGGAGAATGCCAGTTATTGATATCAAATATGCTGCTCCCATATTGAACAGAACAAGTACGCATGTGTAAACTGGACAGTCATTAGCTTCCTATGGAACTTACCTGTTGTGTCATTCATTCACTCAATAAAAGCTTACTGAGCTCCACTGATATATCAGGTAACGTTCCAGTCACTGGGGATACAACAGTGAACAAAACAGACAATCCTTTTGCTTATAATGAGAATGTATGTTCTAGTGGGAGGCTTAGTATGTTCTTATATTGAGGTGATACCTGAGTGAATACTAAGTATTCAATAACTCTGAAATCTCTGACTATAGGTGCTGTTGAATAGGAAAATTCCTCTTCACCGCTCTGAATTTGTTTTACACATTTCTCATCAAACTGTAACGCTTCCTATTGACCAGTGTTTTTTCTTCAACATACCAATACAGACATTTTGTGGGACTACTTATAAACATTATTGTTATTATCATAAATATTTATCATTATTCCAGCAACATTAATCCTAATATTAGAATGATACAAAGAATTGTCATGTAACACTGGAAAGACCTTGCAAATCCACGGTGGGCTTCACCACTCCTTATTTAAGAAGGTGTTCCTTCTTGGGGTGCCTGGGTGGCTCAGTCAGTTGGGCGTCTGACTTCAGCTCAGGTCATGATCTCATGGTGTGTGAGTTTAAGCCTCTCTTCAGGCTCACTGCTGTCAGTACAGAGACTCCTTCAGATGCTCACTTCCCTACTCACTCTCTCTCTCTTTCTCTCTCTCTCAAAAATAAACATTAAAAAAAATGTGTTCCTTCTTTAGGGCCCCCTAAGTTGTTTACTTATACTTTTAGCACAAGGTTCATTACATCCATCATTGTCTATATACCTTGATCCATCATTAAACAGTGGTTTTCTTGAAAGTAGAACTATGCTGTATTCATTTATTTGTGTCTATAGCATCAACCTAATGCATTCAGCAATATTATCTGAAATTATAAACATTTCGGATAATATTCAATGTAAATTATAAACATTTAGTAAATGTTTATGCAATTAATGTCTTATTTAAGATTTGATCCTATTAGGGATCATTGGACTTTTCAAAAGCTTTGTGAAGCAGGTAGTGTAGGTGTTACTTGCATTTTATATACAAGAAACTGAAGTCACTGGAGGTTATTTATTATATACTCAAAGCCACAGTACATGTGAGGATTGGACAAAGAACTTGAACTTACACCCTTTGATCCCAAGTTCAGTGCTCTTATGTCACTAATATATCTATATATTTCATTATCAGGGGTGTGTCTTCACCACCACTTCCCACATTGCTGTTTTTCTTTGCTTACATCTCTCCGACTCGCTTAGCCTTGAATCAACCCCTCAACATGCACCCTGATTCAGTAGCCATAGAGGAAGGGAAGTCAGGACAAATAAATTGTTCTGTTATTCTTCTCTAAAAGAGAGTTTAGTTTTTTTGTTTTGTTTTGTTTTGTTTTGTTTTTGGCTTGCATACCTTTGGTACCTAAAAGAGTTCCAGGGCTAAGAGTGTTTCCTTCTGGCTTAAGCTTTGTGGTAATTTTCATTACGTAAAGATTGGGAAGTTTTGAGTGAGTGGATGACATACTTAGAAGATCACAAGACTGACAACATGGAGGAAGAGAAGAATAGTTATAGGGAGATTAATTAGGAACAATTATAAGACAGTAACACACACACATGATGATAGGCTAGATTGACATTAAAAAGTGCAGAGGGGTGCCTGGGTGGTTCAGTTGGTTAAGCATCCAACTCTTGATTTTGGCTCAGGTCATGATCTCAGGGTCATGAGATTGAGCCCCATGTCAGGCTCCTGCTGGGCATGGAGCCTACCTAAGATTCCGTCTCTCCCTTTACCTCTCCCTCGCCTTAAAAAAAAAAAAAAGTATAGAGAAAAAGGTAATAGAGGAGAAAAGAGACTGAGGATAAAAAACAGTGCAGGATGAGATAAAGAGATTTTAGTTTTCAAGGAGTAAGATCACAGTGTGGTCCTCAGACTATTGGAGGTTCTGGTTATTGAATCATGGTGGGATCCAGATATCTGACTTACTGATTCAGAAACTTTTGGAGGGGAGCCCAAGCATCTGTACTGTAATACTGTCTTCTGGTGATTCTTATATACATTAAAGTGTGAGAATCTCATAGACAAAAGTAGTGTTTTTCAAAATATAAGCCACATGGAGGATCTTGTTAATACACAGATTATCCACTCCAGGCCTCTGGTGTGAGGTCTGAGGATGTATTAAACAACCTTCCAGTTGATGCCAATGCTACTGGTCCACACACCACACTCTGAGTAGCAAGTAACTGTTGCGATGTGTGTGCTGTGGAAGGTGAAATGGAAAAAGTGGATTTTGAGAAGATTCACTGACTTATGATAGGATTCTCCTCTGGCAGCTCATCAGGAAAATTTTCTAGAGATTTCAAATTACTTTTCAATACTTTTGTGGGTAGGGCTCTTATCTGGACTGGCCAAGAGGCAGCTTGTCTCTATGCAATTTCAGCGGTAAAATCCTGGGTGGGAGACCAAGTGACTCCATGTATTTCTGATGGAGACTTCCTACCCTGCCTTTTCTAACTTCAAACAGTTTGGAAAAAAATGTAAGTGGGTTCTTTGTGTAGCACATCATCCGGGCTAGTTTCTTAATGCTCATCTGTTTTATTCTGCCAATTAAAATCAACAGCTGTCTTGCAGGGATGGTGGTCGTTAGAAAGTGACACAGCTGTGGGATTTAGATGAGATAACAGTTGTACAGCCAAGATAAGGCATCACTGGAATGCAAAATGCCACAAGCCTGATTTATAGCACATATCCAAGGGGGAAAAAACTTAAACCAAAATCAACTAAAATAACAGCTCACCCAATAGGGAAAACAAAACAAAATATCAACCCAAAGATGTTTAGCCTCAAAGTTAAGTTTTCTCAGACTATTTTAAAAACAAAATTTGGACTAAAAATTGACCTCGAGAAATTCCAATTACCTCAGTTGTCTACGGTGCCCAGAGTTATGAATTTGTGTCTAAGATTTAAATATTTATGCAAAATCTGTACTCTTGTTGCTCAATAAAATTTGACATTTCCAAATCCCTAGGCTTTATTGTGTGGCAAAAAGAGTGAACTTGCTGAACACAAAAACAATGATCAGTGACTAATATTTGGAAAGTGGGATTATCATAGTAAAAATATCACTTAACCAATGCAAAAACTCAGCACTGGACTCTATATAGAGTAACTATATAGCAATGGACTCTATATAGGTAACTATTTTTTTAATGTGAGAACAGAAACATCATTATACTTGCATATTTCAAAAGGAACATAACAATAATAATACAATTGATAATTACAGTTAAATGTGGCTACTTAATGTTCGTGATATACATGCATGATTTTTCAGACTTCCACATCTTTGTTAATGCTCTTCCTCTTGGAATATATCCTTTTATTTTTTTTTCATTCCTCAACATCATCTAAATCCTACTCATCTTTCATAAGCCATATTACATAAAAATTCTCCATGAAGTCTTTTAGGATCCTCTTGGCTGAAAATTAACATATTCCTACCATGAATCCCCATCACAGTTTAGCTGTCCATGTCCTATGCAGCCTGTATCTTTCTCTTTACATTTATAGTTACTTACACATATGCTTTATCTTCTTTTAATCTACATGGCCTTTGAAGCCAAGATCTTTGAATAAGAAAAAAATAAATGCTGTTTGAACAAGTGCCCTTTAAAATTCTAAGAGGGGAGCATACTTATTAACTTCATTTTGACCAAGAAAAGAAACTGGAATTTAAGAGACATGCACAAGAGAGGGGACAGGATGGGAAATCTTGTGCAGGTAGGAAGATCAGATAAATTATCACAGACAATGAATGGGGTGACTACTGTTGTAACCTGGTCATAAGCTTGCGTTGAATGCTAAGCTTATGACTTCAGAGTTGCTCAAATTTCTTGAGGGAGAACACTGAGTGAAAGATTTGCACTAAATATCGGTTTTATATATGGGGACACAGTATTTATATTGTTACTCTTTCTGTGCTAGTACATAGTACTTATATTACTAGTGTCTAATTTTGCCAGGATTGTTTGTGATTTGGCTGACCTTGAAATATGCTAGTATAGCTCCTTAGAAATGGAAGTCATTTGTTGTTAATCAATATAATCACACAAATAACTAAAATCACATCTATAATAATAGTTAATGAGATAATCATTGCACTGTGTTTGACATATTACCTAGGACCTACTAAGCAAATAACTAATAAATATAAGCCATTCTAATGATTAGTTTTTAATATAAAAGAAATATTCTTACAGAAAGTGTTTTAAGCAAGGAACTGAAAATGATCAGCGATCATTAAATACTAAACATCATATATTTTCTGATGTTTACTCTAGGATTAATTTGTCAGAGAACTTGGAGTGGGAAGTGACTAAAATTGGGGAATCTGTCCCCTCTCAAATCCATATTACATATGTCCTATATTAGGGCATCTGTAATGGGAAGAGAGAGTAGAAACATTGTTAGAAATGTATGGAAATAGAATTCATATAGAATAACTAATTTAAAAGAGAGAAAGTTGATGCAGAGATTTGGAGCATGGGTCACAATAAAGGTGGAGGTGATGCTCAAAGTACTTGGGAAACATAGCATTAGAGGTGGGTTCATGAATTACATTTGAACTTATGAGGCTGAGATGCTGAGACACCTTGGTGGAGGCTTTCAGAGAGTGGGTAGGACTGGAGATTTGTATTTGGCAATCACTTGCATAGAGTTATAGCGAAAACTGGTGGAATATATTAAATTACCTTTAAAGGATCATAGAAGAAGGACAAAGAAAATTTAAGATTCCCTGATTTGGGGGTGGGGAGAAAATAGATCTGAGAAAGAGAAGGGAGGCCAGAAAGGCAGAAGAACCATGAATGTTCAGGGTGAATGCAGCCATGGAGGACAGGGGTTCTAAATCTCAGCAGTTTCACATTTCTGGGGAAGCTCCAAGTGAATGGAAGCCTGGAAAGGCTGTGTAAATTGGCCATAGGAGATCACTGATGACCATCACAACAAGGACAATTTAGAAAATTTACATGTGGGGGGCTCACTGAAGGCAGTGAGCATGGGCTGCTCTGAAGGGAAGTTGCTTGGCAAAATTAAAAAGCAAGGTAATAAAATTATTTAGGCTGAAGGAGCAGCATAGGTGAAGACGACTTTTTTAGAATGTAGGAGACCTGAGCTAGAACCTACATTTGAGGCACGTAGGTAGTTTGCATGCTTTGATCTATTGTTTGGCTAGATTAAATAAGATGAAATGGTGAGTTGAGATCAAATTGGAGCAGATACAGTCTAATCTGCACTGAACCTGGTATTTTTCTTATTTGTTGTAAAAATGATGTAATTCTATTCCTAAATTATTAAAGTTGGCTGTGGAATTGCAGACTAGACCTCTGGGGGTGGTCCACTCTACCTGCTAGAAATGGCAGACGTTGGCTAGACAGGTAACACTCATGCTGGTCTCCTGGTAGTGGTAGTGAACAGGATAATAAAGAATTTTAATGTTACATTGGCATACTAGAGTGACTAGAGTGTCAATCTGATCATACCACTATGAATGGACCCATAGCTATGTGTATTTGAAACTTCAATTTAATGACATAAGAATTACTGACTCCCATTTCTGGTTGGAGCTGGAAGAAAATATTCTCCAAGGCTGGTAGAATGTGTATTACATATGAGAGAATGTCTTTCTGTCTGTCTGTCTATCCATCCATCCATCCACACATATATAAAAATTACTAGTTATTGAATGCTACTAGGTTGAAAGTATGATAGAAGATGAATTAAAAATATCTGATATAATCATCATCCATACTTTATAAGATAAAGAATATTATCCCATTTTTATAAATAAACTAGAACTTTAGAAGCACTTGGCCAAGGTCACACAGTTAGCGGAAAATTGCAATTGGGATACAAACCTACCTCTTTCATACTCTTTCCCCCTTTTGGATGTATAAACAGGAGACAAACACAGGGATGAGGTATATTTTATAAGGAATAGGAGGAATCTATTATTGGAAATTGTGTCCTGAATTGCATTGAATTCATAGAGCGACCTAGTTTTTCTTCATCTTTTATGGAAGTTGTTGTTGCAGAAAGTAGGAGTTGGAACCTCATTCTTGGAAATCAAGGCTAGAGATTTTCTCAGCATCATCCAGACTACTCATGGCTGAGCTGGGACCACAACAAGATCTCCTGTCCCCAAGTCCTCAGTTTACTGTCCCATGTCTAGCTTAAAATGTATGAAGAAAAGTGAAGTTATGAATTTCTCAGCGATTTGCTTCTACCATTTAAAGGCTTCTTAGCATTCTGGCTAGAATCTCCTTGTAAACCTTTGGTGCCTTGAACTCATGTGAGTTTTGTTATGCTAAAAAGTTTTCTCAGTGGAGTTCTGCCTATTATGTTTTGACTGATATTTCATTTTTCTTTTACAAACAGAACGATATAAGGGCTCTAAGGTGTATGGTGTAAAAGTAATTGTTAAAATACAGAACGGTGGCATGTCAAAGCAATTTATATTGGCAATTTAATTGGCAATAGTTCCATTAGCATAAAACATTCCATTTGATATGGGTTTTATGTTTCTATTAAATAAGAGGGAGTTAACCTCTATACACTATTATCAGCATATACAAACGATGATCGATACTGCGATTTTTTTATGCAGTTACATTTTATTAAAGTAGCACAAGTATGATGATCCTCAGGGTAGTGGATGTTTATCTAGAATAAAGTCTCAAAGCTTCTTAAAGTTTTGGTTTCTTCAAAAAACTGGCCTTGGTCTGCAATTATATAAGGCACTATTGCTCCTTTCATTGTGGCTAAACTTTAGAAATAGATGCTGCAGAGATAAAACACCACCTGGGATATTTCTCCCTTAAAGCAGGACAGTAATTGTAACAGGCTTGGTGCTTTTGTGGGTTTATTTTAAACATTCCTAAAAAAAGTCGGGTTTGTAATTTTCCTTCAGATTACAAGCTGACATTTTGGAAAAAAAAAAAGTAGCAGGGAAGGCAGCACTTCTGCGTGGTGGCAGCTGATAATTACCATAGTGTGAGTGGGGCTAGATATAACCCAGGCATTTTAAGAAACATGGCTGATTACAGTGCTTTAAGAGTAACTCGATTCGGGAATTTTGCTTTGTTAGGCAAATTGAACTGTCTTGCTTCACGGATCTCATCTCACTTCCTATTTTTGCTTTTCAAGTAAGAGCCACCTTTCTGTCTTAAATTGCAGGGTTGTCCCTAGGAAGAGCCATGTACAAAACTAAAAAAATGAAATGTAGAAATCTTCTAAAGGGAACAGTATGAAACTGATTCTCACTATGTGTAATGCCTCTGGAAAGGTCTACTCTGCAATAACATTTTGCATCATTTAAGATGTTTATCCTCTTTTTTTCACAGAAAGTTAAGAAATCATTTTGTGACTAATGTCAAAATTAGAAAATGTCACACTGGCTGGGGTTGGATACATGCATACCAGGGAGCTAGGGGAAGAAATGGGAGAAGGATGGTTCCCCATGAAAGGAAAATGGGAAGACTTCAAACATATATCTTCAACTACAACATACACAATTTACTTTTTAAATTAACTGAACAGTTTAATTGCCCAGTTCTGAGTGCTGGCACAAAAATAAATGTGTGTATGGAGTGTGTGTGTGTGTGTGTGTGTGTGTGTGTGTGTGTGTGTAAAAGAGAAAAAGGAAGAGAGCAGAGACATACACAGAGACTAGTACTTTCCAGGATTTTTCTGAGCACCTGTGGTCTGAAAGTCAGTTGAAAATGCAATTTCACAAAAAATGTAGGTTGCAGTAACTGCTATTGCAATGAAAGATTATTATTCAAAAGTCACAATTTATATACTAAATAGAAGCTATCATTTGTTCCAAGTAAATACCCATTTCTAAGTATTTAGCCCAAGAAATACACCTCTGAAAATGGCTGAAGTTACTTGTAATAAGGGACAGATGTAGGTTAGCCCTCTTAAGGAAAGAGAGTACAAAACTATAATTATAAAATTAGATCAATGGTCCTGGAAAAGAGCTTTGAGGGGTGTTGTAGTTGAACTTCATTAGTTTTGTGGTAAAACCATTTCTACTCAGGAAAGGGTCTAGTTTATACAAGACCAAGGTAGAAATATCTATATTTGTTGACCTAGTGTTCTTTGGAGATCACTACAATATTTATGGCAGAGATGACCTTTGCCTTTACTGGTTACTTTCTTCCAATTCCAATCTTTCATCCCACCATGTCTGCCTTCATTAATTTCTACCTTCTTATCTACCTAATACAGATATGATCCTGCTTTGTATTTCCATGACTATTTCTCCAAGCCTACTTCTCCAATAACTACAATATATGGTCCTGTGTTAATACAGCATCAAGTGAGTGTGATGAGCTGAATTGGGCCTCTCCATAATTCAAATTTTAAGGCTTCGATCCCAGGACTTGACTGTATTTGGAGGTAGGGTCTTTAAAGGGACTGATTAAATTAAAAATGAGGGTATTTAGGTGATCCCTAATACACTTTGGTGAACTTGTAAGAAGATGGAATTTGAACACATGAAGGAAACACCAGGGATGCACAGGCACAGAGAGATGACCATGTGAAGAGCAGGGAGCAATAGGGTGTTCACCTGCAAGCAAGACAGAGAAGTCTCAGAGGAGACCAGCCCTGCTGGGACCTTGATCTTGGACTTCCAGCCTCCAGAGCTGTCAGAAAACAAATCTGTTGTCAAAGCCACCATGTCTGTGGTATTTTGTTATGGCGGCCCTAGCAGACTAACACAGTTAGCTGAAATTTATCAAGCAATTTATCATACATACATGCAACTAGGGTAGATTTCGATGGGGATTTATGATGAAAAAAACTTTCATCCTTACTGTCTTCCCAGGGACAATGTCACCTTAAAGAAAAGACCATAGAGATGACATAAAATAGAGGTTTACTGATGATCAGATATATACATTCATTAAGGCCTTATACAGTGGAATTTAGAGAAACAAGAGATGACCAAAGTTCTCTAAATGTATCAGAGCACTAAATCATGATGTACTTTTCTTTCTTGATGAAAGTGGTGTCCACAAGGTAAAAAGTATGTTTCTTTACAAGGCATACATGGCATTGTACAGTGGGATGGCTATTTACCACAAGCCTCACAGATTGCTGTCTGAAATTATAAAATCCCCTTGAGTATAAGAGAATCTACATGGTCAGATCTTTGTAGAAACTAGGAAAACTGGTTCATACAACCCACATCTCATGAAGCAAAGGACTAGTCTATGTCAGAAAGCTAATTTATTACTTTGTAATCAGTTATAAATTAGTATCTTTGTGAGTATGACAATTTAGGAGAACTAATTATGGCCTGTGTGGATTCTTGATGAAAGCACGTGAAGAGCAAAGGGACATAGTTGTTCTTTAACGAGTTTCATTTATGACTGCCTTTTGAGAAGACTTCTGGAGATGTTTCATTTGGACTTGGAAGACTACTTATTCATTTATCTATTGTACTGTTCACTTATTTGATAAACATTATTTACTGAACCTCTACAAAGGACCAAATATTGTGCTAGGCATTAGGAATAAAATGATAAACCTGGCCAACATTAATTCTGTCCGCATGGAACTTGTATTTTAATTGTCGTAGTTTAGCTAGTAAATTGCATTTACTTTTTCCATTGAGTAACATTTCTCTTTAGCTCAGAAGTGATCTTCGGGTGCCTGGGTGGCTCAGTCAGTTAAGCATCCAACTTTGACTCAGGTCATGATTTCATGGCCTGCGGCTCAGGTCATGATTTCACAGCTGGTAAGTTTGAGCCCCATGTCAGGCTTCTTTGGATTCTGTGTCTCAGTCTCTCTCTGCCCCTTCCTACTCATGCTCTGTCTCTCTCTCTCAAAAATAAACATTAAAAAAATTTAAAAAAGTGATCTTAACCTTCAGTAGTGCTTATTTCATAAATGTCTATGAAAATATTGCATACATCTACTAAAACCGTTTTCGAAAGAGTGGTTCAAGTTTTCCTAAGGCATCCAAATTCAAGGTTCCTGTGGCTCACAATTTAAAGCCCTAAGCATCATAACACAAATCAAAGTGAGAGAAAAATGGATCTGAAAAATATCTCCAAATAAATACATTTATTTCCAACTGATCAAAGTGAAATTAAATATTGAGGCCTATGTATTTTTTCCCCTGTGTTGGAAGGAGTCTACTAGGATAATTCTCTAAAAACAGAAAAAAAAAATCTAATTTCTAGCAGTTTCTATGGATCGATATTTGATTTTGTTTTCTCTTTCTATTGACACCAAATCAAATGAAATTTTCACTTGCCTGATTCTATGCATATATGTCAAAGATAACTATTCCTCTGCTTATGACTTCCTTACCTACCTGGCAACTTACTAAGATTAAATTGTCTGACCTTGATGCGCCGCAGCCATAGTTCTTGACATTCACACATGTATGAAATCATTGTTTGCTTTAGGATGTTAGAAAAAAAGAAAAGACAACATCTAATTTCGAGGCACCTTGTATTTTCTGGGTTGGTTTTCTAGTTTTTTATCCAAGGAATGAGTTTGTAAAAGCACTGCCTGAGGTAGAAATGTCTGGAGGCAAAGATCTACAGAAGCGACCCTTTATCTAATGTATCACCTCTCAGAAGCCATGACCCCTGTGAATTGGATAAATTCACAATAGCCTGAAGGGAACAAAAACTAGACATCTGAAGAGACTTTCTTGTTTCAAGGATATACCTAACCTACTTTTAAAATATTCCTTTAATGGGGAGTTTAAAGGAAGTTCCTTCCTATTATGAGGTCAATGACTCCCCAGTTAGATCTTCCCTTTGTCATTTCGGGTGACTTTAAATGGAATATTGTGATATTATCTCTAAAGAGAAGCTTTTTCCTTTGGCTTGCAGTTAAATTAGATATTTCAAGAAGAGCAATTCTCTACCTTTAGACACTGTGTACTTATAATTTCTTATTAGAGGCTGAACTAACATTTAAAAATGCTACCACGATGCACGTAAATACTATTGGCAAAGCTTTTATGGCTATTAATGCCACTATAAAAATATGCCTTCATTTTAAGAACTCTAGAGGCTTTGTACATCTGCACAGCTCTTGAGTTCCCTGCTTCGTGGGGGAAGAACTGATGGGGAAGATGAGATCATTACCTATCTTCTAACCTGGTTTAAATTTGTGAGAAGCCTGATTAGAAAGTACTTTTCCTTACTGTAGTTCTGTTTTCTCAGTTTTGTTACTCTCATAAGTTTATTAGACACATAACTATCCTTATGAATGGATTTTTAAAATATTTATTGTTTAATCATATATATTTGGTGCATGGTACCTTTCTTTATTCACTTAAGTAATTAACATTTTATTTTGTTCCTAAATCTTTTCATGTGGGTTAAGTGTAGACTGAAGACTTATACAAATAGAGTCATGTCAAGAAGGGCTGTTGGTCTTTCAATTTTTAAAATTTTTTTTAATACGAGATGTGATTTTATTTCTCCTTTGGCACAACTGAGTACTTCCTCGACAGTGATTTCACTGTATTCTTTTCTGAGGATTATTAGTGATTTTAAAGGGTATCATCAGAGTTTCATATGGTTCCATACATCTTTGCTCAAAGAAAGCAGACTCAAGAAATATAGCCCTTGGCTCAACTCATTTACTGAATTAGTTTAATGAGATGTAAAAGAATGAGTTCCCGCTCAGGTACAGTTTTATGTGCAGGTCCTTATTCAGGGACAAAATTCATTCAATATTTGGTCAGACTTAATCTCAACCTTAATCTATCTCTTGAGAGTGGGGAAGGGAACAGGACTATTTGGTTTTAATATACCTTTTCTGCCTACGTTTCTAAGCAAAATTCAACATGCTATGTATGAGATCATTTGAATACTGTACTTAAGATGATTATTTCCCTCTGTTTATGAATTTTGCACTATTTCTAGGCACTAGAATATATCAGTTAAAAGAACACAGCAAAGGTCATTTCCTTGGAGCTTATGTTCTAATGAAGAAGTAGGGGAGGCTGACAATTAACAACAGATGTGATAAAAAATTAAATAATGCAGTATGTTATCCTATAGCCTATGTGATATAGTATGTGATAAATACAGTGGGCAAAAAGAAAAAAGTAGAAGGGGGTTAAGGATATTAGGATGTTGGGGGAGGTGGTTTGTAATTTTACGTAGGCTTTTCAGGTGGGTTGCATAGAGAAGGTGACATTGGAGCTTGAAGTAAGTGGGGGGGAGTAAGGTATGTCAATATTTAGAGAAGAGCTGTCCCATGCAGAGGAAACTACAAAAATACAAAAGTTCTACAGTGCCTGGAGTGTCAGGACATATCAAGGGGGCTCGGGTGATTGCAGCAGAAGGAACAAAGAAGAGGCAAGGGCAGGTCACATAGGACATTAGTTGAGCATTTTCCATTTGCTTCTCTGGATCCATTCTGTTCTCTTTCTAACCTGTTCAGTGCCTCAGAGGGCCGACATGTATGGATTAGATCAACAAGTTCTTCTGCCTACCAGCTTCCAGTGGGGTTTAGTCAAGGTGAGTTACAGACAGCAAACTTGAGGGTTGGAGAATAGTAAGGTCAGGAAATTTGTTCCCTGGCTTTCCCCTTGCTGACCTTATCCTTTTACTAAAGGCCAAAGCTCCTGTCAGGCAGCCCTCTCTATGAAGCTACTCCCTTGGGCTCAAGTAATTGGTAACTGTTTTCTCCTCTTGCTCTTGCTCCATTAGGACTAGGAATGGTAATAGCTCCCCACTGTTGCCAGCCTCGGGGTAGTGCACTATCTATAATTGATTTTTTTTTTTACCCTCACTCTCACCTTTGTAAATAGTTCCTTTATTGAACTCCTCTCAATTACCAGTTTAATTTTACTACCTATCTTCCTTCTAGGCCTTTGCCTAATAAAAATATTGTAGTCATTATAAGGATATTAGTATTTATTCTGAGAGATGTGCAGCGACTTTTATTTTAAAAGAATCTGTCTTATTGAAAATTTTCTATAAGAGGGCAAATTTGAAGCAATGAGAACGGTTATGACGTTATAATAATCCAAGTGAGACACATTTCATTTGTATCTAGCTATACAGGCCAATTATTCTCAATCAATACCCAGTCAATCTCAAATGCATTTTACAAGCCCTGATACAAAACCATAAACTTTTATCATGACCTAATGTCCTAGATGGCTTGTAAGAAACAATTTCTCCATGGCAGTTCTGGTTCTATTGAAGCAAAATCCTGTGTATTACCAGTAGAATAATTAGTGATTATAAATAGAATTTTAAAAATTGAATTAAGTACCCATAGCTTATTAAATGTTATTCCACCTTTCCTTCATAGGTCATTTGTTCTTGCTTTAAGAATAAAATGTATCTTAAAACACATTTTTTATTGTACTTAAAAATTATTTTATTGTCACAAGAACACTTCATATGGGATCTATTCTTGAGATCAAATTGTTAAGTGTAAAATACATTATTATTGAATATAGGTGCAATGTTATATGGAAGATCTCTAGAGTTTACTCACCTTGCTCAACAGAAGTTTTATGCCTGTTGATTAGTAGTAACTCTCCATTTTTCCTCCTCCCAGCCCCTGCCAATGATTATTTCACTCCTTGATTTTATAAATTTGTTTTAGATATATAAGTGGAATCATGTAGTATTTGCCTTTCCGTGACTGGCTTATTTCACTTAGTGTAATTTTCTTAAATTTTATCCATGTTTTAGTATATTACAGAATTTCCTTCTTATTTTTTTCAAGGCTGAATAGTATTCTATTCATGTATATGCCACATTTTCTTTATCCAGTCATCTGTCAATGGATATTGATTGTTTCCACACCTTGATTATTGTGAATACTATTGAAATGAAGTGGAGTGTCGATTGAAATGGAGTGTCGATTCATTTTTCCAACAATATTTTTGAATGCCTACTGCAATTTTTTTTTTTTTTTTGGTGAATATTTCAAAGTTAAGAAGGATGGGATGGCAGTGGGGTTGGGCCAACTTTAACTGAATACAAACTGAGAAGATCTGTGATGGAAAGATACAAGTGTGTGGAGATGCTGTAGCAAGGAGACCTGACCTGGCTTGGGGGTGGCGGATTGCATGGAAGACTTGTCTTGCAAAGCAATAATTAAGTTTTACAATAAATAGAACTGTGTTCACCTACAGTCGCAACAAATAGTTTCACCAAGAATAGGAGCTCCCCCGTATTTAATAACACCAGAATTCTTTTAGTAAATCTTCCACTTGGTTTATTTGAACCCAAAGGAGGCCACTTTCTAGTCTGATCAAAGCAAATGAGGTAAGATATATAATCTACTTGCTCATGGTGGGGTTGTGGCCATGAGGTTAGACTTATGTTATGGTCCCTCTAATAGATTCTGTGTATAATTAGTTATGTACATGACTTATTTCTCCCAAGTACATTGTGTTGGGGCCTGAGAGAAGAGGACTGAATTTCAACATATTGAATACAAACTCTGTTCCAGGCACTGCTCCAAGAATTTAAGTGCATTCACTCTTCTCTCGTTCCTTGCAGCCCACATCTGATCTGGTCTGTCAGCACTACCATGAAAAATATACCCCAAATATGACAACCTCTGCTTTTTCTGCTTTAGTTTAACCCACCACCATCTCAAATTTAGACTTGTATAGGAGTCTTCTAATTGGTCTTCCTGTTTCTACTCATGTGTTCCCATAATCGGCTCTCCACACGGTGGCCAGACTGAGGTTACACAGTTAATCAGAGCATGTCACCCACCTATTCACTGTTCTCCAGTGGTTTCCCTTCACCTTGCCAAGAAAGTGGGAACCCTGTATACTGATGGCAGGTCCTGAAGGATCTATCCTTTTACTTTCCACCCATCTGTTGCTCTCGGGCTCTTTCATCATGATCTGTCCTGTTGACATTCTTAGTACACTCTAAATATTTTACCACCTTGGAGCCCTTGTACTTGCTGTTGCTTCTACTTAGCCATACCTAGTCTTTACACAGATGATCACATAACTAATTTCTTCTCCTTATTCAGGCTGCTCCTTTAGTTCTCAGAGAAGCTTTACTCCTCAGCTGATTTGAAATGCCAAGTTGTCTCCTCTGTTCCTTACTCTTGCCCACCTTGATTTTTCTTCATTGTCTTTACCACCTTCAATGTAACACGTGTTTATCTGCTTATTTTCTAGAATATAAGTTCCAGGAGAACAGAGGCATTTCTTTTCTTTTAAGATCACTCCATTTTTTTCAGAGCCAAGCATTGTGCCTGGTACTTAAGCATATTCCACAAATGTTTCCAGAAACACTGACTGACTGACTGATCTCATCTAATACTCTTTGCCTATGATTACAGTCATCACAGGCTGTCAAAAGCAAGTGCCAGAAGTTCAGAACCACCCCCAGGACTGTTTGCAGCTCTTTCAGTGCCTTGAACACAGTAGACATTTAGAAAATATTTCTTGAATAATAAATGAATATGATCATGAACATTAAACTCAACCAAATTGCTGTGGAGAGGCAACATGATTTTATATGTGCTTAGTCTTTGTGGTTAGACTGGGGTGTTTGAATTTTATATCGGCCACTTGCTTTGTCAGACTGAGCAAATAACTTAACCTCTCTGAGCCTGGGTTTCCTGACCTGAAAACTGAGTTTCATCATAGGACTACCCTCAGGGAAGGTTGTTGTGAGGGTTAAATAAGAAGAGGAATGTATGCAGCATTGAGTCTGTATGTGTTATCAATAAAATAATCCTCTAGCTTTTGTTAAGTGACCTCCTCTGTCCATTGAGGTTTTCTGTAGCAGAGCAGTTACCTCAGTCAATATTTCCTGCTTGTCTGCTCCTCTACTAGGTTTTAAGCCTTTGAAGGGCAAGGACTCAATTTTATTAATCCTTAAATTCCCAGAACCAATACACTAAAGGTCCTTAATGAATCTGGTTTGAATTGAATAGGACTGAATTAGAAGTGACAGCTCATATTCTATAAGAAGGATGCTGTGGTATTGATTGGTGTCAATTTCAATGAGTCCTTAGTAAGTATCGATAAGGCACAGTCACTTACCCATAAGCATGCTTGTGAAAAGCTACTAGCAAAATCCATTCTAGACAAGCTGTAAACTTGGGGTCTTGTTGTAGTAATGGTACAGAAGAATACTGAGAGGGTGTCTGCTGGAGGAGAAACTCCCTTGGTGCAGACCTTGACCCCTTCCCCTGCCACTGCTGGGTTTGCCAAAGCTGGCCTCTCAAAGGCTCCAGCTGGATCTCTTACCACTTGTTAGGTATAGCCAGTTGTGTCAGCTGAAGTAGTGGAAATTTCTATTCAGCTTATAAATAGTTGAAGAGCCTGTCTTGGTGAAATGTGAAACGAGTGAATATTCCATTTTCTCCTGGGAGGGTGGATCGGGAATCAGTGTATGATGCTGTCACGTCAGCTGTGTCCAGGCCGTTGTTCATGAGGACACACAGCTATAAGTTATTCATGGGAACATAACAAAGACTAAGCCTTAGCAAATAATGAGCATTCTTCTCCCGAAGCTTGCTCTCCAGCTATAAGCTGAAGCATGCAGGGTCACCCCGTCAGAAGTAAGAATGGACCTTACGTTCTTTAGGGTTGGTGTACTTTTTTGCAAATACAAAAATGATGTGCTGAACAATTCAAGGAAATGCCAGGAACTTTATGCTCTCTCTGGGGACATTGTGGAGGTGGAGGGGGAGCTTCTTTTTTTCTTTTCTAGGGGAAGCAGAGAAGATGCTTTCAGTGGTGATCATGTTTCTAACCTGGTTGAATATCAGGTGTTTGTTTGTTTGTTTTTATGTGTGTGTTTTCTTAATTTCTTTTCCTCATATATTCAGGTCTTTTTTCTCTGGTGCCTATAATTAAAAGATCAGAAAGAAGAGAAATTTCTGAGAGTGATATTTCATTCTTTTATGTGTGACTATTATTACTATTTAAAAAGGATATCATTTCACAGGATGAATGAGGGTTTGTATAAAGGAGTTTTTTCTCCTTTTTGGTCTTTGACTTAGAGGAGATTGGGAGTCTTCACAGTGGACAGTGGAAAAATGTATTGGTTTTGGAATCAGACACGAGTTCAAATTCTAGGTCTTCTCTGAGACCACAAGCAGGTTACCTAATTTCTTTGAGCTCTATCATGGGAAAATTAAACTCTAGAAAGTTCCTACTAAATGATACAGCATGTCCAAAGCATTGTACA
Source organism: Paguma larvata (assembly GCA_030068075.1). Lineage (NCBI taxonomy): Eukaryota > Metazoa > Chordata > Mammalia > Carnivora > Viverridae > Paguma > Paguma larvata. The sequence goes on along the minus strand of CM057828.1, from coordinate 29,232,155 downwards.
TTAGGTGTTCAATAAATGTTAATTCCTTTTCTCTTCCAACTTTTCTCACAAAAAATATTGTACTTCTCACTATTGAATTATTTGAATATTTGTTTTCTGTTTTCTGATAATCCTTCTGGTTATACTCACTAATCTAATGGTAAAGTTTAAGCCCTTTAGCACAGCCCTTTTTAGGTCTTTCATGTCCTGCTATACCCCTTACTCACCTGGCCACAGTCACCTTAATTTGGTTCTATCTTCTCCATAACACCTAGCTAACTCATTCTTCAACATGCACCTTAACTGTAACTGGCCATGTGCCTTTTCTGAACCCCAAGTTTGACTTTTGTGCTGTCATCCCCTCTCGTATAGATCTTACTATACTGTACTTGATTTTTCTAGTTCTTCCTCTAGATTGTAAGCTTTAGGTGCTCACTGTCATGACTAGCACATGGTGAATGATCAATGGATGTGTTGAGTGAGCAGATAAGTGAAAAACTAAATGTGAACAAGGGACTCTCCAATTCGAAGGTAGTTAAAAGTGGAGACTTTTTGTCAGTGCCCAAGGTATGTTCAGACCAATCATTAAAGTTTTACTTCTCTTTTTGGTGCAGAAATTTGATACCTTATGAGTAATTCTGTCATAGTGGGTAAGGATACAGACTTTGGATCTTGACAGACTAGGTTCAAGTCTCAACCCTGCCACTGATTGCTCAGTGATCTCACATTAGTTACTCAGTGTCTCTATAGCCCAGTTTTCTCACTTGCAAAGTGAGGATAATAATTCATATTTTAGGGTTGCTACGAAAATGAAATGAATTTTTACATGTAATGAGCTTATAACACCTGTAATGAGCTTATACCAGCACATGGCATATTGTAAATACTGAAAATTTAAGAAATGAAAAAAAACAATCTTACAATTAAGTAAAGGACCAGATGTAAACTCTGACTAGGGCGGGGTGCCCACAAAGAAGAGGCATTATAAGATCGAAAGCATCTTATTGCCCTTCAAAGCTGACAAAACTGAAGAATTAACATTTCTATAAAAAGTAATATCACTGCAACTGCTCCTTCTCCCCCTCTTATGTAGAGTGGGTGAGTTTAGTGACAGACTGTTTTGGAAGGAGATAGAAATATCAGTTTAAGAAATGCTTGGCAACCACTTTAGAATGATTATCTGACTTTGGGAGAAAGGGAGAATACTGAGGTATTCCTCTTACCCAAATTTAGAAATGTCATGGAGGCATAATGAATCATCTCTTACAGCTTTAAAACATTTTTCCCATACTTAGTGTTGCCTATTACCTTCCATTGCTGACAATTCTGAACCTCAGGATAACCCACCAAACCCTAAGGAAGCTACCCGGTTTCATGAATGGTGGGATGTGCTTCAGGTCTACTTCCTTTACCACACCTGGATGGACATTGTACTCAGATTCTCAGCCTCTCTTCTACTCTGTGGATGGTCTAAGTCAACAAAAGTAACCCACCGCTCCTATCAGCCATGAGCTCAGACATGGGCCAACGCAATGCAAGGAAAGGGATTTCGCCGAAAGAACTCAGTCTTTCTCTCCTCCTGGATGTGAACAAAGAAACATATTGCTCTAATTGCTGCTGGCAGCCATTTCTCGGCAAGGCCACCAGCCTGAGGATGAACCAGTGCTGTGATTGGCAGCTTGGAGAGACGAGAGGAACTGTATCCCTGATGACACAGTCGAGCCCCTGCAGTCTGCCCTCACTCTGTACTTCCTCATTTGTATTACACTACATTTCCTTACTGTTATGCTAATTTAACTTGGGTATCTGTTATTTGCAGTCAAAAAAAAATTATAACCAAATGCACTCATGACATTTCCTCTACTCTGCATTGTGAGGCAGTTGTTTATGTCCATGTGGGTGTTCCTATTAGATTGTCCATAACCTGAGGGCTGCCGTGCCCATCCATTTCTTATTACTTTCAAAACATTTAACATAGTGTCTTACAAATAATCACGATTTTACTACTTATTGATATAGAACAATATCCAAAGTAATATACGCTGATAGCCTTCAGCCTCATTTAACAGCAACAAAGCCCCGTTAAAGAACAGAGTTTGTGGGGCACCTGGGTGGCTCAGTCGGTTAAGCATTTGACTTCAGCTCAGGTCATGATCTTGTGGTCCGTGAGTTCAAGCCCCACATTGGGCTCTGTGCTGACACCTCAGAGGCAGGAGCCTGCTCGGATTCTGTATCTCCCTCTCTCTCTGCCCCTCCTCCACTCATGCTCTGTCTCTCAAAAATGAATAAAAGTTTAAAAAAAAAACAGAGCTTGCTTTTTTGATCAGTAGTCATAAAGGCCAATGCTTGGCAGCAGTGAATAGAAGCATGGTCGTTCAGTATCTTTTTCAGGTAGCCCATGCAATCCTTGGATATAAAAAAAAAATCTTATTACAAATCAAACCATTGAATTATGTTTTCATAACATGCAACCATGTACACTCCCCCTAGCTTTCCTTCTATCAGGACTAATTTCAGGCAGTCTGTTTATAGAGTGAAGATGAATTTTATTGGTGACAAATGCACTCCTGCATTAACAAATTAAGTGTGCTCTCAAAGGAGAAAAAACAAACTCAGAGAAAATTGGGTTGTCTGTTCTTGAAGTCTAAAAAAGGACTTCTTTCCTCAGGGGACAATCAGTATTTTCATAATCGCATAGAAAGGAAAACATGTGCCTCTTGGGTATAACATTAAAATAAATTAATTTTGCTGTCTTATTCATAATGGCTAATGGCAAACTGGGAGCATTTATTTCTAGACTCCTCTTGCTCATAAAACCAGGTTTTTCTATGACCTCCATCTCACTAAAGATGAATAGCTATGTCAACTTATAGGCGATGAAGAATGTAGTCTCTGCTTCTCTATTTTTGGTTTATTATTAATAGGTGAGTGGTCATGAGGAATAACAGGACCCTAAAGCCTCAAGATGCTGACTTCATGTCACTAGAATATCATCTGCTTTTTGCTCTGCTCTTCTTGGGATGTAAAATGTCTTCTAGTCCTTAGAAATATCCTGCTTTATGACCAGACTGATGACAGCTTCTATCATTCTCCTCTACTCAGCCCAACATGTGAATAGTTTGTATCTTTCCTTTCTCCTAACATATACTAACATAAACATAGGATTTTCTTCATCTGTTCTCCCATGAGCAGCCTCTATCTGCATACCTATTCTCCTGAAATAGCAGACATTTCACTCAATCATGTGTATTTCTTTCACAGTCTCCAAGCTCAGCGTGGAGAGGCACCAGGCCATCACAGAAAGATGTTAGCACATATAGTAGCTTCCAGGAATATGAGATCTCCATTATTTTTTTTTACTGTGGGATATTATAATTTTAAATATTTAACTTTCATGATGTTCAAAATATGGGAGTGATATAAATGACCTCTGCGATGGACACAAGAGTCACTGAGAGATTCTGAAAAATAGCAATATTTCCTGGAATTCCCTAGCTTAAAATTTCATTTTATAGAGATATGTTGTAGTCATTGATGGGAATCTAATTTTCCTCACAAAAGAAATAAGCTTTTGTAAACAAAGAGTTGCCACATGATTACAAGTAGATTTGCACAAATGTGGGAATATTTGCGGCTCCATAAATGTGGCTATTACTTGTGTGCTCCCCTTGATTTTTTTTTCTATGGTCATTAACAGGAATGGCATTTGGGTAAGAATCAATACTCTCTAAACCTGTTTTGTACACCGTTGTATGCCCACTCACTCATGGTAAATAATTCTTTCTCATTTCTGACTGCAGAATACCATGTTTTTAAAACAGACTTATTTGTATTAGGCTTATTTCAAGGAGTAGCTCTTATTTGCAAGGTAGGATTAAGCCTGAGAAAAATGAGGATAATAATTCTTATAGGAGAGACTGGGAACAAAATACTAAATTGAGCTTCCTTTTGAAAATGAATGCCCCTAATATCTGGTGAGTTAGAAATTGGTTGAGCTGCAGCCCAAACAATGGATTCCTTGGTCTTGTCCTACCATGAGGCAGAGGTAAGTGGTCAAATTTGGGAGCTGGGAATCATAGGGAAGACTCTGCTCTCTGCAGGGACACCCAGGCAAGTATAGAGAGATGTGTTCCTTAATCCAAGAGAATTATTCATGTTATAAGGGGAAACTATTCTTAGTAAAAGTGCTTACATGGGGATACTTGGGTGGCTCAGTCGGTTAGGTGTCCAACTTTTGGTCTCAGCTTAGGTCATGATCTCACAGTTTGTGAGTTCAAGCCCTGCACTGGGCTCTATGTTGACAACATGGAGTCTGGTTGGGATTCTCTCTCTTCCTCTCTCTGCCCCTCTCCTGTTCTCTTGCCCTTTCCTCTCTGCCCCTTCCTCTGCTTATGCTTTGTCTCTCCCAAAATAAACAAATAAACTTAAAAAAATGTGCTAACATGTTTCTTGAAGCATTTTTCTGACCTTCAGATTCAAATTTAAATTAAGATTAAGAAAAGAAGTTGTCTTTTCACAGCATATTCTGTCCCCTAACCTATTCCTGTTAGTTTTAAATGTGATTAACCATTTGATATGACTATCCAAATGATAGACTGTTTGTATTAAACATATATTACAATTTATTTTCCTGTATATAATTAGGAATGATCATTGCTGCCAGAATCTAAAATGACACGTCAACGAGAAGTAGAGATAATAGCAGCTGCATGCAAAAAAAGGCGTACAAAACACCTGAAGCTTGTAATTACATCTCCCTCCCCACCCCTTGTATTTGTGTCATGATGCATCTTAGGTACTATAGACCTTAGGTAGTCATTAAAATCACATGAATATTTTACTAGGATTTAAGCAAATGCATAGGTATCTCATGGGTGCATGGATTTTCAATATTGAAAAAGGTTAATAATTTGGAATGCATTTTGCCAAAACAAGATTTCTTTTCAGGAAGCTTGAATTATGCATCGTCTTTATATTTTTATGCATTCAACATGATATCTGCTCTGTGCTGGATACAGTGCTAATCACTTTGGAGGATACACAAAACAACGAGGTACCACTTCCTTTCAAGAGAATTACAATCTCGCCAAGTGGAGAAAACAAGACAAAACAGGTGAAGCAAGAAGAAATGGTATCACACCCATCTACGTTTTTCCTCAATTGTATAGTCTGGAGAGCATTATTGTTCTAGGAATTTGGAGAGAGATCAGGAGAGACATGGAGAGGATGTAAGTTTGAGCTGAAATTTGATGGCTAAGAAGAATTATATAGGTATGGACAGGTGTCAGAGATAGTTCCATGATTCACAGTTTTCATGACTTAGAATTAATTAGATTCTCTTTCTATTATCTGAGTTATATTACATTCTCTCATTTAACCAGCATTCTCTATCATATACAGAGAACTGCATTTAGTTTGAGAGAGAGAATGCAAAAGAAACAAGAAGCATGCTCCCCAATCTGATCTAGCTGAGCACAGAACATAGACTTATCAAGCTGCTGTATTTGTTACTTGGTAACAAATAACAAGAAAAAGGTCTTTGGTTTTATCTCTATTTTAACTCCATGGCTGTGCCTGCCCTCTGGCTCTAAACTTCCTAACATTTTCTCTACTCAAAACTTAAAACGTTCTACAGAGGATGCCAAACAGGTTTTGGATATTCCAAAGACTTTTGTACAGAGTTCAATGTGGGGCAATGTTTGGGAGGTAAGTTTGTCAATTTTATGTTCATTTGACTTGTTGAAAATGAAACTTTATAAAGCCATAGACCATAGACTTACAATGTTCTGCAAATTATGTTTTAATTCATGTAAAGACAGAGATTTTTGCAAAGATCTGTGATCCTTTTCTCTTTGATACTGAACATTATTTTGCTCTTGTTGGCTAATTATCTATCTGCAAAAGAGAAATTGGGCATTTTAAGTCAATGACTTTATGGAGTTATTTATGCAAAATATCTTAATCCAGTCTTGCCTAACATTATAGCTAAAGGCTAGGCTTAATTTTAGTGACTTAAAATGCTTTACAACTGATTTGTGCTGACTGGTATAAGGATAATGAATTCCCTGAAGAGGTGTTGAGATCAGGAAATAGTAACCCTGATTTTATCTTTGAGCTATTTGTGGTCTTTGAGGCCTTTTTTGGGCTGTCCTTTGTGAGAAAAATTGCCCCCAGGATCCCTGCTTATCCAGACATCAAAGTAGTGAGGCCTAAAAATGGTAGACCCCATGGTTCGGGTGTTTCTGTGACAGCAGCAGATGCAGGCACGCGCTCTTTTCTACCCTTGTGGAGTTACAATAAAGATCTTCTTGTGATTCTGCAAGGGTACAAGCAGAGAGAAGTACTCAGAATTTTAACTGTTGGAGAGCCCCATCACAGGGTCATCTCTGTGCACCGGCACAAGTGTTTCCATGCCTTCCCTGATTTCATAACCATAGCTTACGTCCTTCAGATATACCTTGAGAATCAGATCACAAATATGGTGTTTATTTTAGGCTCCTGTGTAATCATATCACTTAGACCTTTTTGGGTAGCTTGATATCACCACTCGTCCATATAAACACTCTTACAGAAAATAACACAATATTGAACAAATTAATTAAATTGTTACTGATTCGATTCAACAACAACACTTACTGCCAAGATATTAAGTATTATGAGCAATACACAGGTGATAAAAGAAAATCCTAACTTCAAAGAGAATGTAAAATCTAGTAAGAGATATTAGGACAAGAACTTAAACACTAATGAAAAAGAGAAGAGGTATGTGCTTTGAAGTTGTGATAAGGGCCATGAAGAAGGAAGAACTATAGAAGAGAGATATAGTAAAAATAGAGTCTGTGTGTGTGTGTGTGTGTAAGAGAGAGAGAGAGAGAGAGAGAAAGATAACTTATGAGTAAGAAACATCAGAAAAGGCTTTAAAAAGGAGACAGAACAGGAAATGGAACAGAAAGGGTGAGCAAAGCAAATGTGATCTTCTGATTTTGAAACTGATATTTATTTATTTATTTATTTATTTATTTATTTATTTATTTATTTGAAAGAGAGAAAGTGGGGGGGATGCAAGTGAGCAAGGGGTAGAGACAGAGACAGAATCCCCAAAGGGACAGAGAGAGAGAGAGAGAGAGAGAGAGAGAGAGAGAGAGAGAAGCAGGGCTTGAGCTCACCTGATGTGGGACTCAAACTCACAAACCTGGAGATCATGGCCAGAGCTGAAGTCAGATACTTAATGACTGAGCCACCCAGGTGTCCTGCAACTAATTTTTAATTTTCTTTTCTTTATTTCTGTTTTTATTTTTGTTGTTGTTGTTTATAAACTCCATTCCTGAGAATGGTTTCATTAAAAAACAAAACAAACAAACAAAAAAACAAACCTAGGGGCACCTGGGTGGCTCAGTCAGTGATCTCGAGATTCGTGGGTTCCAGCCCCATGTTGGGTTCTGTGCTGACAGCCTGGTTCAGATTCTGTGTCTCCTTCTCTCTGCCCCTCCCCAACTCATGCTCTGTCTCTTTCTCTCTCAAAACAAAAACAACAACAACAACAAAAAACCTCATTACAAACAAACAAACACCTAGAAACCTGTAAATGATGATTATGCTATGGGTAATAGCATCCACTATTTTACAGATCACTAAGTATAAAAATGTGATACAGAAGTTATGAATATTCAGCTATACATGACATTGACCACACTTTAAGAGAGAGACAAAGAGATGTTTGTGTGTATTGCTTATTTGGCTTATAATTATAACAGTAACTTGTTACATTGGTTATTGTTATTGAATCCTATTGAGATGTGTTGCTGTTGATGCCCTTGCCCTAGAATGATAGCTATTCTAAGTCTTTAAAAATTCCTAAGAGTCATCTTACATTTCCCTTTCTCTTATACTGTAGATGTCCAAACTAGAGCTAAGTCCAGAGAGAGGCAAAGTTTCATATTGTTAGCAGAACTCTGATGTTAACTCAGTTAGGGAGAGCTTGGTTCCTAGAACTCATTCCGCCATGCATAAAACAAGGCACGATGTAGCTTCACTGGGTATCTCTCAGCTCTGCCAATGTATAGTATTTGTAGTAGTTGTAACCATTTAGTATCCTTCTATTTTGACTTACTTTGTTCTTTATAAAATCACTGGGAACAAATACATTTTATTGAACAAATATATTTCTGAAATAACAGTCTCAGTGACCTTGTGACATTGGTCTTATATCCTGTTAATGGGTTTAAATATATATGAAAATAGTTTTGCAAAATGCCATTAAGATTAAATACATTCTGAAAGTTCTAGAAAATTTTAGTATAGATATAAGAGGTTAATGCTTTAAAAGGTCCTAAAAGGTCTTTCTATTTGGAGACCCACGTGCACGCACACAGAGCTTATCAGTACTTTCTATGGTTATTCAGGTCTAATATTAATTACAATGATACAAGTTAAGTAGAATAAATTATACAAGTCATCTCATTTTATAACTTATTACCAATTTTAAGGTAAAACACATTCTCATTTAGTGTTTTACCTACATGTGAGGCCACAAATAAAACTTGTCTCATATTGCACTTTGAGTCATACTATGCGTCAATAAGTTCACTTGAACCCTGCGACTCTTGGAAAAAAACAATTGTAGATAGCATTCTAGGTTAATGAGTTTAGACCAATTGAACTTCCAAGGCCGTTTTATGACATATTGTGTAAACAGAAGGAGGTCACTCTCTTGTAAAAAAAAAAAAAAAAAGTAACACCCTCTTTTATAAAAACTTTTTTATTGAGGTTATCTTAACTTCATTAAAAACCTCATAGGTAGTATTATAGGGCACTGGGGTCAGCAAGGAAAGGCACCTGGCTAACCTCGGTGCCTTGTGGAGACATACTGATTGGAAGTAAATCTACCCTTTGACTCAATAATCAGGATTTTAGTATGTCACAGGAAGTGATCTAATAAAGAAAACATGTGCATGGAAAGTGATCTACTGTGTCGTCACTCATAACCATGGGTATTTAGAAGAAAGAAAGCAGTAAAGTGGCATTAGTTTAGTAACTTATTGCATATTCCCTTAGCCGCATGGGATAATGGAGCTAAGAGTACCTCCAATTTTTTTTCAAATATAGCTATTATAGCATTTCAATAAGAAATGTGACAAAATGTAACAATAATAAAGTAATCTTCAAAATACACATGCCTTTTTTGAACAGAATTACTAGTTTTGATATGCCATGTTACATCAGACTAAATGCATAAACTACTTTGGCTTTGAAATCAAAATGAACAAATAAATGTATTGCTTTGATTTCAAAACTAAACAAAATAAAGAAACCTAAGCACTGTGGTTTTAGAGAAATGGCTGAATAGCACTAGTGAAATAATGGTGTTTAAAGTTGTAAACATTATCAAAAGCCTAGATTAAAGTATTTACATAATGTTGTAAAATCAGTGTTTTTAAAACACGATCTAATGCATCCTTCAACTCCAGTAATTTCTAACTATATGCCAAGCCTCCCCCCCCCACCCCCGCTTCCTGAATCCTCACTGAAACTGGTATTTGCTGCTTTGGAAGGAAGGCGAGACACAAAGTTGTCCTCGCTTGGCTCCAAATTTCACCCATTTTTTGGGAGTCCAGAGCAGACAAAATCCTCTAAAAGTCAAGATGCTTCCCATGAGCCACTTGGCAGAAAAAAGTTTTCACTGAAATTCAAAAACTGGTATGATAAACCAAGAGCAAAGTCTAGCAATGGAGATGCTGGGCTTACACCCTGAACCACACTGTGGAGGAATCATGATGCCTTCCTGGGAGCTTTCCTTCCCACAGGGAGTTCGAGGACCTTAGAGACCTGTTAGGCTTAATTAAGGGAGCAGGTCGGGGAGGGCTTTCAAGGGGGAGCATGAGTGTCGATGCTGGAGAGGGTCCTTCTCTCTGGACCCTGCAAGCAAAGCTCTGCAAGCAAAGATTAGGACTCCTGGATGGAGTCCACTCTGTATCTGTGTGGGTCTGCCATGGTGGATGGGATGGGAGTGTGGTACTTCGAACGGGGAAGGTCTGGGTTCCCTCTTCGCTGCCTCACCCTCGGATCCCCTCCTTAGGAGCATCTAGGAGATCTGAAATATTGTGCCAGAGAGCATCCGAAATGTAGTTGAAAACTATGAGCCTTCTGCCAGGGGCTGTCAGGGTGCTGAGAGGGTGGCCCCTTGGCAGAGGCTCAGGTGAGAAAGCCTCAGAGGATCAGCGGCTGCAAGCATGAGAACAACACGAGAGCAAAGCTCCCTGAGTAGCACTCGACAGTGTCTGACTTGGAGACTGAGCCGCATCACCATCTGGGAACACCAATTCTGGATGCAGCAGAAAGAGGCTAACTCACACCCAAGGCAGGAAGATGAGGTGTACGGCCTACACCAGAGGAGGCCTCTCTGGTGGAAGCCTCTGCCCTCAAATCAGGATGCTATGTTAGTCCTGAAAACTTACCTGTCTCCTAAGAGAAAGAAGAAAAACTGGCAGATATGGTGGTGTGAGGAGGGGGGAGGCAGGGAGCAAATTGCTGAGACTGAATTTGAAAACAGAAGAATCCCTTTCTTACTACAATTAGCAGAAATGGAATAAAGAAGTTTCCTTTTTTTTCTTTTTAAAGGTTTTATTATTTATTATTTATTTATTTATTTATTTATTTATTTATTTATTTATTTATTTATTTTTATTTATTTCTGAGAGAGAGAGGCTGGGGGAGAGGGAGAGAATCTCAAGCAGGCTCCATGCCCAGTGTGGAGCCATACATAGGCTCCATCTCATGACTGTGGGATCATGATTTAGGGTGAAATCAAGAGTCAGACACTTAACTGAGCCACTTAACAGAAATAACAAAGTTTCTATTTCTGCATACCTGTGTTTTTGTGCCTCAAGAAATATATACCTGGTAAAGTTTTTTGTGTGTGTATGTGTATGCCTGTGTGTATGTGTGTGTGCATGTGTGTTTATACATATAAACCTCAAAGAGAATGAGATATTTTTTTAAGCAATTCTCTGGCCTCAGAAAACACACTAAGGACTAAATTACAGTGGATCAAGGCTGACAGACAAGTGGTGAGAATGCGGGGGGCAGGGGTAGCAGACACGGAGGCTAGGAGAGAAAGCTTGGCAGGATAGATTAAGAGATGGCCAGTAATCTCAGATTTGCTTTTTACCTAGACAAGGTTGTAGCTTTGGAAACTCAGGAATTGCTAGCAATTTGTCTAATCTGAGGCAAACCAGGGTTAGTCTGATGGCGAGGAGAAACCAATTTGTTTAGATCTTTAGGGCCAGGATCTAGGAATTCAGGAGAGTAAAGAGAAAAAAAAAAAAGGCTGGGTGCCATTGGTATTTGAGGCATATTGCCTATTGCCTCTGGTTATTTTTACCCTAGGTTTCCTACAAAAGGACACAGTTGGCTGCCCCTGGGCATAGGCACGGAACTGATGTAACACCGCTAGTTAAGAGTAAGAGAAACCTGGTTGCAAGTGTGCTCTGCAAGTGGATGGGGGGGGGGGGGCGGGGCTAGGGTGAGAAGTAAGAAGTGCAATTAGGCTGTTGCAGAACAGTGAGAAATGGAGCTGAATGCCTCTGGGTTTAAATCCTGGGACTTCTGTTTCCTTACCTTGTGTGACCTGGGCAAGTCAATATCCTCATCTGCAAGATGGGGACGATCACCCTCAGGCCCTAGGGGTTTGTAAGCGTGCTCTCCGGCGCCTCCCTGGTAGGTGCTCACTAAGTGGTGGTATCGCTGGGAAGAGATATATTCCTTTTGGGGGGACTGTTTTTCTACCACCTCACTTTTTGTTTTCTGTGTCTTTACCCATTTGTACAGGTTTCTGTGGCTGCTGTAGCAAATTACTGTGAATGTGGTGGCTTAAAAAATCAAATTTATTCTCTCCCAGTTCTGGAAGTTGGACACCTGAAAGCGAGGAGTGGGCTGCCTCCAGATGCCCTAGTGGGTAATTCTATCACTTACCTCTTCCAGTTTCTGGTGGCTGTTGGTATTCCTTGTGTTGCGGTCGCATCTCTCCTCTGTCTTCACTCCACCTTTTCCTGTGTAGGTATGAGCCTTATTTCTCTTCTAAGGGCACACGTGATTTAGAGCCACCAGGATAAACTCCTCCTCTCGACCCTTATCATGTGTATCACCAGAGAAGGTAATACTTAACAGTTTCCAAGGATTAGGGATGAATATATATTTGGGGGCTATTTTTTCTGCCTGCCAAACCTGTTTAAATCTTGTGCTATGGTCTGAATGTTTGCATCCCCTCAATGTTCATATGTTGAAATTCTAATACCTACCATAATTGTATGAGGAGGTGGGGCCTTTGGGAAGTGCTTAGGTTATGAGGGTGGAGCCCTCATGAATGGGGTAGTGTTCTTATGAAGGAAGTGTGCAGAGATCACCTCACGCCTTCCGCCATATGCAGATATGATGATAAAAGTCTGCGAGCTGAAGGCAGGCCCTCCACTGCACTCTGCTGGCGCCCCGATCTCAGACCTTCAGCCTCCAGAACTGGGAGAAATACATTTCTGTTTGTTTCAGTCGCCCACTCTGTGGTATTTGTTGTAGCAACCTGAACGGACTAAGACATCTTGTAAGAGAGTTTTGTACAACCTAAAGCCTAACAAAGCAAGATTTCAGAAACACGTTAGACTTTGCCTTAGAGTGGGCTGAGGAAAGAGTGTGTAGGGGAACAGGAGACCTACTTGTCAAAATTAAGGAAACGAAAGTCCCAAAAATGAGCACTTGAAATAAAATAGGTGGAAAAATGACAAGGAGACTTCGAAGAAAGAGGATATCTTTAAAAAATGCAGTATCACTCAGTTTCCCAGATAGTCCAACACATTTAGCTCTAAAGTGAATCTCTAGAAATCAAATCCTATTTTGCTACTGATTTCCACTATATAATTGAAACTATGTGTCTGCAGAAAAATCTTCTCTGTCGTCTTAAATGAAACTTTTTTCCCAAGAGATTTACAGCCATGCCCATTACCATAGCATGTTTAGATACTGTTTAGAAACTGATTGTAGAAACATTGCTTACTTTACCCCTCTAAAATTTTGCAGAACTGTGGGAGTACCTCCCTGACTGGGGAATCACTGAATTGTGTTTTGGCAACTTCTTTGATGATGATCTACATCTAATACTTAAATATGGCTTATATACAGAACATATTTCGAATGGTTTATTACTCTGTTTTTAAAGAATATAACTGTATATAAATATATATGTTTATGCATATATATTTATATTAAAATATAAAAACAATTCTATATTTAAAGCTTGCTTAAAGTGAATGAATTATATGCAGTTAGCAAAATGATGCTTTATTTTTTGTGTAGTCAGATTTTTGCCTGCAAAGAAATCATCTTAAATTTATTCTTTTTTTAAAGTTTTATTTATTTATTTTGAGAGAGAGAGAGAGAGAGAGAGAGAAAATACAGTGTGGGAGGGCAAAGAGAAGGAGAGACAGAATTCCAAGCAGGCTCAACACCATCAGCACAGAACTCAGTGTGGGGCTTGAACTCACAAACTGTGAGATCATGACCTGAGCCAAGATCAAGAGTCAGATGCTCAACCCACTGTACCACCCAGGAGTCCCCTACATGTTTTCTTCAATTAGAGATTTCTTTCTTTCTAGTTCTGATACCAGCAATAGTTGTGTCTTCCATAGCACTTTTTTGTTTTGTTTTGCTTTAATCTCAGTGACACTGCAGAGTGTATAAATGGTCAGATTTCTGCTTTTATGATGACCATTAAGTTTCCTGCCTATCTGTAAGAGTATAAGGGAATTTTGACATACATTTTTGCAATTTTGCATTTTTCTTTGGTTGCCTTCTATGTTACTACTCTTATTTTGTCTTTTGCATAAGTCTCTTGTGAGTTGAATTATGTCCTCCCCCCGTCCCCACCAAAGTGCTGAAATCCTAACCCCTGATACCTGTGAATGGTATCTTACTTGGAAATAGGTCTTTGTGAATGTAATCAAGTTAAGATGAAGTCATGATGGATTATCCTGGGCCCTGAACCAATGATCAGTGTCCTTATAAGAAGAAGGAAATTAGGACATAGAAACATACATGCCAAGAGAAGTCCATCTGACAACACAGGCAGAGATTACAGTGATGTGTCTATAAGCCAAGAACAAAAAGGATTGCTAGCAACCATAAAAAACTAGAAAGAGGCAAGGAAGTATCTGTTCCTAGAGCCTTCAGTGACACATGGCTCAGACTTTGATTTCAGACTTCTAGCATCCAGTAACTATCCAGTATCATGACAGTTTTTATTGTTTTAAGCCTTCCAGTTTGCAGAGATTTGATACAGCAGCCCTGGAAAACCAGTGCAGACTTTGGTACCAGGCGGCTGGATGCTGCTATAATAATTACTAAAAAAATGTGTAAGCAGGTTTGGAACTGGATAATGAGTAAAGGCTAGAAGAATTTTTGAGGTGCATGATATAAAAAGCCAGATTTCTTTGAAGGATGGTTGGTAGAAATAGAGATGTTAAAGGTAATTCTGTTGAATGCTCAGAAGGAAGTAAAGAGGGCAATAGAGAAAGCTTTTTATCCCCTTAGAAAATACATATATTGTCACAAACAGAATGTTGCTAGAGACGAATGTTAAAGGTGCTTCTGGTGAGACATTAGAAAGAAACAGGAACGTAAGTTTGGAAACTGGAAGAAAGGAGATCCTTGTCTTGAAATAGTAGAAACATGGCTACATTGTGCTCTGCTCTGGAGTGGAAAGCAAAATTTATCAATGATGAACCTGGATGGTTAGCTGAGGAGACTTCCAAATAAAGTACAGAAGGTGTGGTGTGGTTTCTCTTCACTGCCCACAGGAAAACTTGAGAGGAAAGAGACAAACCGAGGAAGAAGCTATTAAGCAGAAAGAAACTAGAACTTGATGGTTGCAAATATTCTTAGCTTAGCCAGATTGTGTGTTCTGGAAGCAGAGCCAAGGGTGTTGCTGGACAAACTTTCCCTGAAAGGATCAGGTGTATAACTCATGGATCTAATTAACCATCCCAGGAAAAGGCAGGAATAGAGATGGAGTTATCCAGGAAAGATCTATGGAAAACCCTCATGTCTAATATTGAAGATCCCCATGATATCCACTGAAGACTGACAAGGTTTTTGAGAATTTTATACCAGCTGAAAAGCTGCCAGCCTAGGCAGAAAGGGACAAAGATGAAACAAAATGGAGGAGGAATGACTGAAGGCAGAAGCACAGATGCAGAGGTGACAGAGAGCAAGAGCCATCCTGGAGAGCCCACAGGACAGAACACTGAGCCACAGAGGATCATCCCGGCCTTGGAAACCTAATGGGATTTGACTTTCTGGGCTGTAAATTTGTTTTACCCTGTAATCCTTTTATTCCTTCTATTTATTTTCCCTTCCAGAATGAGAATTTTGGAATGAGTATTTTGGAAGCAATTACTAGTTTCATGGGTCTGTAGACAGAGAATGATTTTTTCCCAGAATGGATGATACTTAGAGTCCATAACCATCCATATCTCATCTCTTAGATGATCAGATGTGAAAATTTTTTGAATTGGTGGCATTAGGATGAGAGTTTTGGCTTTAGAGTTAATGTGAGAATGGTCTCAGCCTGTTTGGGATATTGAGGAGCTCAATGTATTTTGAACATGGGAAAGACATGAATTTGGGGGATTCAGAGGGTGACTGTAGTGGGTTGAATAGTGTCCCTCAAAAGTTCATGCTTACTTGCAATCTGTGATCTTATTTGAAAACAGGATCTTTACACATGTAATTAAGTTAAGATAAACTCATACTAGATAAAGGTGGGACCTAAATCCCATGTGGTTATTGTTCTTGTAAGAAGAGGAAAGGAAAGACAGACACAGAGACACAGAGAGGGAAGACCACCGTGTGAAGATAGAGGCAGAGATTGTAGAGCTGCGTCTACAAGCCAAAGAATGCCAAAGATTGGAGTCAATCTTTGACTACCAGAATAGTCAAGAAGCATTATTTCCAGAGTCTTCAAAGGGATAATAACTCTAAGACACTTTGATTTTGAGTTTCTATCTTCTGCATCCGTGAAAGAATAAATTTCTGTCTTTTAAGTTACCTAGTTTGCGGTATGGCATTACTGCAGCCCTAGGAAATTAATACAGCATCCACGTAATTGAGTGTGTGCATGAGTGTACATGTGCATATATCTGTGGTTTACATACGAGAAATGTTATCACTTACTTCAAATTTTTTGCCATCTAATTTAATTTTTTAGGTGAAATTATTAAATAATTATTCCTCTTCTATACTCTTCTATATTGCTTCAGATTTTATCTCTACTTTCAAGGTAGTTATTGGGATATAGCCTCTTTGGATAAAAATGTAATGAGTTATATTGCTTCTGGGACAATGACCCCAGAGAGATTTTCTTAACCTATGTATTGTCCTGACTCTGACAACAATAAGCTTGATTGCAGTTTGCAGGAACCTGCCTCAGAATTCCAAACAAGGCTCAACATGATTAGGGAGCAAGTGACTTCTGGGTATGAAAGACCAGAGATTCCCTTTGTGTGGGTGTTTTCATTAAGATGAAGTGCATCTGGGATTTGCTAAGAGATGGGTCAGGCCAGCACATATGCAGGTTTGTCTCTATATGGCATCTGCCCTATTTCATGTGGTCTCATGAAGCCTCTGGGTGAGACAGCAAGCAGATGCACTGGAGACATTTCCTAAGACAGAAACAGATGAGTGGCCAAGGCATTTTCCTTCCTCATTTCCATCTTATGCATTTCAGGGTTTGGCAGGGGTGAGCTCTGCTTTCATGTAGATGATAATGCAATGCTGTAAAGGAATCAAATCAAGTAAGATTCTCTCTGAGCTATAGACTGCTTCCTGTTATTTTTTTTTTTTTATTATTTTTTTAAATGTTTTCTTTTACTCTTGAAATCAGACAACAGTGAATCTTAAAAGCAGGGAGGCAGCTTTTAAGTTTGCTATCATTATTCAGATCAATTTGGAACTAAGTCCCACCTCCCATCTCTTCTAATTTTGGTGTACATTCTCTGTTGGCCACTGACCAGAACAGAATTCAGGAAATGATAAATACTCATTTATTCCCAGATAGAGAAGTTAGTGCTGAAATGGGTGTCAGCATTTATAGTTATTAAACCTACTTCAGTTTTTGAGTGTTTATTAATATCAGCTTGGGTTAATGTTGGTGTCTGCAATAGAGATGGTCAATTTTTGTTAGCTTTGGAACAGGCTTGTTCTTAGTGACTTTCCTGCCCAATGGTCCACATTCACTTTCTTCAACCTTCAGCAATATTTATAATATGAATGTCAAATTAGGCTGAACTAATCTGGTTTAACACCAGCTGGCCGTGACCAGATATCACATAGCTGAGAAACTTCTTATAGCTTGATATGGCAAATACCAAAGAAATCCAGCGTATCTTAAAGAAAATATCTTTAGAAGAGAACAGCTTGTTTGTGGCAGTGCTCAAGGAGAAGACTGTCTCTAATTTTTAAAATTCTGAGTGTCTCTTGGCAAACAGAGGTCAGTTAAATACCACAATGACGTTTTTTTCTTTTTCTTTTTATGTGAATGACCACTCAAAACACTGTCTCAGCCTATCACTGGACAATTGGGTTGATCATCACATTGAAATTTGTAGAAGAAATACAAATCAGATCATGCATGCTGTGTTCTCTCTCATGCATTTGATACTCTGAACTGGTCTCAACCAGATACCACATAACTGAGAAACACTTTGCATTCTTGTATTTGACAAGCATTAAAAGTATCCAAAGCAAGGAGTTGGCACAAATACACCAAACTTTGGCAAAAGTATGGCCAGGCTTGATACAGTGTCCTGCACAGATAGCACCTGCCCCTGAAATCAGGTCCACCACTCTTCAAAGGACAGCCTCTCCCCAACAAATATGTCCTTTTATTTGTTAATTTTTAAATTAAAGATTGACTAAAGAAAAAAGAAAGCACAATTACTCTGGTTTGCACAAACATACAGCCATGCAATTAGCTTGAAATTACAAAGGTAAAAAGCACACTGACTAAATTATCACTTAATGGTTTGTAGTAAAAAGAGATGTTTGCTTGCTTTTAAAACAGAACCCAGAAAAGGGAATGCAAGGTATGTGAGCATGACATGAAAGCACAGAGTGATATTTTGCTGGATTAAGTAAGACAGAGCACTTGAAAAATTAGAGAAGTGATTCAAAGCCATATATAAATATACAACTTCTACATTAAAGACAATCTCTGTACCTGGAAATGTACACATCTTTAATCGCGTAAATTTATGTTTACTAAAAAGAAGATTTGATCCTTTCTCTCAGCCATGTTTTTTTGCCTTTTGAAAATTATACAGAATTTTTATTTATTCTTTTGTTTACTTTAAGCTCAGTGACATCATTAACAAGAAGAGGGGATTTTCATCAAAACTAGAAAAGTAAAAGGGATCAAGCCGGAGGCAGTAATGATGAAAACAGAGGAAAAGAGACACTTCGTCATCAAATTATAATGACCTGTAAATTACATTTTTTCCCTTTTAGACAGATGCTTATTATTTTACTTCCAGATAGCATTAGATGTTTGCTGAGATACAATGTAGTCCTAAAATAATTCAATATATTGATTCTATGGCATACTTGATGCTGTCACCAAGCATGGTACACAGAAGCAGAAACAACTCATGAAATATTGCTGCAAGTTTTAAAGATGGAATATTTTAGATAAATAAGTACAGTAGCTTTGGAGTCAGACAACTTGAGTTTTAAACACATTGCAGCTGTGATCTGGAGCATTTACTTAACCATACGAATTTTCAGTTTCCTCATCTGTAAAATTAGGGTAACAGTAAACCTATCATGTGAAATTGTTGTGAGGACTAAATGGAGTAGTGCATATAAAAGCCTGAAACAATACCAAGCACGTTATAATGGTTTGATAAATGTTAGCTAGAATTAGTGTTGTTGTGCCTGCTGAAAGACTAATTTTCAAATGAGCCATACAGAGCTTGAACATCATTTGGGAACTGAGCCATGATGCAGATGAAATCACCAAGGATTTGTTTTTGTTCTTTGCATGAAAAGGGAAAACGACAGCTAGCATTACTGTCCATCACATGAGCTAGATGTTTCTGTATTGACCCTCGACATACTTGATACTTCCTTGGCTGTAGGGACTGGAAGTCTGAGAACTTTACATTTCCTGGTCTCCTTTGCTAGCAGGGTTCTGAATTTCTATTAAGGCCAATCAATGAAATATGTATGTATAATAGTTGGAAGATAGAAGAGAGGCAGAAATAGTGCTATGTTGACAGGACTCATACAAGCTCAAAGAAAGCAACTGTGAGCATCTCTTCCCAACTCTGCATTCAGTGACTTCAAATTAGCCAAAGTGGGAGTATTTACTCCACAAAATTGGCAAATACTACAGATCAGGACTTTACTTCTGTCCAATGTTAGATATTTCTAGCACACCACTGGTTGAAACTATATTATTAATTTACTAGTATTGGCAGGCAGATAACTGGGCATTAACAGAAGTGAGGTTCTGCAGTAATCTTTGGATGTTCCTCTGCTTATCACCCCTTGTCTCAGCGCTGCAGACATCTGTGAGCACTGGGGCAGTTAAGCTGAATTTCTGACAAGGGTAAGCAGTTTTCTGATTGTCTGAAACCAAAGGTAAGCCTGTGCTGTCTGCTAGCCTTCTTGTGCCTTTGCCCTTCCAATGGTTTTGTAAACACCACATTCTCTTTGTTATTTCTTGTCTAAAATATCTAGAATACTTTCTGTTTTCCTGATGAAACTATGATAATACATTATGACAGAAAGATGTGAATGTTGGCATGATTATCTTGGCAAAACTCATGTCAACTTGAAAAAGTTAGTAAACATTTTGAAGTATCAGTGATAACACACTTTGAGTTTATCTATGAGGATGCCATCACTGAATTTATCTTAATATGAAGATAAGCTCAGTGGAAGAAAGGAAACAAGTGAATGTACACAAAGACTTGTAGAGCATTTAGACTTGAAGTCTTTGGCACTTACAGATTTTAGGAGATGTAAAGTCAAAGAAAAAAAGATGGTTTTAGCACTTTGAGTGAGAGAGCTTTCTTTTTGCTTCTCTGCAGTCAGAGAGTCAATAGCTTATTATTGTCTTCGAATAAACCTAACTCTTTCTAATAGAGGTAAACTTATATATCAGCAACCAGATTAACATATTAAGAGGATATTCAGTGAAAATCTTCTATGTTGAGTTTTATGGTAGTCATCCAGAGGGGTAGAAAGAAACAAAGCTATAATTCTTGCTCTAAAAAATATTATAAAAGAAACACTCAAGTATAATACAAGCTAGAAGTTATAAATTTCCTACAAAAAAAATCAGGTAAAGAACTCTGTGAATACTAATGTGAGGACAGAATGCTTCCAGGTGAGTAACTCAATATTCTTTATTTAGTTTGCAGGCTGAAGCATGAATCAATTTTAAAGGACTAAGTGGAAATGAACACTAAGGTTGTTCGATGGGATGATAATGTGATAGAAAAGCTGGGTAAAAATTGAGAGGAAGGAGAGTATTAATTCCACAGTTACTTTGTAGTATATACTATGGGCCAAGATAACTCTGCAGTGAGGGCCAACCCTGCCCTTATGAATTTCACAGTCCAGGAGATAAGATTGAAAAGTGTAATGGGCTGAAAGGTACCCAAAATTCATGTCCCCGGGAAAGTCAGAATGCAACCTTCTTAGGAAATAGTGACTTTTCAGATATAATTAGTTAAGGATCTTGAGATGAAATCATCCTGAATTCAGGATGTCTTTATAAAAAGAGGAGAAGACACAGAGAGACACAGAAAAGAAGGCCACATGATGACCAAGACAGAGACTGGAAGCCAAGGAACCCTGGGAACCACCAGAAGCTGGAAGAGGCAAAGAAAGATTCTTCCTCAGACATTTTGGAAGGAGTGTGGTCCTAATGAAATCTTGATTTTGATCTTCTGGACTCCAGAACTGTAAATACTTTTTTTTTTTAATTCACTAAGTTTGTGGCACTTTGTAGCAACAGCTCTAGGAAACTAATTTACTACCATGTAGTAAACTATTTACTACCATGAAGTAAATAAATAGATAGAATGCTGTATAGTAAATGCTATGGGAGTAGTTAAGTTGCTCCATAAGAGTGGATAGGAAAGTAGTAGGTGAGGTAAAGAGTAGCTAATACTTTCTTTAAAAAAGACATACAAATTGAAAGCTAAAATATGAGTAGGAGTTAGCAAAGGCAAGTGAGTATACAGAGTATTTCAGGTCTTGTGTGAAGGTCTTGGTATGAGAGAGAGGCCTGACGAGTTCAGGTCATTTTTAACAATATCATTTTGGCTCAGTTATGATTAGTGAATATAGGAAAGCCAAGAGATGAGCCTGGAGAGGTAAATGCGAGCCAGATGATAAAGGATCTTTAAAACCATTCTAAGAAGTTTGGACTTCAACCTAGGAGCAATGGGAAACCATTGAATGCATTTAGAAATAGAAAGAACCTGAAACTTTTGGCACATCACTTACGATATCATGTGAGAGTGAACTGGAGGGGGAGGGGGCAAGACCGACACCAGGGAGAGTGGTTGGGAAACTTCTGAGTGATGCAGAGGAGAGATAAGAGTGATCTGGGCTAGGTTTGTGGCAGTAGGCACATACTGGAGCGGACTTTAAATTGAGATATGTACTGATTATAACAATAATACTAATAATCACAGTAATTACAGCCATAGGCAGAAATTGTTGAATACTTATTATGTGCTGGGTGTCGTATTTGCATTATTTTATTTACTTCTCAATAGTTATTATATATATATATATATATATACATATGTATGTATGTATGTATGTATGTATTTAATTTGAAAGGTGACACTGAAGCTTAGAAATCATAAGCAATTTGCTCAGGATCATGCATGGACTAGATTGCTGAGCTAGGACCAACACTATTCTCTATACCTCTGAACTAAATATTTTATAATATACACTTGGTTACTGCGAGTTAAAGATAATGCATAGTGTATGGTGGTATCATTTGATGGTACAAGGAACCAAGGACAAGGAGATTTGTGAGGGAAGATCAGATTGTGAATTTTAGTTTTAGACATGTTGATTTGGAAGTATCTCTAGGGCCCATATGTGAAAATGTCTTTGCGGGGAAGGAGAGGGGACAGACAGAGAGTGAGAATGAGAGACAGAAAGAGAGAGAGAAGGGAATATAAGAGAGAATAAGCAGGGACAGTGATGCAGACATGGGAGTCATCAGCATGAAAATATGAAGCAAAAACCATGGGATTTGTTAGGATTTTTCAGGAGTATGGATCAAATAAATTATTCAGGACAGAATACCAGGAATGTTGACATTTAAGGGCTTGACAAAGGGAAAGGATCCAAGAATGACTAATGAGGAGTGGCAGACAAGTGAAGATGCTTGAATACGTTTAAGTACTTATGGCAAAAAGACGGTGGAAGTGGGCATGATGAAAATTTGAGAAAAAGAGAAAACAATAGAACAAAGGGTTCGGGAGTCCTGGAAAGAATGTTATCCGAAACATGAGCACAGAGATTAGGCTTAAACAGAAAACATTCATTTTAGTAAGAAGTACAAAGAAAGAATAGATGGATGATGAGTCATTTTGGAAGTATGATGGCAAGAAGTTGGATTCCTTGAATTTTCTCTGGAAGGTAAGATGCAAGGTTGCTCAATAGATCAGAGGTTTGAGAGGAGTGGAGAAAATACAGAAACACCATTGTGCCAAACATGAGTGCTGACTATGGAACAATGGAACAACTTCCGGGCATCATCTATTTGCAAGATGCACTGAAATAACAGTGGCAGCAATTTTCCCAGTTGGGTGATCTTCTCCAACAATACTCAGCAGATTGAGCATTGGACCACAACTGGTGCTTTCCTAGGTGGGTACCATGAAAGGACAAGCCAACAGACAAGTGAATTGACATTGTTGTCAAGAGAGTGAGCAAAGTAAAAGCAAGAGTGATGGGCAAATGGAGAAGTGAGTGGAAAGAAAAATAGAAGTCCAGGATCTTGTGTTCTATTTTGGGTCTACCATTAGCTAGCTGGGTCATGTTAGTGACATCTCTTAAACCCTGTGGGTTTTAGATTTCCTTTCCTGTAAAGTGAAGAGTTGGACCACATGACCAATCTGTAAGGTTATTCTAGCCTGAAAATTGTGTGTCTGTGACTACTACAGGAAGTAGTGAAGGCAGTAAAAAAGGGAGTTGAAGGGTCAAAAGTAAGCTATAAAATTTCTCACAGAAGATTTGAGACTCTCAAATGAATGCATTTATTTCAACTGAAAAATCTACATAAAACAAAATACATTGCTAAGTTTCAGCAAAAACTCAATTTTAATCAGAATTCTATTTGAACAGAAAGAAACTTTGGCAACTCTTTGATTATTCCCTATAGTAAGATAATTGGCATGTTCAGGAATCCACAGTGAGATTTATGAGGACTGGGATATGGCAAGTCCGTGATTGAGGAAGGACATTAATAGAGAATGAAGTTGAAACTGTGGAACCCCTCCCTAACTCAGCTACACCCACACAAGAAATGACACAGTCTTACTTTATGAGTAGATACTGTGTAATTTGTAACTCATTTTTTTTCCAGCTGTTCATATCCTAACTTACACGGGTTAAAATGAGTGAAAAGTCATTTTAAGACTTTTAGGACAAAAAGTCATTTAGGACCAAAGTCTCAAGGTTATAAGGAATTTCTCTCCTTTTGTATGGTTTTGTTCAAAATGGGAATAACAGTTTGGAGTAGACTCTGAACCCAGGCATCCCTCAGGTGGGATCTTTAGAACAAATGGTCCCATTTCAAGATTGATATACATGTCAATGGATCTTGTGGCGCATTTGGGGCTGAAGCATCCTCCCGTGTAACAGAATGCAACTGACATGACCTCAATATGTTATGACTCACTCTAGGAAGACTCCATAAGGAAATAAAATGGAAAAGAAACAAAATTTTCAAGTGTGAAGTTAAAGAAAGATTTTCTGTGTGAAAGACAGATGATGGCATTATTAATAGTGAAGGGTAAAAGCTGAAACATTTGAATGTTCAGCTAAACATCTCTAAATTTCTCATTTCAATGTGGATAGAAATAACCACTTGAGGTATTTCCATAAACTCAGTTGCAACTCTAGCCAGGAATCAAGGGAAAATAAAAAGGGGGGGGGGCTTCTCAAGCAGTTTATAAACTAAAAATAAAGATGACAAAAAGTCAGATTCAGACTAAATTGGAAAAGCTGGTGGTTTGGAACAGTAGTTTTATCTCCCTAAGACAGAAATATATAAGCTACAGTAAGAGAATCTTAAGTATTTACTGACATAAACAGAGAGAAATAATCGGTGCCCAGCTCTATCAATACTCATCAACACATGATCAACTAAATTTTGGCAATCAACACTGATTATTAATGAATCCAAAACAGTCACATTTTCTGATCACTGAGAGCTGGAATCTAAAGGAAATAATGTGTACCACTTGTTATACAATCTCTGTTGAATATCTTCCAGGGCTTTGGTGAGCTAAGACAGAAAAATATAGCTCCAGTTCTGCTGAGTTGTTCCCAAGGACTATAATTATATTTTATAGTATTTAGCTCAACCAAATCATTTTTCATTTTAAGTATAATGTAGCAACAACAGCTTAAGACCTTTGAATTTTGCCCCCAAATAATACTGTTTTGTCACATATGTCCTAAATCCCCACCTGTAACACAAAAAAATCCCAGTAATATGCTCTTTCTGTATTATAACTCTGGGAAGGGGCTGTCTTGGTAAAATTTCAATCTTAGAAATTATATTTTTTGTCTTTACTAAGAAAGGCAACCTTTTAGACTAGAAAGAACATTGAGTCTTTAGGATATTTGGCTTCTAGTTTGGGCTTTATCTATATCTACTATGTGACCTTGGGAACTCATAAAACTTCTCTGGGCCTCATTGGCTTCTATGTAAAATGAAGGATAGATTTAGACTCTGTAAGATGCCAAGCTGATTTTCATGATTCAATGAATACATAGGCAACTTACAAATGTGGATAATATCTATCAGCATACAATGTAGTTTTCTGTTAAACAGATGAATGAGAAGTTGTAGAAGTCAGAACTACTGGCTTCTGCTTTTGATTTGATTTTATTGTTTTACAAAAAGTATCTCTGACACAGTTTTGGGTGACTCATTTCAGGGAAGGGTAGAGAGAGCAAATAAAGAGAAAAATTAATTTCAAATGGATGAATGGAGGAATGAAAGAGTCATTAAAAACAAAATTCAGACTTGGAGAAAAGCACTTGTTTATCTAGAAAAATCTATGAAATACTACCAAAGAATTATAAAGGAAGAAAAGATGTAGGGCTTACAAATTTGGTCAAAGAAGGAAGAAAGTTAAAAATACCATCTAGAAAATTTCTTTCTACTTTGGGATACATATATATGCATGAATATATATCTATGTGTGTATATGTGGGTGTATATACATACATCTTATACATAGGCATAGATAATATATGTGCATATACATAAATATATAAATTTAGTCTCTTTAAAGTGTACACATACTGTGACCATGGAAAATAAAGAGAGGGAATCAAAGATTGCTTTGTACCATGTCACCTGAAGTTGGTTACTCATGGTAGAAGATAAGTGGCTTTTTCAATCTAATCTCCAGATGTCATCAGAGATAGAGCATGCGGTTGGATGTTAAAGTATGGTCATGCCAATTACGCTAATTTGCTTTCTACTGTCCTAGACTTATTGAGAAGGTGTGCTATCTTACATGACCAGGACTAAGTCTTACTGGGAGGGATCTCAGTGACTCAGGTGAATAAGGCCTATTGAGCAGAAGAGAACGGTGAATTGGCAGATCCTTCAGTTAGTGTCAAGAGAGCTTGTGATACATTATTATTTGTTCTGGAGGAAAAGAGAAGAGCTATAAGACTAGATGATCACTGGATCTGGTGACTGCTAGTCATGGTAGCAGCAATGTGATCTTAAATGGGTAGAATATATTTTATAAACTACAAAATGGCTATATTTTAAGCTTCACAATAGCAAGATTAAAAGATTGTGAGATGGATTAGTGATTCTGGAAGACTGGTGGTTCCAGGTGGTAACTTGGTGTGCCAAGGGTGATGTGGTTGACGGGCATCCAGGTTAAGATGGACTCAAAACCATGAATGATTTTGACCAGTTTGATTTTAGGTGAGGACCCAGGGTTTCTGGACAGCAGTACTTTATATTGTCCAGATGAGAATTACAGCTTCCACTGGGGACTCTGCTGATAGTGTTTATAACCAGTGATACTGAAACATTCTATTCATTCATTCATTCTCTCACTCATTCACTTATTCATTAACTCTTTTATCTAACTTTGTACCAGACATGATACTAAGGCACTTGACAGCCTAAAAATGTGGTTCCTACCCTTTAAAAGTTGAAAAATTAATGAGAGTTTCTGTGTAACTGAATATAAATTAAATGAAATAAAGGTGTGTATATAGTATATATATATATATATATATATACATAAAATATATACTACATTTAATGCAATAACATGACACATGTAATATTGTATAATGTACATATGCATATGTATTAAATATGCATATTTAACACGCATATAATGTACATATGTGTTAATTTGCATATTTAATATGCATATAATATACATATGCATATGTATAAAATATGTATACATACACACACATACAAAAAGGGTCATGGAGAAACTGACCAACTGAGGGTGCTCTAAGTGAAGGTAAAGGCCTTCAAATAGGTGAGGGAAAGGTATACTTGAGGGCAGTAAGGAAGTCTTTGTGGCTGGAGCAGTTTCCAAGCAAGGGGCAGATCTGGAGGAGATAAGGTTAGAGAAGTGTTAGCACAAGAAAGCTCGGTAGGCCTTTGTGAGGACTTTGGCTTCTACCCTGAGTGAAACAGGTAGTCACTGGAAGATTACAGGTGAAGTCAGGATTAACCACTTAATTTAACAGAGTTTCTGTCGCAGACAAGTCTTGAGCTCCAAACTAATGGCCTGCACTGATGGTATTCTATGAGGATAAACCAAAACATCTTTCTCTATTTATGCCCTCTCAGCTATCACTGAATTTCTTGGGCTCTGGGTTCGAGGATCATGCTTTTGCCTGTGATAATGCTCTGGAGACTGGGGATTGGCATGTTATAATTTTGCGGATGTGCTGTGAAATCTTGTTCCTGGTGGGAAGGTCTGTGCCTGCAGTTTGGGCCCCTTTGGTGAAATTTGGGCCATATCCTCCAACATGGCTTACTAACAATAAAGGTGATATTCTGATCTCCAGTCAAGGTACTCCACCTTTATCTACTTCTCAATTAGTTCTAAAGTGAAAGGAAAAGAGGGGTGTTAAAAATCAATGTCCAAAACATGCTCCATTTGTTTCTACCTAGTGCCTAGGTGCTGTAGTTGAAGGCTAAGAGACAGGGAAAGAGACAGAGAGAGAATGAGGGTCTGCAAGAGGAATAATAGTATTTTTAAAGAAGATTATAATTGTAATAATTCATCATATTTCAAATTATATTTAAGAATATATTCAACTGAGATGGGGCACCTGAGTGGCTCAGTCAGTTAAGTGTCCGATTCTTGATATCAGCTCAGGTTATGATCTCATGTTTGTGAGATCAAGCCCTGCGTGGGGCTCTGTGCTGACAGGGCCAAGCCTGCTTGCGAATCTATCTCTCTCCCTCTCTCTTGACCTCTCCCCTGCTTGCTCATATGTGCTCTCTCGAAATAAATAAATAAACATTAAAAAAAAGAATATATTTAAGAATCTATCTTCTCTGTCCCCCAGTTTCCCCTCTCTTGGACCCCAGAGAACTAGGGCAGCAATCAATTAAACATTCCTTAAAGTGCTCTGTTATGATGACACATGATATCTAGTCAACTAAAATGAAATTGTTAAAGGAAATAAGTAGATGTGGCAAATTGGTGTTGGGTGAATTGGTTTTCACTGAAATGGTCATTTGGTGGATTGGTCGATTGGCAAACTGGCTTAAAACAAATTGGTCTTTAGCAATTTGGCCTAGAACAAAATGATTAATGGATCCTCTGTGTAAGAACCATGACAAATGTCATCCATCCTCAGCTTAAACAACCAATATTGAGAAATACACTGCAATACAAGACAACACAAAACAATTAAAAACATTTGTTTTTAAATACTTGCATTATATATGTCTCTTCATTTTCCACTAAAATTTGCACACTGGTCTATATCTAATCCTTGGGAACAACACAGGATTTTTTTTTTTCTGGTCTGTTTTCCATATGCAAGCCTACTAGCAGAGGTTAAAAGAACTATTATGTCTTGCCTACATTCTATCCAGCCTGAACAGCGTGAGTTCCTTGAGTTGTATGTTTTGTGATCTGACTTTTGCATCCTTTTCCTTTCTTAGTCGCTCTGCCAACATCCTTCTTTATGAATATCACACAGAAATGAACATAATCCTGGTCTGAGTGCTGCTAAGAACACGATCATGTCCTTTACTCTGAAACTTATTGTCTCTGTTATTTTGAACAACCAAACTTTGTGAGATAATCAAAATGCAAGTTTTTTATTTTGTTTTTCAATCTTCCAATGTCCCTTCGAAATATTTAAATAGTAAAAGTTCTCTCCCCTTGGATTAAAAAAAATCTGTCAAGTTCCTGAGTTTTCTATTCATTCTAAGGTAATACAGAGTTATCTGGCTAATGTAATTCAACAAATACCATCTTAATTTGGCAATTAAAATAGCAACCTTTTGATCTTCATTCCAAGTCGAGATTTCCTTCTCTTGATTGTAGGCAAGTGGCTTGCCTTCGAGAAAGTGATGTGGTTGGCTATTGGCTTCAGCTTACCTCTTTC
This sequence comes from Paguma larvata, assembly GCA_030068075.1. Taxonomy (NCBI): domain Eukaryota; kingdom Metazoa; phylum Chordata; class Mammalia; order Carnivora; family Viverridae; genus Paguma; species Paguma larvata. Next base: position 29,203,241 of record CM057828.1, on the reverse strand, counting down.
TCCACCAACCACTTGCTGCTGTTCCGATCTCTTTAGAGTCTACCGATGGTCAGTAGAAAGATGGGGGTAGATAAAGAAGTGAGAGGATAGGGTATTTCTCACTTGATATTTATTCCTATAAAGTGGCTGTATGCTCTCTAAATCTGGAAGATGGTGATGCTTTACTTTTCTCTCCTGGGCACTTTGGTGGATTCTTAAGAGATTTCCCTATTGGCCATCAGAATACTCATAATTCAAGTGATGCAATCATTGTTTTTTTTTTTTTTTTTTTTTTTTTTTTTTGAGCTGCTGCTTTAGACCCCAACTTCAGTCTCTGGCTTTCTCGTGGCTCATTCCACACAAACCCTTACTGGAGGTCTCTTGTTCTAAGTGAAGATCTCTTGGGTAAACTCCCATCTAAAATGGCCACATCTGTTCTCTAGGAAGCACATACTTATTCTTTACCTTGGTGAAACTCAAGAAGTTCAGGCAAATTTCAGTGCAGTGGCATCTCTCTCCTAACTCTGCCCTTAGACCTGTCCCCTGTATATCTGTAGGCTCCTCTGGCACCAGCACAGCATGCTTCACAACACCAGGAGACACACATGAAGCTCTCTGCAGGTCTGAAGCTCTGGTCTCTGTGCTAAAGAAGAAGTACCCACCTACTGCTGTGAGGCTGGGGGTGGAGATTCAAAGTGCCAAAGCTGCTCTCCCTAAAATATATCTTCACAAATCTACTCTTAGTTAGTAACTAACTCCTATATCTTCTTATATCTTTCTTATAGACTTTAGAGCCTTTGAATCTGCTCTAGGTCACTAGATTAGAAACTTCTGCTCAGTGGTCCAACAGATCACTTTGGAATCTAACATTGTACATATGGGGTCACCACAGCCAAAACTTGCTATCTGAGCTTCTTTTAAATGCAGTCCAAAATGGGGCACTTGGTTGGTTAAGACTCTGACTTTGGCTCAGGTCATGATCTCACGGTTCTTGAGTTCGAGCTCTGCACCAGGCTTTGTGCTGACAGCTCAGAACCTGGAGACTGCTTCAGAGTCTGTGTCTTCCTCTCTCTCTGGCCCTCCTATGCTCATGCTCTCTCTCTCTCTCTCTCTCTCTCTCTCTCCCAGATATAAATAAACATTAAAAAAAATTTTAAGTGCAGTCCAAAATCAAATTAGATTTTATAGCATTCTTATGACTCTCTATCCTTCCTTGACTTTACTTTTTAGTCTTGTAATTAGGGTGTTCAGAAGACATGATAAGATATTAAAAACATAGTACAGATTAAGCATGTGTTATATATTTATTAACTACATTTAAAAGCCTCCTTTGAGGGGCTTGAGGGCTCACATATCATACACAATCTTAAAAATCATAGCTTTTGGTAGAGCTTGCCAGCTGGAGAAGGTAGAAAGAAAAGTAGGAGAGGGAGCTGAAGGCAAAAAAGGGAATGGCTGTTGCAGCTTGTGCAGCAAGAGAATAAACAAGTTAGGAAAGCATCAAGTCCAACTCTGAGACACAATTTCAAGGGCTATGTTTACTTCCCTAAGACACCAATTGTTTTTCAGATAAGGTCTATATATGGTAGTGAAGAATGGAGTGGCACTAGTTCTCAGGAAACTTATTCACATGGAAAATGAATTCTTGGATTTAATCCCATACAGATTATCTTTCTAATCAGATGAGGGTATACTTCTATGTCCATATATAACATAAAAATCTTAAACTGAGATAAAACTCATATCCAGAAGAGAACAAATCCCCAGGAGCCATTTTCCACCAACCTGTTTTTATCTCCTGGAATTTATTCTCCTCCTTTACCAAGAGATTCCTGTGAAAGTATGACTCAGTTCCTCCAGCAGCTCTTGACAAGAACCTCTAAGACAAATTTCAAAACTGATCTTACATTTTAAGAATGCTTATTCACACAGAATTTTCTGATACACTTTTCAGTGTTCTGGAAAGTCAACTTCTTCTTCACTCCATCCCCCACTCCTCACATCTTTGTCTTTTATTTTTAGGCTCTCATTATAAAAGCAATACATATTCATTAAAAAATAAAATATAGACAAGCAAAATCACATAAAATGTACTCATGATTTAGCCAGAAATATCTATTATGAATGGTTTTCAAAATATTTTTCTAATATCCTTTTTAGATACATATGTTATTAATCTATACATAGAAATCACATTTTAAATGCTATTATAACTATATTAAGCCCAACAGTTCTTGACCACTTGGATTGTGGCATATTTCCTTACCATAAGTAAGGAAGAGAAGGAATAATTAGTTTTAAATGAATTACATATAAATAGCAAATATAGGGTGCCTGAGTGGCTCAGTTGGTTGGCTGTCGATATCAGCTCAGGTCATGATCTCCTGGTTTGTGTGTTCAAGTTTTGCATATGGCTCTGTACTGACAATGGAGACTGCTGGAGATCCTCTCTCTCTGCCCCTCCATGCTTCATGCTCTCTCTCTCTCTCTCAAAATAAATAAACTTAAAAAAATAGCAAATATAGGGGTGTCTGGGTGGCTCAGTCAGTTGAGTGTCCGACTTTGGCTCAGGTCGTGATCTCACAGTTCATGAGTTTGGGCCCTGCGTTGGGCTCTGTGCTGACAGTGTGGAGCCCGCTTGGGATTCTCTCTCTCTATGCCCTTCCCCTCCTCATGCTCTCTCTCTCTCAAAATAAATAAATAAATTTAAAAAAATAGCAAATATATATGGAAGAACTTTGAATACTCATTTTGAACAAATTTTCATTTTCACCAGATTCTTGTGTTCTCTCCCATACCTCTAACTCCTTTCCTAATTTCAGTTTGGTTTGTATCTTTCTACACTTACGCTCACTCTTACACATGCACGCACTTATATATTTGTTTTCTAAACAAAAAAGGACATACACATATGATACCACAGTGACTTCCATTTTTCCACTAACAATATCTCTTGGACATTGTTTCATAGTAATAAAGGTAGAACTCAGTAACCTTCTGAATAATGGATTGTAAGCTTTGATTTCATCCTTACAAATAATGAAGAACTTAATATGTTACTAAGCTAGTACACCAGATGGACAAACAGATTCTTTGATTGCTTATGATAAGCAGTCTCTTAGAAATAACAATTTACTTGTAGATTGAGACACTATAAAATAACTCATTGTGGCTGACAATTACTCGAAGGCAAGATGTACAACATGCACCAATATTATTATCTACTTCAAGGTTAAATACCCAAGAATTAAAAATGACAAATACTTTTACAAATTATTTTTTCTATAAGTTAACTTTTGGAGAGTATATTAATGAAAATTAGTTTTTTTAAGAAATGTATCATTGAATTACATTCTTTTTGGAATATGATAAAGAGTAAAATTAAATCCATGATAGTATTTAAAGAACTTTGAACTCAAAAATTTTTTTTAGCTTGGATCTTTGCATGTGTATGTGTGATCTGTGAATTTTTTGGGAAAAAACAAAAATCACTGTATTAATTTACCATTGTTTTTACAAATGGAAAAGAAAAAGCTAAGGAAACGGTTAGTAGACTTTCCTTCCTAAGGCTTTATCCAAAAAAGCCAGATAATAAAACTCCTGTAATCTATTTTAAGCAAGATGGCAGAACAGAAAGTCTAATAAATTAGCAAGTGGCATAGGGAAAAAAAAGAACACCAGAAAACTTCTAGGCAACATTTTTTTTCTTTTTTCTTTTTTTTTTCAGTAGTCACAACCAACAATTTGCCTAAATCAGTGGTTCTCATCTTGGGGTGATTTTGCCTTTCAGAAAACATTTGACAGTGTCTGGAGACACCTAAACATACCTTAAGAAGTATTATTTCCCTATTTTATAGATTAGGAAAACTGAGACTTAATGAAGCTAAGTTATTTGCCTAAGATAACATAGTAGTAAGAGACATAACAGATAGTGCAGTATATATATGGTTGAATACTTCTTTTTAATTTTAAAAATGGAAGTACAATGAAACATTTCTTTTAATAAATTGGGAAAACAATGTGCTCTAACTGGGAAGTAAAATTTTATCCTCAAAGTGCTAAAAAATTGTGATTTTTATAATGCTTTTCTGCTAAAAATGATTATGATTTGATAATTAAGGACATTATGCTAAGTGAAATAACCCAGTCACAGAAAAACAAATACTGCATGAATCCCCTTATATGTGATATCTAAAAAAGCCAAATTCTTAGAATCAAAGAGTGGAATGATGGTTCCCAGAGTCTGGAGGGAGGGGGATATGAGGAGTTACTAATCAATGGGCATAAAGCTTCAGTTAAATAAGACGAATAAGTCTGGAAATCTACTGTACAACATTCTACCTATAGTCAACAATACTGTATTGTGCACTTAAAAATTCTGTTAGGAGGGTAGATATCATGTTAAGTATTCCTACCATAAACAAACAAACAAAAACAAAACTGTGGTACATCCATACATAAAACTAAAAAACAAAACCAAAACTAAAAAAACTTATTGATACATAAATGTCATGGATAAATCACAAATGTATTCTGCTAATTGAAAGAAGCCAGATCAAAAGGCTATAGACTAAGTGATTCCATTTATATGATGTTATGAAAAAAGCAAAGCTATAGAAATGGAGGAATAGATCAGTAGATCCTAGAAGCTCAGGGTGGGGCGGGGGTGGTGTGTGTGTGTGGGGAAAAGAGCTGACTACAAAAGAAAAGCATGAGGAAATTTTTTGAGTCAATGATTTTGTATTGTGATTATGGTTGTAGATACATCACTCTCTGCATTTGTCAAAACTCAGAATTGTACACCACAAAGAGTAAATTTCATTGTATCTAACAGAAAAAATAAATTTAAAAAGAATTTTTAAAAGTCTTTAATTTTCTCAGTCTTTTAGATCCTTACCAGAGTAGTCAGTTATTACATGTTTGTTAAATTAAAATCATAGATACATTACACCCTTTCTGCAGCTCAGTGGCTGCTCATGGAATTCAGCAGTTAAAGATGAGGGGGGCATGCAGCTGAGGAGCCTATCCTTTTTTTTTAAATTTTTTAAATGTTTATTTATTTTTGAGAGAGACAGAGCATGAGTGGGGGAGGGGCAGAGAGAGGGAGACACAGAATCCGAAGCAGGCTCCAGGCTCTGAGCTGTCAGCACAGAGCCCGACGTGGGGCTCAAACTCACAAGCCATGAGATCATGACCTCGGCCGAAGTTGGACGCTTAACCGCTTAACCTACTGAGCCACCCAGGCACCCCTGTGGAGTCTATCCTGATCAGCCCCCCTTCCACTGAGAGGATGAGCAAGACCTTACTTACTTGTCCACAATGCAGGAGGGAATATACTTAAGTCCAGTGACAGCAATGTTATATAGGGTGAATCAATGAAGCAAATTTGAAGGTAGAGGTTGCATGGGTTTACCTTTGACATCACGTCTCTTTTCTTGTACTTTGATAAATTATTCTTTTTTTAGTTTATTTATTTATTTGAGAGAGAGAGAGTAAGCAGGGGAGAGGCAGAGAGAGAGAGAGAGAGAGAGAGAGAGAGAGAGAGAATCTCAAGCAGGCCCTGTCAGCACAGAGCCCAATGTGGGGTTTGAACTCATGAACCCTGAGATCATGACCTGAGCCGAAATCAAGAGTCAGATGCTTAACTGACTGAGTCCCCCACATGCCCTATAAATTATTCTTAAATAAAATATACTCAGATTAATAGTTTCATATTTGCTGAAGGAAAAAAAAAAAACTACACTGACATCATGCAATCTTATATACCCTTCCATGAGAAGACTTGTAATGCATACAGATTATAAAAGGTCGCAGGAGTCATTGTTTTGTGTCATCTGTGGTAATTTTATATGTCTCTACTTAACGGACTTATTCCTTTCTTTTGAGACATGTAGGGTGATTTCCTCATTTTATGATTGCTAAAATTAAAAGTTAACCACCTCAACTTTTTGCTGATAAAACAAGAAGAAATATATTAGCTTCATCAGGATGAGATAGTAAATAAAATACTGTATTTTATTTGTAGATATAATACAGCAATAAGAAGAATGCCATTTTTTAATTTGTAGATAGGACATTTCCAGGTATCTTTTTTGAATTTGGTAGGCATTCACTCTCTGTGGCTAATGATACTGAATTACCTGGATTGCCTCTAGTCAAGGGGTTAATGATTGGTCTTCACTGGTTGGGGAAAATCCAGAGTGTTTTCCTCACATACTGGTGACCACAATGTAAAAACCTTACATGCCTTGTTTTACAGTTCCCAAGGATGCCAGTCAAAATGTCCTTAAACTTTCAGACTTGAGTTTTTTGAACATGGAATACAGTAACTACAACTTCTAATAAGCAAGTTGGGCCATGGATAGGAACAGGCACAACTAGCAAGTCTTTTGGCATTAAAATAAGGTGAAAAAAATATGGGATTGGCTATTGGAGTTGGAGTTCTCATTTCTGTTAGAAATGAGAAACTTGTCAATGAGGAAAGTGTTTTTATAAAACTGTACTAAATAAAAATTTTTTCTTGATGTAGCTTTTGTGAGTCACTTCACCAAGTTGGGTTTCAAATAAGGTCACTTCCTCTTTATTTCCCTAATTAATTTCTGAGCAGTGGTCTAGGAGATTTGGGGGAAGTTTTCCCACAAAGGCCCGAACTCCCCAGGTTCCTTGCCAAATAATACTTCTAATTTTTTATGGGGATAGAAAAATAATAAAATCAAAACCATTTCCAAAACAAGGTAAGCCAAAGATCTTGTTATCTTTCTATAGGATTTTTGCACAAACACACTGAAGGAGAGACTTTTTTTTTTTTTTTTTTTTTTTTTTTTAGCAATCTGTTCTCTGTATCCCCCTGTTTCATCGAGTTTGGGAGATCTGTGTCTTTTTTAAAGGATTTTCCTGAAACTTTCTGCTCTGCAAGGTCTAGTGGATTAAGCTTTGCGGATATTTCACCACTAAGCTAAACCATCTGTCCTCTTAGCTTTGATAGAGGTTAAAAAAAGAAGGCAGCAGGACACTCCTTTCAACTGCTATAGTGAAAGCTCAGAATTCCTATAGGCTGCTCTGGCAGGCAGAATCACAGCCTCATGTCCTAATCCCTGGAAGCCATGACTATGTTATACAGCAAAAAGATTTTGCAGATGTAATGAAGGTAAAGATCTTTAAATGGGGAGATTATCCTGGATTATTCTGGTAGGTCCAATGTAATCAGAAGGATCCCAGGGAGCACCTGGGTGGCTCAGTCCATTAAGCGCTGGACTTCAGTTCAGGTCATGATTTCATGGTTCACAAGTTTGAGCCCCGCATCGGGCTCTGTGCTGACAGTTCAGAGCCTGGAGCCTGCTTCAGATTCTGTGTCTCCTTCTCTCTCTGTCCCTCCCCCATTCATGCTCTTTCTCTTTCTCTGTCTCTGAGAAATAAATAAACGTTAAAAAAAAAACGAGGGGTTCCCCTTTAAAAAAAAGAAGGATCCCTATAAAGGGAAAAGGAATCTAGGAGAGTGAGAGAAGATTGGTGGTCACAAGACAAGGGATGTGGGTGTCTCTAGAAGCTGGAAAGGCAAGGAAATGGATGTTACCCTAGAACCTCCAGAAGGAATGCAGCCCTCCTGACACTCTGTCTTTAGTCTAACGAGGCACATTTCAGACCTCTGACCTCCAGAATTACCAGAAAATAAATTTATATGGTTTTAAACCACCTGGTTTGTGTTCATTTGTTACAGCAGCAGTGGAAAACTAATTCAGATGCAGACACCCTCTCTTGTTCATCTGCTACAATGAGTAGGAAACAGTGGCTTGGGACTCAGGACTTTGGAACACTTAAAATTTTCCAATTTCAGACTCAAGTCTCAAAACAGTGTGGATAATATTAAGTATGGTTGGGCATTGCAGTAAGAAGAAAATAACATGTGTGTAAAAGCATTTAACTGGTTTCTGTTTCTTTACTCCTATAATTTTCATTTGCTTGTACTTAGAAGAATCAGAGTTCACATAGGATAGAGAGGAAAACCTCTTCTAATTTTGGGCAGCAAGCACCCACCTATCCTTAATAACAGAACAACATTTCCCCTTGGATCACCATGCACTCCAATTGTTCAGAAATCCCAGAGGCAAATCAATGCAAAGAAGGAGAGGCAGTTACTTGTGCTTCTGTTGGTTGAGATGATGAAAGAATGTCAAGGAGGCTCAGTTCTCTTCTGCCTTTACTGCTGTCTGTCACACGGTGTCCTGCCGAAGATGAGTTTGCACACACGAACCTGATGTTCCCTTCATTTGGTTATGACTTTGCTGGCACATGTCCCCGCACAGGTCAAATGGGCATGCTATACTTGGAAGCCAAGGTGGTTGCACATGTATTTCATTAATTATTCTTTAAACACAGCTCCTAGTAAGCTACCACCCAAGGGGCTTCCAGTCTCAGCCACACATGGTGCTACAACTACCTCTTCCTCACAAATATCCTATGTGTTGTGCTTACAGCAATAAATCATTTTTTTCTGTTCTCCTGATGAATTCTCCTTTTGGGGTCAAAGTCACTGTAGTCTTCACTTACAAATTTCCCTAAATTTATATCTTGGGACATGGGAGCCAGGATCTGGGTTTCTTGAGAACGATAGACTTCTTGTGTTAGTAGAACCATTTCCTTCCATAAAGATTGTTTAATGGGTTTCAGTGGGGGAACTCTTAGGGCATTGGGCATTGGATGCCCATTCTATCTACATTTATCTATGGAGACCACTCAAGTGACTCTTTCCAGGAGCAAAATGACGTCTCCCACAGTGATTCTGACTACCTTTATGTCAGGAAATCATCATACTCCTGAAATGTTTAACCCCTGCTTTCTATGGCACTGCATTTAATCTCTGATTTAACAGGAACCTCTTCTATTTATATTGTGTTGAAATCTGAGTCACAGATTCTTCCCATTAATTCCATCTTGTCTTTTAAAGCTCTCTGGATGATAGAAAGACTATATCATGAATTTTCCTCACACACAAAGTGTAAGTCTTCTCTGCAAATGTAATGGTCATCTTTCTTGATTCCATTCTAAGACAAGATTAGATTCTTCATTATCATGATCAATATCTCCTGGGTAAGTGTCAGTGTGTTAATTTTAGGGCTGAAAATTATAATTTCCTCCCTCCTTCTGAACTTCATCCTGCTATTAATGCAGCCCAGGGATGAGTTCATTCCCTTAGCTGCAACTTCTCACTGTTAATTCCTTGAGCTCAAAGTCAAGTAAAATTCTCCTTAAACTTCTACTATTGTGTAGCCTGTGTCTAAGAATTCTCTATTATATTTTCTTATTATCATTTCTTGCTCAGATTCTAATTCTTTCAATAACATACTGAATATATTTCTGATTTACTTTTGGATTTGATTGTAATGCTGTCTCTATTGTCATTCAAATTTTTGAAAGTTGAAGATGCCCAAGATACTTCTGGCCTCTCCTCAGCTTGCCATCCCTTTATTTTAGTTAGCATTTATTATGTAACAGTACATATAGATACCCATTGTTGACAAGCAATATTGGTTTAAGAGTCAGAAAATTCTAGGCTCGAATTCATGATTTGCTGTGACTAGTTTTGTGACCTTGGACAAATTCCTAACTCCAGTTTTCTAGGTACCATGGGGATGTTTACGGCCCATACTAGATTTTTGTTCCGGTGTGTGTGCACATGGGTATATATGTGTGTAGGTGTAAATCCATGTGTATATGTATTGTATGAATAAATGTTTTGTGTGTATGTGTGTATATGTGTGTACACAGTGTGTATGCATGTGACATGTTTAGGTTCATATGTGCATATGAGTATGTCTGTGTTATGTGTATAGTGTGTGTATGTTCATACATATGCATGTATAGTATTTGTATGTGTGGATATGTGTGCACATTTACGTGTATATGGATATTTGTGCATATGTACGCATATTCATGTATGTGTGTTTGTGCACTCCATGCATGCATATACGCGTGTGTGTATTCTGAGACATAGATTGTCAATGCATAGTGGATATCATTATGATTAACAAAGCAAACCAGTTATGACCACAACCATCACACATTATACTCTACTATATCAGGATACTGCTTCCCACAGTACCTGATATTATGAATATTCTCCTGGATCCCTCTGGTAAGTGTATTTCAAAAATGAAATGATACAATCCCGGCATGAATTGAACTTCCTGAACCTGTACTGGTACCTAACAATTACCTCTTTGCTTCCTAAGTATTTACTCACCTTTTATACTTTAACATTTTGTTAGGGATCCATCTAATCTCTTTGGCATATAGTTTAAAGAATTTAACTTCTTTCACCTTTTTGAAAATGGAAACATTTATTTGCCCTTTTCCCACCTGCCAGCAAGATGTCTGTTCCCATAATTCTTCAAAGATGACTATTTACAGTTCACTGATGTCATCTGAGCCTTCTTTTGGTTTTATGGAATGGAACCAAAGTCCTTTGAAAGGTACATTTTTTTCAACCTTCTTATCTAGCTTGGACTTTAATTTTCTCCTCCCAATATTTGCTTCCTCTTTTCCAATCTGATAATTAAACTTCTCAATTAATGTATTAGTCAGGACTCTCTTGATTACAAACACAAGAAACTCAATTTAAACTCTCAGGATAAAAAGAAATTTCTTGACTCCCATAACCAGGGGATTCAGGCGTAAAGCTTATTTCAATCATGGCTGCATTCGAGGATTCAGAGGATGTCATCAGGAGGAGATTTCTTGCTATACCTGAGTTTCGATTCCTTTGTGGATGAGCTTTCTACATGGTAGAGAAAATAGGTACTAGGTCTGGTCTAAACCCCAAAGGAGGAGAAACACTTTCTCAGTGTTCACGTACCAAATCTCATATGAAGCACCTGGCTGGCCCTGTTTGATCACATGTTCATAGCTATGGCCAGCGCAGGTCCAGCACTATGGCCGACAGGCCCATTACAACCTCACTAGATGTGGGAGGGCTGTAGGGCAGACAAAGAAACAGGTTTGCCAAAATAGAGAAAAAGCTGAGAGAACTTGCTTTCTGCCTCTTTTCTGAAGACTTCATAATGTTGTTCCCAAATCTTTCTGTTGCTTCCTGCATAACTTTAGAAAACCGATTTTCATCTTGTTTGGCAGTTTTCACAAACTTTACTTTATTCCCTTGGTATTAGTTTTCATTCGTTTATGATTACACGTCGGTCCTACCATTCTTTATAAATGACACCTTTAAAATGTCTCCTTTTTTCTTGAGCTGCCAGAATGGTTTCTTTAGCTGCCTCTCCTTTGCCTTTGTGATCGGTTTCTTAGAATTGTGTGTTCAAAGGCCTAAAGTCCTTTGCTTCCCCAGTCTCTGGCCGTAAGATCATGCCCATCTTCTCTCTGAATCTCTGGAAATCTGTCTTCATTTAGTTTAGGCCATATATCTAGATTTGCTCAGGATTCAGAGCACTGGCTATCATAAACTATAAGATAATACACTGGTTCTCCCCTTCGTCCTCAAGGATTCTAACATTTTCCACTTTGCCAAACAGTACTTTCCTTGCTTGTCAGAACTAGGTCCTAAGGAGTAATTCCTTTCATTGCTTTTTCTGTCTTCTAAAATATGAGGTTGTCAGTAAGATGTATCCAGTGCTTTACTTTTGCTGACTGACTTCCTGGAGATGTCTAGATAAGCACAATCCTTCATCACTTCCGCATCTTGCCTTTGTTTCTGTGCCAGATTTGTGATCGATGTCAGGATGTGATTGTCCATTCGTCTCTTCTCTCTGGAATGTCTGTTTTACCAAACCTTGCCTCCACCCTCCCCTGCTTCAACAGTAATACCATTTTGATCCTCTTTCCTTTTATCTCTATACCCAGATGTTCTTTATCATTCTGCCGCCGCTGATTTGGGGATTCTGCAAAGGTATATATCTTCTTGACGCAGAATGCGGCCCCCTTTGCACGCTGTGGTGCATTCCATAAGAGTTGCCACTTAGGAATCTTATTTTGCCAAGATGCGATAATGTTGGTTTTTCCAAATGAACATCAAATGATATGTTCCGTATATTGTTATTTAAGCAACTAGGAATCTAAGAGCTATATTCTACTGCCTCCTGGATTATTTTCTCCTGTGAATTACTAGGTATGTTCGACACTGATCACATACTTAGAGTTTTACCTGAGTGTTCGCCTCTTTGTTTCTCTTCTTAAATTTTTTTCAATTTAAAATCTTCTAGAATAGACAAATACACCAGTGAACACATTCTACTCTTTAGAAAAACTGATCAAATTTTATTACGACAAATTTAAAGGAATAATTCTCATTTTTTTCTTGTTCTTTTGTGATTGCATACTATCATATAATACTTAAAAGAAGTGGGCCCATAGTTTGGGTTTGCAAAATTCCTTCTTTTAGAACTGTTTTTGTAATGGAGACACATAGCATGTTTGACTTGTGGCCTATGTTTGGTTTGATTCACTACACCACAGCATACTCAAAGCTATCTACATCTCCAGAACATGCTCCATGTGGAGATTTTAAGAACTCTCTTATCCCTAAGGGCTGAAGCAGGGTAACTGGAGAAGTGAAAACGGCCTCATCAGTAGTAAGGGAAGATCTCTTTTGAAGCATGGCCAGTATCTGCTAGATCTGAAGGCTAACAGAGAGAAAAGCTGCAGATACCCAGGAAAGAGGGCCTCTGTCGCTGCCTTCTTCTGCCTCTTTCACTATCATTTGCTCCCACACTATCGTGCCCCTACCATTACCCCAGTCTCATATTACCCTTGTTCTTACTCCTTCTCTGCCCTTTATGAATCCTGTCCCTACCTTAGTTTATGACTGCCTTTGGCCTTGCCTCAGCCTCTTCTCTTATCTCAATATCTGCCCTCTTACTGCAGCCAAATTTCCTGGAGATGATGGCTTTCTGAATTTGATGTGAGAGTTTTGGAGCAGCATGCCTGAGGATATCATCATTCAATGTGTATCAGTTTCCTTTGCACTTCCTACGGTGAAGTTGGAGAAAAGGGATAACTGGCACCAAACATTTATAAAATAATTAAGGGGACTTCTGGTTTCCTTAGTTGACTAAATCTCCTCAAGTGCAGTTAAAATCCATCTCAAGGATCCCACAAGTCATAGAGATAATAGTTCCATGGTAGAAAAACTGGGATTTGAAATGAGTAGGACTCAGACCATGACTTGGCCAAACCGCCGTACCTCGGGCTAGTCACTCACCGTCTTTGAGCCTTTGCTTCCTTCCTTATCTGTAAGACAAGGATGATAATGTCTAGTGTCCCAGGTTGGGTGGGTTCTTGGGCTAAGCTCCTATTAAAACAAGGGGGGTAAAATCAGAATTAGAGGGCAAAGTTAAACTCTGGACTATCCTGAACTGATCTGAAATGCCTGAGCTTTTATAAGTGTCTTGGTCAGTTTGCGCTGCTCTAACAAAAATACCATAGACCAGGTGGCTTAAAAACAAAGAGTTATTTCTTACAATTCTAGAGGCCAGGAAGTCCAAGAACAAGGTGTCAGCCGATTTAGTGTCTGGCGAGTGCTCATTTCCTGATCAGTCATCAAAGGATCAGACTATAGTTCACACATAAATACATTATGAGATGCTAACTATGTGCAGGACTTTGCAAAAATGAATCTTTTCTCCCATAAAGTTATTTCTTGGCATTTTAACACTATAAACAGCAGAATATTTATGGAAATCATTAAGCAGGATAATTGCTAATACATAATTTTTAATATACTATGACATCATTATAATAACAAAATTTACATATTTTAGTACTTCTTGAAGAACAAAATTAAAAATCCTTTTAAATAAAAACATTCTCCCTAAAGAATATATAAATGGTAGTACAATAACCAACTCCAGGAAAAAACCAGAGGAAAATGCCATTTGATATGTTTTATTATCAACTGGAGAGCCAAAAATAAGTCATATGTAATGGAATTTCAATGTATGGCAGTGGAATTTCCCCCAGAGTTTATTAAAGGCTTTAACATAATTTGAACTTCTTAGTGAAGTCAACAGGACTGTCCAAGGTCTTTGTCAGCATTTTAAGTAAATATGTTAATTTCTGAGCTCAACAAAGAAAAACGTTTTCAGTTTCCAACTTAAAACAATCTTTTTACTCTATTGTTTATAAACTATTCAATGGAACCTAAGTGAATATTTTGATTGGTTACGTTTAAATTTGTATTTCCTGAACAATCTGAGAACACTTTACTTGTTGACTGATCACAGCAAGAAGATTAAATTAGTAGTCCATGAATTAGTAACAGGTGTATTAGATGTTGATACGAAGCTTAGTATAACTCATAACAGTGTTCATCTTGCATTTGCACTGTGTATTACATTTGAGGAAGGATAAACCACGTACTCCCTGGTTGCTTTTTAAAAAATGTTAGAAATTATCTATGCATGCAAATGAGAGCACAGAATAAGAAAATCCAGAAAATCCATTTTCACACTTTCCCTACCTTTGACCTCTCTTTATTTATTTAAAAAACTTTTTTTTAATGTTTGTTTATTTTTGCGAGAGACAGAGTGCCAGTGGTGGAGGGGCAAAGAAAGAGGGAGACACAGAATCCAAAGCAAGCTGCAGGTTCTGAACTGTCAGCACAGAGTCCAACGCAGGGCTCAAACCCATGAAACACGAGATCATGCTGAGCCAAAGTCTGGTGCTGAACTGACTGAGCCACCCAGGCACCCCCACCCTCTCTTTAAAATCTGCGCACGAATAACACAAAATTCTATAATCTTACCACTCAGTACGTGAGCCCTGGACCAGCAGAGTTGCATTCTCAAGTTGTTTGTTAGAAATGCAAAATCTCAGGCCCCACCCCAAACCTGCTGAATCAGAACCCGAAACTTAACAAGATCACCAGGTATGCATATTAAACTTTGAGAAGCATTATTCTACAACTCTTTTGTTTCTAACAAATTAAAACTAAAATTCCATATTTTCTTATATTATCCAAATGACTGCTTCCTCCCTTTAGTTGTAGGAAAAAGTATGAGTATAAAGTATTATAAGGCATAAAACTCAATACAGAAATGTGAGCTGTTGAATTTTTTGTTTGGATATTGAGTAATTAAAGCATAAAGTTAGGACATTTCTCTTTAAAAAATGTTCAAGTTTTCCACTGACAAAACGATTTATAAGCCTCACTTTATTTTTGCATATCTTTGACTTTCTCCATCAGAATGGTTTCCTAGAATGTTAAATGGAGTATTCAGGAAGCAAGCAGAGAAAAAAAAAATCCCATTAAATACCATTATTTGACCAAAGCTTATATTAAATAATCACCTTATGAACTATTTTCTCATTTCTTTGCATTAGTGAAAATTTGAAACAATGCTTTCTCCCACTAACTTGCAGCAAGTAGGATAAGAGGATTTGGAATCCTGCTCGGTTTATGATTTTCATATTATTGACTTTACTCTGCAAAGAGATGAAATAGGGCCTCAAATGCAGTGATGTTAAGGTTAAAGCCCCTCTTATGTCATTTAGAGATTGTTTTTAGATTAAGGATCATTTGACCTTGAGTTACAGTAGTTGCTTTATTATCTGATCATGGTTCCTCCAACAAGAGGGTCTCGAATGCTTTCAGCACATTACCTGACTATGTCATTCTGAAGCTTCCTGCTTCAGAAGATCTCTCTGCAGGGTTAGAGGAAAGTAAAGAGCTTAAATGAGCAAGCTATATTTATCAGCAATAAACAGCAGTCCCTGGAAATGTTCTACCCAGCAAATTAATCTATAAAGTGATGTCTCTTACTGTATGAGAATAGAAATGATTTGATACTTTAAAAAGTATTTATTAGTATTATCATGAACAGGTAGTATTCTTTCATTGATAAAAAGAGACTTCTATTACAGGCTTGTTACAGTCTGT
Source organism: Paguma larvata (assembly GCA_030068075.1). Taxonomy (NCBI): domain Eukaryota; kingdom Metazoa; phylum Chordata; class Mammalia; order Carnivora; family Viverridae; genus Paguma; species Paguma larvata. Next base: position 29,187,379 of record CM057828.1, on the reverse strand, counting down.
ATAAGTATGTCAGAAATGATATTTTTACACTAAAACAATTTAACCAGACTAAAACTCCCCATGGTATAGTCTGAAGGGGAAAATCACAGAAAAAAGGGAACATGTAAAGCAGCTTAAATAAGATTATATAGATGAATTTATGAAATATTTCACACATTTAAAATAAGAACAATTTTGTAAGACCAAAAGTGTTTTTTTTTTCAGGTGGTTCAAACTGAGATAATTTCACCCAAAACACTGCAACTATGTGATCAATCAAAGAGATCGAAAGATTGGCGGCCTGTGATAAGGAGGCAGTAAGTAATAAAATGGAGTTGGATTTGGAGAATCCAGACTTCTTCCAGCTGCAGTTACACTAACAGGTAGGACAACGTTTGGATTACACATTCACATCTAACCCTAAAATTCCAGTTGCTAAATAATGAAACTTTTACTTTTCTTTGTAGAAGATCTCTCCATATCCCATTGCCACCCTGTTACCTAACATCACGTATTACATATCAAGGATGATTATTACACGTTTGTTAATGAAGATGGATTTTTAAGAATATTTTATGAAGTGATGTCCATAACATGACCTCAGATAGGGGAGTAATTGTTACTGTTACTGAATTCTGTGATACATAAAGCAGCACCAGAGCTTGGGTTTTGCCACTTGAGAGTATGTTCACAGATCATGGATTCTCTCTCTCCCTCTCTCTCCAATACAGTTGAGAAATGCTTGCAGCTCTGGCAAAAAGACAGAAGGTAAATGTAGATCAAAGAAACATCTAGGTATTGTATTTTCTTAGCCACTGATATGAGATGGGGTATCATAACAGAGAGCAGTTGGCTGTCTTACAGAAATAGAAAACTATTTCATATATTTTTTGGTCACCACTCAAAGACAATATATTTAGATATTTTCCATATCACCGAAGGACTTCTATCTTAACAACAGTGTATGATAATGGACTTCGACAACGGGGTTCAAATTATTATAATAAGGTCATACCAAATTCATCTGGGCAGTAAAATTAAAGACATAAAAATTGATTGGTCTTAATATGTGACTCACCCTCAGGAGGGCAGGTGCTTTTACACTAGCAGTAATGGATTTGCCTGGATCCTCAGTAGTATGTTCATGTTCATTGGGAATTTGTGACTTGGGAAGGCAAGGAGTAGTTACAAGGGCTATTTTTATAGGTATGGAATGACTGGTGAAATTGTTATAACTGAGGAGAGGCTTTAATGTAGATGCTATCTTTATTAAAATACAGAGATGGTAGTGAACATTATTTTTATAAGTGTGTAAAGTAATGACAATATATAGTTGTTGCTGCATAATTTTGAAAATGAAAAAAATGGCTTGTCTAATAACCATATATGATTGGTTGCAAAATATTAGTTACATTAACAACTAACCCAGGTAATCTGTGAGTCTGCCATGAAAGATAACCAAGAATAAGTCTTACACAAACATTGGCAAGAAGGAGGAAGTACTGAGTTAAAAAAAAAAAGAAAAAGAAAAGATGAAGGGGATAAGACATACATGGCAAGGGAGAGAATCTAAATTAAAGTTGCTATTTATTAAAATTAGGTACTAAAACTAGGTTGATTTATTAAGCACAAGCCATTTGTTTTACAAAGTGTAAGTACCCTAGTCATTTATCCAGAATCTCCGGGTAAAGAAGAGATGAAACAGAGCTGTTCCAGGTCTTTCAGACTAGGAAAGACTAGTGGAAATCAAGATGGTTTATTCAGAGTCAACATTAGTTGGGCATCATTTTTGCTCCATTTAGAACTCTAGATAGGAAAAGAATTTTATAAAAATCTGATTAAAAGTTGTTTCTGCTCTGAAAGTCCAACTGGGAACAAACCACATGCATATGTGTTCTATCTACAGAACAACTACAAACCAGTACAAATAGGTACAATTAGAATTATATTAGGTTAGGCCATTAAGAAATAAACCTTTGATTAAGACTATCAATGATATTTGAAATGACATTTGTGGCCATGATGGCTTGCTGTTCTTCAAAGATCTGTGCCTCCTTTCTTTAATATGGAATTATGGGTGGGATGTACCTGCTCAGCTGGGAATTACATCGAGGGAGAGCCTTGTGTCTAGTTCTTGTTAATGGAATACGAGAAGTGATGGTTCTCCCTTCTTCACCTCCTTTTTCACCATCTATTGCCTGGAAGTAAAAGATTTTCAGACCTCGAAAGATGGTGTAGCCATAAGATGGCAGGGCCTAAGGTCCTGAACCGCCACCTGTAGGCTACCCCTCTAACACCTGCATTAATTATTTGTGAATGAAGAAATAATTTCTATGGTGCTAACGTTTCCTAGGTTGTTTGTATAGCAGCTATTGTGACAGTAGAGTGTGCCTACTATATTCAGTTATTTTTCTTTGCATTCAGATCATCAGGAAGAAACCATAGGCTTATGTGGTCAACTCTCTTGGGTTTTTTAGTTGAGCAAAATGGCAAGCCATATGTCAGAGTGGAGTCACTTTAGTTCCTGAAAAGTCCATCTACCTATTTATATAACATCCTTTTTTCCAACAACTTTGTTTACATTTTTCTCACTAAACCTAACCTTTATCCTTAATAATTATATGGATTTCCAAACCTCTGCTACATACTGGTGGGTCTGACTTCTTGGCTAATTTGATCAGTTCCTCATTTTCAAGTTTTAAGTAAATTCACAAACAAACTGAACGACCTTCATCTCCTTAAACTAAACCTTATTGAAAATCTTCAAAATTAAGTGTCCTTGATAGAAGTTATGCCAATAAGCTCCTATTGAATTCCCCTATTTGTCTTAAAGTTTCTGGACCTTTTTTTTGCCCATTTTCTCTAATTTCCCTCTTCTTTTTTGCTGCTCTCTCCATTTTCTCATCTTAAATCACATAAGGATTGCTTCACATTAATTTCATTGCTAAATAATTTTCATGCAATTTACACTGCATTTTCTTGATGGGGGAGTTATCTTGGTTATGATTTCCTGCCTGGAAAGAACTTTTAAGCTTCAACTATGGGAATATTTAGGATGTCTTAAATGTTCTGATGCCTCTTCCTGAACTTTTATCCCGCTTTTTAAATTGCAAAGGACCTGTTTTTTGACTGCTTGATAAAAGGTACCTGTAGAACAGGTTAAAGCCAATATGATAATGGACTTAGCAAGATCCCAACAGTGTTTCCTAAAGTGCTTTTAAAGTCATTAGTGGGAAAAACTGAATAAAATACAAATATCATTCTTGACCTGCCTAGTGAGCAGGAATCCCTTTACAATATGAATTAATCCTTTCAAATTTAAAGATTTGCTTATCTAATAATTTTTTCTTAGGTTTAACATTTAAAATTTTTCTGATGTAGATGCTCAGGTAAAATAGTAGGGGAAAAACCCCAAAGAATATAACAAAGAAAATACAAAAAATACATATATATCCCAGTAAATCAGAGATATTTACATTTTGGTGAGCTTTTTTCTCCAGATATGTGTTTACTTTTCTGTTGTGTTTTAATTCTATTTATATATTAAATTTTTTAATGCTTTATTGTATTTTTGAGAGCGCACGCACATGCACATGTGTGCACGAGTAGGGCAGAGAGAGGGAGACACAGAATCTGAAGCAGGCTCCAGGTTCTGAGGTATCAGCACAGAGCCCAATGCAGAGCTTGAACCCACAACTGTGAGATCTGATCTGAGCCAAAGTTGGATGCTTAACCTACTGAGCCACCCAGGCATTCTAATTCTGTTTATTCTAAACAGTTAAAATAATAATGGACATATTAACATCATAAAAACAAAAATAATAAACAAAGTACTTGAAATAAAAAGAGAAAGTCTCCTTTTGGTTCACCCAACCCTGCTAGGCTGTCCTGAGTAAACATTGTTTCCAGTTTCAAATGCAACCTCCCAGATTTGTACTTTTTGCAATTAGTCATATTTGTCCATGGTTATACTTTCAATCACAATATGGATGATATTTTAATATGGATATACATTTCTGCATTGTATTTTTATACTTAACATATAGAGAGGATTTTCCTTTGTAACAAAAAACAATGTTCTTTATACAGTTGATTCATAATTCATTAAGTCATAACATCTTGGTAGCATAATTTAATTCTTTTAAAATTATAATTAACACTGCCATTGACATCTTGTACATGCTTTTATTTATTTCTTTAGAGAGAAAGAGAGCATATGTGCATGGGGGAGGGGCAGAGGAAGAAAGAGAGAGAATCTTAAGTAGCGTTCATGCTCAGCATGGAGCCTAACACGGGGCTCGATCCCACAATCCTGGGATCATGGCCTGAGCCAAATCAGGAGTCGGATGCTCATCTGACTGAGCCACCAGGCACCCTAACATGTCTTTGCATATTTGATTATCTCTCTAAAACAGTCATAAATTAAAATAGGTATATCTAATGATATAAAACCTTTCATAATTCATGATATAAATATTAGTTTCCCCCTGTTTTAAGAAATGTATCCTCCAAAAGCATACCCGCATCTTTAACATTTCTTGATCTTGTAAGTGCAGAAATCAGAACAGAGAAGGAAATTCCCTATTTACCCTCCATTCTGAGAGTTTGTCTACTGGAAAGCAACATGAGTCAGAAATGTCATAGAAGAGTGGTCCCCAAAATTTTCATTGCAATCACTTGGGGAATCATTAAAACTACTGATGCTTGACTTCCACCCACCAAATATTTTGATTTAACTGTGATGAGTGCAATCCTGGATTGGGATTTTTAAAAGCTCTCTAGGTGATTCTAATGTGCAGCAGTTTGGGAACCATTGTCACGGAGCAGTTAGCCATTGGAAAACACCCAGACACATGTGACAAACAGGTCAAATGAAGGTCACTGGGAAGATTTCTAGGCTTGCTAATTCAGAAGGAAGATTACTTTTGATATCGAAAACACTGCTGATGCTTTTCAGTACTCTTAGTCTCCTTGACTTTGAAATCACATAAATTCAACTAGAAAAATAGGATCAACCTAACCTAATACTGTAGTACTCTCAAGCACCAGATTCGTAAAAGCATCTTTCCCCAGTGACTCCTGGAGTGTTTGGAACAAAGCTTTCCCTTTTTGCAAATTGATTTTTGTCTTGGCTGCGCTGTTTGCTTGTTTAAGCATTAATGACTTGATTTGGAAAGAAATCGCTTCCTGTATGGCCTGGATTAAGAAGAGCCATCTTTACTCCTGCCAGAAATTGTGTACAAATGCTAGCATGTAAACAGTGCATCCTGTGACATTTTGTTACAGTCGAACAAGTAAGGTGACACACATGGCTTAAGGGCTAACAGAAACATGAGAGCCGTAATGCAGAGTTATAGTCGGAAGTGCTAAATTTCCCCTGGGACCACGAGGAAAGCTTCCTGTTCTTTGTAGATTGGCCTATTATTGGAATACATTTGCCCACAGTTAATCCTCAAAGTAATTAAATGGAAGGAAGTGATTAAATCACCAAGAAAAAAGTAACTGATGCATCTGACGGATTTAGGCATCATAAGATTTTCATTATTGTAGGTTAGGGATACACATTAGTTAAGGAGGCATCTTCCAGTTAACCTAGGCTATTGAATATTTCTGTGTGTGTGTGTATGTGTGTGTGTGTATGTATGTGTGTGTGTGTGTGTAAGCAAACTGCTGAAATATAAAAGAAATCTCTAGTTTGACTGAGTAAGAGCAAGAATTTTTAAAGTCATAGATTCTTTGGTAAGAGTATGGCAGACACACATTGTAGGCAGTGCTCCTGTGAGCTTAGTAAAGCAGGATTATATTATCTCCCCAATTTCTTACAACTAAAAAAAAATGTTTAGCTGATCCGAGCTGAGACTGGAATTCAGAGAACCTAAAACCTCTGCAGTAAATGGTAGTTTTCCCATGCCACCTCCATTTATAGTGGGCTCCGGAAACCTTGTTGTTAATCTTACTATTTTTTTATTCTGAAAACTTAGGCAAATCACTTGACCTTTTAAATTTCAGTAAAATAAAGGGAATGGGATGAATGATTTTTAGATTCCTTCTGAGTCTAACAAGCTGCAGATTTAAGAAGAAAATACAAAAACACAATCAGAAAGCATATGCGATAAGCTTAAATTTCAAGACACCATCAAAATAAATGAGTGGAAAATAAAAATTGCATAATACGATATTTTACATATATATCTGTAACCCTCACAAAATAAGATTATATGTTCTTCAAGAGCTTTGTCCTATGAGCAGGAATACAAAGCAATATGAACTAGAATCTTCTGAAGATATCTGTTTTCCCATGCTTCTCTGCATTTTCCAATAATTTCATGCATTGAAAATGCATTACATTTTCAGGATTTAATGCATTTAAATGAGGTAGTTCTAAACAGCTACCAAAAATTGTCCTTTTAAAGTAATGGCCCATATTTATAAATAACTTTAAGACAGATGCACAAAATTAGATAATGAGTCTTGTCTTGGTGGCAAGAAGAAAATAAAGTGCCTGCTCTTCAGAGACAGAGTGCATTAGCTCTTTTAGGCCATCTCTCTGTTGTTAGGAACTTCTCTCCTTTAATGTTCTGAAAAATTAGAATGATATTCCTAATGTAAAATGACCTGATTGTCCCATAGTTACCCTGGTCATTTTGGCTGAGTTAAATACCAGGGTAGATTGTTGCATACTTGATTTGGCCATAATGATGTGGGTGGACAGAACTGTTTAATTGACTATAATACTGTTAGCTTGGTATGCATATATTTAATTTTAATAAATATTCATTGAGCTCCCACTATGTTCCATATTACACACCAGGGACACCAATATCTGTGACCTTAAATCTCTATTCTTCAGTAACTAATGGTCAAGAGACAGATTGGGGGACAAAAGAAATATATAAACTGTAACTATAACACAATGTTATATTCTCCTAGGATTAAAAATAAATTGCTCTGGGGCAATAGAGGAAGAACAAGCTAATTTTAAAAATTAAAAAAAATTATATTTTATTTTTTTTAAGAAGAAACTAAACTTGACTGAAGTTACTGGATGAAATACAGTTTTGGACAATTTCACAAAAATATACTTAAAATCTACTTAAGGACTTGAAGATATATATGTATCAGGAGTTTTAATCACCAACGATAAGCAAAAACAAAGGCATGGTACAAACATGCATGGCATGTAAGGGAAATGGTGAGCAGTCCAAAGGCCTGGACCATAGATAGAACTGATGAAAGTGATGAAGAGCAGAGTACATTGAGACAGGAAAGCATGTTGGAGACAGACTTTGAAAGATCTTGAATTCATTGCTAGAGGAAGTTGTTGAAAAGTGTGAGTGGAGTGTGCATTGGCTACTATTAGCTCCCCTAAGTATTACACAAAGGAGTTGAGATAAGGCAAGAATTGGCTGATTTTCAAGCAGAGACGGAAGGAAATGGAGAAAACCAGAGGGACTCCCTCCGGCAGCTGCAGTCAGTTGGTCGGTTGGCTGGTGGTTGCCTCAGTTGTGAAGGCCTAGTTGATTGGATATATTGATCCTTGTCTTTCATTCTCAAGAAAACAACAAGATTGGGGCTTTACAGAGCATGGTATGTCAAGGTTCCAAGAGGGTGAGAGGAAGTTACAGGGATTCTTGACACCTTGTTTGAAAGTAGTGTCACATTATTTCTGCTGCATTTTATTGGCCGAAGCAAATCAGATAGCAAATCAGACCAGGTTCAAGAGAAAAGAAATAGACACCATCTTTTTGATGAGAGGAGCTTAAAAGGATTTGTGATTATTTTTTAATCTTCCACAAACTCCTAAAAAAGTGCGTGGAATATAGTAAGTGCTCAATAAATGGTTGTTGGATGCATACATGAATGGAGACAGTGTTGTTTGGAGCTCTGAAAAAGGATAAAATATTGGCACAGCTGTGACTGAGAATGGGAAGTGAACCAATCATGGGTAAGTAAAAGAATCGCTGAGCAGCACTGACAGTCCAGCTGAGCTCGAAAATTATAAATTTGTTTTAGAGCCAATTTTGTCCAACTGCATTTGGTAGCTTGGGAGCAAGCCCATGGAAACAGATGGTTGGGTTGATCCAGGTTAGGGACTGGCACTCTGAAAACTAGAAGTAGTGAGAGATCAAGGCTGCCCAACTTGGTTCTATGCCTCCGGAGCTCTCTGCTCATGCAGAGGAGCTGGTCACTAGCAGTTCACAGAATTCCGTGCACCCTAAATGTCCTCACTTAGTTGGTTCATTGTCTGACACCAAACCTCCACGATGGATTCCAAAGTAATTCAATTGAAGCTGTGCCTTCTGTGATTCAGGCCCAGAGTAAAGCACACACACACACACACACACACACGTGAAGAATTCCATTTATTTTCTTGGAAGGTATAAATGGATTCCAAGTTTTGAATTCTTTTTTTCTTTCCTTGGCAATTCTCATATACTTCTGGAGCCTCCTATTTCCAATTTCCACCCCTCCCTCTGTCAGTCCAGCCCTCAGAGAGAACTGTCCTGTTCATATTCATATTACTTTCCTCCAGCTCTTGACGGGAGTCGATTAATTCCTTTCCTTCTCTTGGCTAGCTAGACCTTCCCTTTCATTCTGAACACAAAAGTCTCGGAACAGATATGGAAGAGTGAGACTTGCTTCCAAAGGTAGGGATGAGGGCGAGAAGAGGGAACATGAGGGGAAATTGAGCAGATAACCATGGACAGCTGAGTGCTGACAACTGCAACAACTTCCATATTAATATTTTTTTCTAGGTTTAACCGCCAGACATATTTTACTTTGCTTCATTATACTTGATATTTTGGACCCATTCTTACTTCCCTGCTCAAGATGACTTACCAATTTCCCTTTGCTAGGTGGCTCACAGTCCATATCTCTTTTGCCCAGGGTTCCTAGTCTAAGTCAAACCCCTGCCTCCATCCATCCTCCCCAATTCCCAATCAGCAATCTCATACAGGAGAAAACAAGTAAGTTGGGAAATTACAAGTCTGGTACTTGGATACAGGCACTGAATCAGAGGAGGTGAGGGAATCAGAGGCTTAAATGATTTTTCAGTGTGGTAGTAGAGTTGCCTAAGATGATGGATGGAGGTTACAGGAAGAGAAAAACTGTAAACCAAGTTCCACTATCCTCAAAGAATACAGGGATGTACACTGGATGTTAGTAGTGATGGACAGCACGGGTAAGAGAGCAATCTCAATAGATGGAGGGTTTCAAGGAAGCATTAAAGGTGATATAACAAGGCATGGTGTAAGCTGTGGCAAAGGAGAATGTGTGCTTTGCTTCCCTGATATGAGATGCCAAGTGGATACATGGGAACAGCGCCTCCTCCTCCCTGACCCTGGGGAAGGATTAGAGGGAAGTGATAGAATATACAAAAAAGTTGAGTTGAAGTGAAGCCTATATTTTGGACACAAGATTTTCCCATTAAATTTTAAGTTTCTACAGCTCACAGCCAACTGCAGCACTCCTCAGTCATTGTGCTATCTCCGAGGAAAGTGCTGGAAATCTCAGAGTTGGTACTTCTAGGCTGTAGATTTCAGGAAAACAGTAAGTCGATAATATTATGCTTAGTTCTAAGAAAGTTACCATGTCAGGCATTTTGTGATACTATACGTTATTTTGGAGTTCATTCTGTAACGAAACAGAACTGGATGCTGGGGATATATGGAGAAATAAAACAGGATTCCTGCCATTAAGCAACTTGTGGATCTCATTAATGTAAAAGGCAAACAGACAGGCAATTAAAAAGAAGCTATAAGTTTTTATATGATAGAGGTAGGGGCACCTTGGTGGCTCAGTCAGTTAAGCATTGACTCTTGATTTCAGCTCAGGTCAGGATCTCATGGTTCTTGAGATGAAGCCCCGCATCAAGATCCATGCTGACAGCATAGAGCCTGCGTGAGATTCTCTCCCTCTCTCTCTCTCTGCCCCTCCCCTGCTCATGCTCTCTATCTCTCAAAATAAAAAATAAACTTAAAAAAAGTCATATGATACAGGTAAGCACAGCGTACTAGGGGAACACAGAGTGGGGAAAGGAGATCTAATCATAGTTGGGAGCATTAGATGGGGTCAAAGAGAACTGTAAAGGAAGGAGATACTCAAGATTTGAAGAGAGAGAGAGAGAGAGAGAGTGTGGGGGGGGGAGGATGGAAGTCAGGGACAAGAGGGAACACATTAGTCAAATTAACTGTATTTCAACTCTACTTCATCCTGATTAGTCACCACCTAAATATTTGAATCAAGTTTAACTGAATCTCCAGTGTGACAAGATTTTCCATTCTTGACTTTCATAAGGGAAGTAGAGCCAAGCCCAAAGTCACATTTTGGCAACTAATGCAGTATAAGCTGTACCGCTCCCTAAGCTGACCCTCTCCAGGTCCAGGGACTCTTCTGCTAAGGACTTGATTTGATCACAGGGCAGCTCAAAGGAATCCTGTATCAACATACCTCTCTTTGGGCAGGCAGAAAAAGCTTTTCCATCTTCTTTATTTGAAAGGATTTTGTGTCTTAAATCTCAGGACTGGCCAGGTTGAGAATTGACTGATTAATGCGTGGATTATTAAAAAGCCTCACAAATACAAACATAGAAACAACTCTCTATTTTAGTCCTAACCATACATAGATGGCAAATAATAGCAGTGTTGTCTAGTAGACATTTTGAGGGAAAATGCAGAGCATTGGAAGAGGTTCGGCTGGTTATGATGCTCCGGTCAATTTAGATTGCTAAGAAGACAATTTATGTGACTTTCACCTATATTACTGAAACTGTAAGACTGTTTTCCTCCTATTTAAACTTCCAGAATGCATTGTGTTGTTGCAGTGGGTGCTGTACTCATGCTGGGTTATTTATGGCTCCTGAAAATAGGCAACGGGAGATAGCAAACCTTTTATCTGATGTTCACTGTAATTTGGACAATTGCATAGTAGTTTAAGTTTTCAGTCTATACCATTTGGTGGGACACTAGAGTTGCATTTGTGACATCACAACTACCTAAAAAGAATAGAAGAGGGAAAATGGGTAAGAGTTTGATAAGGAGCTAGTTTTTCAGTTGTTAGGATTTTCCTACTTAAAGATACAGATATAACATTCAACTTCGGAAAGAAAGTATTTTATCTTCCACAGGCTTGGTTAGGTGAGGAGGAGAGAATTCTAGTTGAAACTGACAGGCAGAGAGGCAAGGAATTTTAATGAAAAGACTAGGTACTTTAATCTTAAGCAGATATGAATCAAGACAGTTCTGCCCACTAGAAGCTGTTGCAATAATCATTTCCTCTGGGACTTAAAAAAACGACTATTGATATTAATTGCTCTTTGAGTGCCTATAAAAGAGTGCCAGCTTCTTAGAAGAGCTATAATATTGTTAGTTAAGCAAGAAAGCTCTGATATAACTTACAGGTTTCACTAAAATCTGTAGTATTTATTCCATCAGCCAAGCAATTGTTAGTGAGCACCTACTGTGCTCACTGCACTTTCTTGTTAGGAGCAAAGGATAGAACTATGCATAAGAAGGATAAAGTATTTATTCTCATTAAAATCTGAAGTCAGCAGAAGAGAGATAGCACTCCAACAATGGATTGGTTATGACTGTGAACATACGCCATAAAGGAAAAGTACTGAGAGGTAGAGGGATGTGCAATATGATAAAGGAAGAGCAGGGGGAGTGGCTAGGGTGTGAAATAAAAGCACCCAAGTAAAGATATCTGCACATGTAAAGGACCTGGGGTAAAAAGGTATTTAGCTCTTTGGAAGACTGAATGAAGGCTTGTCTGACTGGAGAAAAGACAACATGGAGGAGAGTGGCACAAAGTAATTTTGGAGAGATAGGGAAGGCTAAATCACGCTGGGCATCAGGGACTTGACAGAAAGGGACGGGGAGTTTTTGAAAGGCTCTAAGGGGCGCCTGGGTGGCTCAGTAGGTTAAGCGTCTGACTTCGGCTCAGGTCATGATCTCACGGCTTGTGGGTTCAAGCCCCACGATGGGCTCTGTGGTGACAGTTAGAAGCCTGAGGCCTGCTTTGGATTCTGTGTTGCTCTCTCTCTGCCCTTCCCCTACTCTCTCTCTCTCTCTCCAAAATAAAATATTAAAAAAAAAAAGAAAGGCTTTAAGTAGGGGAACAATGTGATAAACAATACAACCTAATAGGATTTTAATAAAGCATACTATTGTTGATTACGGAAGTAATTTTCTTTCAGTTTTTTCCTATTGAAGACATACTTTTTCAATTTAATTTTTATACCAATTTGTTTTTCAGATAGTAAAAAAGTAATTTTTATGTAATTGAAAGACCACATTCTTCTTAGCTAAAAGTCACTGTGATGAATATGAATTTATAAATAGCAAATCTTCTGCTGGGTTTAGTTATCTGTTATATTGGGATTTAGAAGTGGCAGATCTCTTATCAGTGACCGAATACTAAGTACCAGAAATAGAGTCAGAGAAATTTTTAATAAAAAAAGTGCTATGTAGCTGTGGTGAAACTGAGGTGAATATCAAAACATGTCTGCAAATGCCTATAACCTCTTCCCCTCCCCCCAAATATGTATCACAGATATTTTAGTTCTATAGAAGCACAATTTCCAAAGGTTGATAATGCCACATGAATATCTTATTCAGTTCAATACAGATGAGGACTCAACGCCATTAGATAAAGAGGTACCAAAGAAAGGGGCTTACTACTCAACAAAACACTGGCAGTCCAAAGTCTAATATATATGGAAGCTCTGTGAGATTTATTGTCCTGGCTGTTAGTAACCCAAAAATCCAGATTTTCTAGGACAGTTTTGTTATAAGTGATCTCCTGCATGTTAGATATACTGATGCATTTTAGACAACCACATGACTCACTTTTGTTTTAATTTCCTCCCTTCTTTTTTTGTCTCATCCTGAAAACCTGAACTCAAGTTCCTGTAACCTCAATTCACAAATTAAATGTCCAATACAATTTGTATGTTTTTTTTCCCCCTGTGTTTGAAGATAACTTTCTTAGTTTTTCACTCCTTCTAAGCTTAGCTGTACAAATTCATGCATGGCTAAGATTATGTTTAAGGGATCAAAAATACCAAAAAAGATGAAGACCAGCTCATAGATATGTTGCCAGCATTTCATTCCTGGTTTTCTTATTACTACTGGTTAAATGTCTTAGAAAATGTCAGTCATGCCATGGATCCTAATTTGGGATCGTAAAAGAAGGGGGAAAAGATATTAATCTATGTTTCATTTTGTGATGGTCCAGGGAAGAAATGTCACTCATGAGGAGCAACATGCTGGATGATTCCTAAAGCACTAAAAACAGAACAATGATGATAGTGATCAAATAGCTACAGTTTTAGAAAACTTATTTTGTACCACCCCCTATGCTAAAGTGCTTTACAGACATCTCATTTAATCTTCCCTACGACTGTGTAAAGCTGTGTTAATATTTATTCTTACATTGGAGATGAGGAAACTGAGGCTTAGAAAAGTTAAAACAACTTTTCTAAAATCATCCATTTTAAGTGAGGGATCAGAATTCTCTACTTATCTAGTCTGACTCAAGTCTTTACTGTGAATGACTACACGTCAAGACGACTAATGGGTGAGCTCATCTATGGCCAAGAAATGTCCCTGGAGGTTACATGAGTGTCTGTACTCTGTGGGGCATCTTACCCATCCATCCCATCCTACCCTATTTCATTGTTCTCTGTCCTCTTTTACCAAAGCCAAGCTTTCTATGGTCTGAAAAAACACAATGGGTTACAATAGTTTCCCTGGCAGGACTGTGGTTTTAGACCTATAGTGAACAGAGTATGCAAATAAAACACAAAACATCCTACCAAGACGCAAGTCCAGGCAATGCTGCTGCAGAGATCCAACAAAGTGAAATGAATCATGGCTCTGGCAAGAAATCACATGGACATGTAGGGAAGCAGCTTTTCGACAAAGCTCTTGGGCGGACATAGATGGGGAAAGGCTGTGCCAGCACCCATCTCTCTCAGTGGCAGGCAACAGTCGTCCCTTTGGTAGTGTATAAAGAAAGGACTTGCATGTGTTGGAGGTCATTGCCAGGAAATATTGCATTCAACATGAACAACACAGATCTTAAAGTTATCTTTATAAGGAACAGGAACTTTACTACAGTTTTGGTGTCAGGATCTACTGTTAATTAAACTGATGTCTGTGAAGTGCCTCTCAGTGCCTGAACAAGTCAGGATCCCTATAATCGAATGCACCAATTAATGATAGTAAAAGGTAATTTCTTAAGACTGAAAGCTACTGATTTCAAATTAAGACTACACCTGTGAATGCATATAATAGAATAGGAGGTAACCAAAATATTAGTTCCTTTCCCTTCCCAATAGCTCAGGAAGCTCATGAGCAGCAATTCCAAGGCTTTGGGAGAACTTCTGGCTGACCTTTTTGTTTCGTTGGCTTCCATCCTTCCTCCTACTACCAGAAAATTTAAACATAACAACCTGCTTTTGCCTGAATGACCCAGGTAACAACCTACTTTAGCTTGAACTGCTTAGATATTTCAGCTAAAAATGGCTTATTTCCATGAGTCACCTGGATAATTGCCTTACTCTCCTGGCCCACTTAGCAGGGTGGGCCAGCAGGTGTTAAGTGCAAGTGTCACTGACGACCACATTGTTTCCAACTCTACAGAGAGCACTGTGACAGTTCTTTAGTGCCTGGGGAAGTACATCTTAGATCCACTTTCAGCTCTTGAAACTCCTGCTTTTAGATGGATCATGTGTGTCGTATGACAAAAAAGCTCTCTTCTATCTTTGTAGAACACTTTTCTTGTGTGCGTGCGTGTGTGTGTGTGTGTGTGTGTGTGTGTGTGTGTGTGTGACTTTGTGGTTTGAAGAAGCAAAAACTCAGCAAGTACTTCTTAAATAGTTACTGGTCAAGCACTGGAAGATACAAAGAGAGAAAATAGACAAGATTTCTTCCTCAAGATGTGGCTGCTGAGGGAGACTGGTGCATATGAGCCATCAGAAAAGTGCTTACACGTTTACTGTTGACCTGTTGGAAGTGTAATCAGAGCTACAAAACGACATAGCGAGTTGGAGAAGGACAAAGTGGTTGGAGAAATCCCTAGGAGGGCTTAGTTTTGATTACTTGAGGTATAGTTAGATTTTTCTTTTTCTTTTTTTCTTTTGCAAATGTATTATATTGCTTACTTTTACAAAATGCAGCCTGTTATCCCAGGATGGCACCAGTGAAGAGAACTGTCAGTCTTATTTAGAAGGTAACTCAGAGTTCATGGTTCTACAAAGGAAAGGCAGCAGACAGCTTTGGCTATAAAAATAGTTGAGGTATTTAGAAAAAAAATCCAGTATATACTTTACTTTTATGACTGAGTTTTTCAGATGCTTTTAAGAATGCAATAAATAGAAAACACACAGAAAAAAAAAGCCCTGCTTCATGTGGAATGGTCAATGTTGAAAAACTAAATCTTACATGATTTTACTTGAAAATTCACTTATATATAAAAAGATACTTGTTGCCCTGGCTTCAATTTTAAATTTCAATTGTTATAATAATTTGTTGTCAGGAAATGACAAAGCAAAACAAAGCTATATTTTCTATATGTATAAAATTATAAATATAAAATATAAAGCTATATTTTCTATAAGTAAATAAATCCCCCCCCCCAGGATTTAAAAATTAAGTGGTGGGACAAAGGTTGTTATTTATTTATTTTTATTTTTTTTGAGATTTGAACTTTGATGTAAGAACCTGCTATTTCTATGCTTACACAGTTTAAATTCCTGGCATGGAACTTTTAGGCTTGAGATAAATGTCATGAACATGATTTTGAAGGTCAGGCTGGTGAACCACCAAACATGTCTGACAGCTCCAAACGGGAGTATTTACATGTGGCTCGTGGCATCGTGCTCTCTGCTGTGATGAAGTCAGTTTGAATAAGTGGAGCAGTGTGAACTAAACCTCGATAGAACTTGGCATTTGACCCTAGAGGACTTTATGCCTCTTTTTATTCTCTATCCTCTCCTGCCTCCCACCATGGGGGAAGAACAACCATAAAAATCCACTGGCTTTCTGTAGAAACACTTGGCCTGGTTTCCCTGTAATACCTGTTTATACATGAATCAGCCCAAAATTAACTCTGGGGACAGCAGGATATTCCTGACCCTGTGAATTCAAGTATGAAATGCACTAGAATATATGATTAACTAGACTTCTTAGTAAGTGGGTTGTTCTATTTAGTTGGGTTTCTGGTTATTTAAGAATGAGTTCTATAAGTATATCTTCTTTCAATCTTTGTTATTGAATAGACATTCTAAAATGTATTAGTCAGCTTTCTTGTCATTGGAAGTAGGGTTACTGAATGCTACTTGAACCTTCTTGAAGGTTCTAATCTTACAAGATCCTTGGATCATCATTCCAAACCTCACTAATCTAAAAATACTAGCATAAATGCAGAAGAACAAAATTAGTTGCTGAAGGGTAGGATTGAGGCAAACGGGATGATATGGCATGAACAGGAAACAGTTTAGTTTTGGTTAACTGAGATTATATTTCAGAATAATTTTCTGATAACTGGCCACAAAGCATTCAATAATGTACCATGTTATCATTTAAGCTAGATTTTAATAGAAAGCCCTAAAGAACTTGCCTTAGTTTTGCATGACATCACCTCTTTAAAAAAGTAGAATAAATGCTCTTCTGTTCCTAAACTAATTTTGATAAAAGGAAAACACATGTATGCTAGGTGAAGAGAGTCTGGAAAATGATTATGAAATCATCTTAATGCTGTATCTGGGGCATACACAGCAATTTCCTAAAAAGTAGACAATGCCATCATTTTTTAAAGCCGCATTTTGTTGGGTGAAGGCAGAAAAGATTACAGAATCTGCAGTTGAAGTTACCCTCTTGTCATTAACCTTTGGTTTGCAGGTTGAAAGAAGTATTAAAATAAACAAAGCTGCTGGACTGTGCTCTTTCAGCAGACGACAATGGGTAGTGTGAGGGAACAGCAAAATGGATGCAGGGCACTCTTAAGAGATTACTTGTAAATCCAGATATATGTCAGATTATTAGAATAATTAAACTTTCAGCGGATTGGAGGGAAAAAAAGGAAGGTTCTGTTTGCATTTCTTGAAGAATAGTATATAACTCTAGCTAGAGTTATAAATGTCATTCAGAAAGGGACCCTAAAGTGTCTACCATGAAGGAACATTGAAAAGGAATGTAATTTTTTCTTTAAATTGAGATAACTCTCTGTGTCACCTGTAACATAGCCATTCTTTTGGTCTCTTAATTGTAGGAAACTGCCCTACCTCCTCTGAATGGCATGCTTTCTTTAAAGACTCTGAAAAGCATTTGAAGCTACTAAGAATTAGGGCATTCTTTACTTAAGACTGGAGTTCATGGCAATACGGAGTTCATACAGAGATTTAAACAAAAAGTCAGAAGGATAAAGAGAAACAGTATGTCCAAAAGGTCAGAGCACTGATGTTGGAAAAAGACAGACCTGAGATTAAAAATCAGTTTTGCCACTTTGCCACTGTGTGACCTTGGGCCAGTTCCATGGTTGCAGTGAATTAGTTTTCTTTGCACGTAAAGTGGGGTTAATGGAAGTTGTCGTAATGACCAAATTATGTCTATATCATTATCTGTATATTTGAGGCTCTATATTTATTTTAAAATAACCGATACAGTAGAAGTATTCAATATTTCTTTTAATTTATTTTTAAATGTGTTCTTTTTAAACTGAGGTTTAATTGACAAATAAAATTTCAAGATATTTAAAGAATACAATGTGAGGATTTGATATACTATGCATTGTGGAAAGATTCAAACCCCCCCGCTTCCCCGGGCCACCGAGTTTCTTAACACATCCATCCCTTCATATATTTACTTTTTATTTTGGAGGGTGGGTGAGAACATTAAGTTCTACTGTCTTAGCAAATATCAACTATATAGTACAGTGTATAGTCAGCGTCATGTTATACATTAGATCCTTAGGCCTTACTCATCTTACAACTGAAAGTTCATAGCCTTTTACAACCTCTCCCTATTTCTCCCACTGTTAGTCCCTGATAATTGCTTTTCTATTCTCTGTTTCCAGAGAGTTTGATTTTTTTTTTAAAGAGCCTATATATAGGTGATACCATGCAGTATTTATCGTTCATTCTGGCTTATTTCACTTAGCATAATGCCCTCCAGGTTTATTCATGTTGTTGCAAATGGTAAGATTTCCTTCCTTTTTTAAGGTCAAATGATATACCACTATATATATATACCACATCCTCTTCATCCATTCATCTTTCCATGGACACTTGGCTATTTTATGAATAATGCTGCAGTAAACATGGGAGTACAGATTTCTCTTTCAGATAATGGTTTTCTTTTTTCTGGATTATTTCTCTTAATTTTAAGATTATAGATTATAACACTCTTATATGTGAGTACCAAATTTTGATGTGAGTACCAAATTTTCAAAAGACTGTCATTTGGCAAAAGTCTATTGATAAATTGTGACATTAGTTCACTCCGTTACTGAGTCACCCATCCATCTGTGAATATGGTGCATGCTCACTGAGACTGCTACACTTAATTGCCACCTTCTCACTCCCAGTCTAAATGCTTTTCCACTACATTCTTAATTATAAAAATTCTCTGAGGATGGGGGAAAAAGGAGAATAAATTTACAATTTTTAAAAGAATTTAATTGGAAATAAAAGGTGAAGAATTGTCTTTTAGAAAAGCAGATTCTCATGAGCTAGGAGTCAATCAGAGCAGTTATTTGTTGGGGCTCCTGGGTGGCTCAGTCGGTTGAGTGTCTGGCTCTTGATTTTGGCTCAGGTCATGATCCCAGGGTCATGAGATCGAGCCCTGCATTGGGCTCCACACTGAGCATGGAGCCTGTTTAAGATTCTCTCTTTCTCTCTCTCTCTCTTTCCCCTTCTGCCCCTCTCCCCCACTCATGCTCTCTCTCTAAAACAAAAACAAAAACAAAAACAACAAATCTCCCAGTTATTTGTTGAGATTTGGATAAAAAGCTCTGAGACTATAAGACATGAAGTCAAGAAAATGTGAATATAAAAACAACAGGCGGGTTGTGGTCACAAAAGTCTAGGAATATTAAACCTCATATATATATGGTAGTCCAGCAAAGGTCCTACAACTTGTATTCAGGTCATGAATACTGACTGTGCCCATGTCAGAAGTGTTCTATGAGTGGTGGTGTTGGTAGGGGCAAGGGGCACAGTGGTAATAAGAAGTATAGAAGGAGCAGAAAGCACAGAACACATTCAGACTGTGACTTGGAGGAGTTTATTATCTAACTGGGATCATAAAACACTTGCAAAAAGTAAATCTAGAACATTTCTGAAGCAACTGGTTAAGTACGGATTGATAAAGCATTAGGTGTAAAGAAGGCTGATACCTGGGAGGTAGTAACCATTAGCTCTCACACTCCATTTGCCCATTTTGTGATGGGAAAGTCACTGCAGGTTCTGGACTTCATTCAACCCATTTATAAATGGGCAAGAGGTGGCCAGGTTTTATCACTTTTATGGCTTGAGAAATACCTCTCTAGATACTACTTTGAAGGTCTTCCATTACCACCTATTTTCTTCCATTCACCTTCAGTTCCCAATAGAGAGGCAAACACACACATTCATACACACACACACACACACACACCACACAGTTGAATATTACATGATGACAAAAATGAACATTATCGACCGATAGGTGAATTACTGTAACTTTTATGTTGAATCCTAATGGGAGTTACAGATTCCTCAATTTCCCTTTGATTCTGTTTTGCCACCACATACAGGGTAAGCTAAGATCTCCTGGTGAGGAGTTGCTAATATGTAGCAAAATGGGGGGGGGGGGGCGCGGAAGGGAAGGAACACTGATACAGAATTTTCTAATACTAGTTTTGTTAAAGAGCTGATTTGATTAGAGGCAATGATGAGACTGAACTCTTGTAGATAAAATACAGCACTCTGAGCCATATTTAGCCATTCTTTCAAATATTCAACAAATAGAGATTGATGTACCCGAATCCCACTTTGCATTATAAGGTGGTAGTTAGGATTAGCAAAACACTTGTGGAGAGATGCCTGCTGCAATGACTGGAGATGTGAATTGCTCAGAACAATTTCCTTTTGAGATTGCCAGTTCTACTTGGAGACTAGACTTATTAATGCAAACATCCAAGCTGTACCTTGGAGGCCCCTTGAGGTTTACCTGTCTGTGGCTATTTGTCAGTTATTTAGTCATGAAGTGGTAACAGGTCAGGCATATAGAAGAAACTGAATTGCTTTCCTATTTAGAAAAGCAAACTGTTTAATTCAAAGGTATGAGGGTTATTTCTCTTGGACTATTTCCTTTAAAATAATCAGTGAACATGTGGGTTATCAATGTTAAAAATGAATTGTGTGTGTGTGTGTCTAATTAATTTTTCCATCATTTCCTACTTTTTCCCTCAGAAACCCTCTCCCACTCATCCCTACTCCCGTATCACCATGTCACTTTCCTTGGAATAGGAACATAGACAGATCTATAAAACCTCAGCATTTTTTTCATCTCTCTCAAAACCTGATCATTCTCTTGCCTGAACTGAGTAACCACTTACATTAGATGCTTTATTAACTAGTTCTATAATTTGGGAATATCATTCGACTTCTTTATCCCTTGGTTTTCTTGTTGGTTGATGGGAGAAGATTAGATAATACTTAACCTGATTCAGCAATCTATGTCAGCACAAAATGATGAATTTTAAATTTACTCATTTTAATGTGCTATAAACAATGTGAGAGTGGACAGCTACGAGAGCGCCCATCAAGGTACTGTGTCCAACACAATATGTCCCTTGGCCTGTCACCACTGTAGCTGAAGAGTAGAGAGCAGAGATTCAATATCTTTTATACATTCCTTTGGTCTTCAGCCCTGATTATCTAGAAATATGATCAGCCTAGACTGTCTTAATTGCAGACTGTCTTAAATTTGGAAAACCTGTTTGAGTCACCCTGTGGGTAGGGAAATGAGAAGGACTGCTTTTCCAGTGGTTTTAATCTGTGAATTCGGATGCACAGGTACTATCATTAGAAAAGTCATAGAATAGAAAAATCTGTGTCTTCCAACAATATTGAAGGGCGTGATGATGATTTTGTCCAAAGTCACACAGCTGGTAAGTGTAAGACACAGCACCCTCCCCCAGGCCTCTGATGTTGATACTTTCTGAAGTCTTCTACGACCTCACGATGGAAGTTATCACTCTTCTCTGGGTTCCTAAAGTGTTTAATTTTATTCCTGGCACAGCACTTATGACGTTACATTGATTTTTGCATGCTAAACCATAGGACGATGCCTGGAACACAGCACTCAAAAAATAGTTCATCATTTGAATATTTGAATGCATGCAAATATGTCTGCCTACCTCAACGGGTTGTGAGCTCCTTAAGGAATGGAATGATCTTATATATTGTTATTTCTAGGTCTTCAAACAGTTCCTGATACTTGGATAGTACTTAACAAATATTTGTTGTATTGAACTAGAATTCTTACCAAATTAGTTCAGGGCTGTTTGCATCTCATCACCCCTTATTATAACCTTCCCTTTATTTCAATGTCCTTTCTACTTCTCCCTCTTTTTCCTCTTCTCCTCTCTCTATCTTCCTTTGTTTTTCCCTCTCCTTTCACTAATAATGTATATTTGCATATATGCATATTTTCCCCTAGCTCTTCTATTTG
Source organism: Paguma larvata (assembly GCA_030068075.1). Classification (NCBI taxonomy): domain Eukaryota; kingdom Metazoa; phylum Chordata; class Mammalia; order Carnivora; family Viverridae; genus Paguma; species Paguma larvata. The sequence continues at coordinate 29,165,678 of CM057828.1, read as the reverse complement.
CTTGTTTCCTGAAGGGTTTGTCTGTAGGCAAATCTCACTGTAGTGAGTTATAAAGTTGCTATGAGGTGAGGTAAGGTAAGCTTTATGCCCGACTTCCCCGTTTCGTGCATGTATAGTGTTGTTTAGGAGGCAAGGGGCATGGTGCTTATAACCTTGGGCTGAAGTGAGGAAGAGCATGGTTGGCTTCCTAATGTCTTTGATATTTAATTCCTGGCTAAGAAGGCAACATTCGCAGGAAACATTCAAAACACCAGATGCTGTTTATTACTGATTTAGCATGAATGCCCATGACTAAGGTATAAGCATTCCAAAGTCCAGGTCGCCTTCAAACCCATTTTGTATGAACAGGCCCCATGGACAGTTGTGACTATTTTTTAACTAGTGAAGACTATTTGATTATGCCTAAAAGCCCAATTATTGTTTTATTGGGACTAAAGGAGTCTGAAATTTTTAATGAACAGTTTTGTACCATCATTATGCAACTGAATATAGTGCCATGGCATGGCTCTCAAGCTTGAAGGAACTCTGAAAATATAAAAACTGCAAAAATGCTACACTTCTTTCAGGTTGTCTGGTTTCTTCTTCAGTTCTTAAATCCGGAATTTGTATTTTTCATTTCTCTTTCCCTTGGGTTCAGTCACTTCCCCTAGAGGCATTAGTTTATTGTTTTTCAAATTATAAATCCATGTGGATTTTTGTCGCACTTATCTTCAGCTTATCTGCTCTCTTTTCCTATTCTCTTCTTCCTTTGGATTGTGGCACTGAATGTGAAAAATGTTCTGTTCATCTCGGCAGACCCTTTCTTATTACTCAGTCCCGGCTTCTATTTCTCTCTCCCTCAACACCCAACTCTATTTCATAGCTGCATCAATATAGCAGCTCTGTGAAACTCTACGTTAGAAGGATCTTCTGGAAAGAAAAAGGATATAGGCTACATACTAATTCTAAAAATAACAAGCATTATAATTTTACATAATTTTTACTGCAATGGCTTATGCATTATCTAAGATCACTAACTGTAATTGACTTTCGGTTCTTCCTGTCTTCTCTAATTCATCACATGAACAGTGCTGGAATGATTAACTCATTCATTCATTTACTAGATTTCAATAGTGAACTTTATTATAATATTGGAAGATTTTGATTTTGAAGATTCATAAATATACATCAAGATTCTAACAATTGACAAGATGAGATCTGTGTAATCAATGACCTACTTTGGCCATACATTCTCTTACCCATTTTCAAATCTTTGGGAAGCATTCATTTTAATAGAAATTTCTTTGTCTAGGAGGGCCTGGGTGGCTTAGTCCCATAAGTGTCTGACTTTGGCTCAGGTCATGATCTCACGGTCTATGAGTTCAAGCCCCATGTCGGGCTTTGTGCTGACACTTGGGAGCCTGGAGCCTGTTTTGGATTCTGTGTCTCCCTCTTTCTTTGCCTCCCTCTCTCTCTCTCTCTCTCTCTCTCTCTCTCTCTCAAAATAATAAACCTAAAAAATAAATTAAATAAATAAATAAATAAAAGAAATTTCTTTGTCTCGAAATGAAAAATGTTCGACTTGGAAGGGGCCTCAGGAATAACCTAGTCTTAGTTCTTTGCTTTATTGAGAAGGGCCTGAGTGGAAGAATTATACATATATTTTAAAATCATCTAGTGACTCAGTAGCAGAACCATAGTAATTCTCAATTTTGCCTACATCAGAGTTATCTAGAAAGCTTTAAAAAAAAGCTCATGTTTGAGCCCTGCCTTAGAGAATTTGGTTTAATTGGTCTGTGGTGGGCCTGGACATTGAGATTTAAAAAAAAAAAATCTTTGTACATGAATATAATTCTAATGGGCAATAGCCTAGTGGTTCAGAGATCAGGATTGGAAGGAAGAAAGAGCTAAATTACTTACCATATGGAAGTCTCATTTTACTTATCTTTAAGATGGGGCAATATGATATCTACTATATGGCTTTGTAGTGATAGGCAAATGATGTGATGCATCCAGAAGGCTGATTGCAGGGCCTGGGACGTTGCAGTGCTGTAACTTACAGTTATGATACCCAGTTCTTTCTGATCCTTTCTTTTCTGACCTGATGGTTTTCTGCTTCCTTTTCTCTATTCCTTGGCTTTGTTTCCTATGCTTTTAGAGCCGTGGAGCTAAAACTGTGACTGGACTTTCCATTTATGCACTGTGTAAGTCCACTTTAGTTTTCTTAAGATTCTGGTCAGAATCTTGTACTTAGAGGTACTTTCTCTAGCTTCCAACACACTGAAGTATGCTTGCATGTATATGCATGACTCATTTCCTTTCTGGTGGTGATATATTAGAAGTCTTCTTGCATTTCCCTCTGCTTGCATGCTTGGACTAGAGTAGGTACTTATGCTTCATGTTCTTGTCACTCTGGAATACCCTCTATTACCATCCTCTATATCATTGCTGACTTGATATCTATCCTTTTCACTACAAGGTATGTTCTCTCAGGACAGGGCCAATATAGATTCTGCTCGCCATTAGATTCTTGAGGACTAGTACAGTACCTACCACAAAGGAGGTGTATTAAATATTTGGAAAATGTGAAACAAAGGAAAATGTTAAGAGGTTGCTTTTTTTTTTTTGGTAGCGATCTTAGCTAGAAGAAAATAAAAAAAAAAGGATGAAGATCTTGCTAGTTGTCATTGGGCCCACAAACAAAGAAGTCCCCATTATTGTGAAAATGTTTGACTAATCTGCTCCACAGATCCGAGGTAACTGGTATTGCAGGAGACATATAGAATAACACAGACTACAATTTTATTTCTACTATTACAAAATAGCTTGCTCTAGTCTATGTCATGAAGGAGTCTCCAGTCTTTAACTTTCTCTGTGCATTTCTAAGAGAATCTCTGTCCTAAGCAACAGGTAGAAAGTAACGCTATGGTGAAGGTAATACTTATCACTTTTGGCCCTATCTCTAGAGAGACTTTGATTAGTTAAAGTGTTTTTATTCTTAATTCACGAAAGTAAATGAAGTCCAAATGCTGTGGACTTAAGTCATATGACTTCTAAAAGGCTTTTGAAATTAATCTTTTGTTTCTGGAGAAACAGACACATTTGCCATTTACCAATCTCAAGTTTTAATGCATATCTAGCAAGTGAACAGATGATGTTTTGTTTTACTTTATTAAAACTTTGAGAAGGAAATTTCAATATGATGAATTTTAAAGTAAAGTAGGCCCAAAGAAAAATTGTCAAGGGATAAAAATTTTCAATTAATGACAAGGGAAGTGATGTGAGCAATAATCTCACTGGGGTTAAAAGAAATATTGTTATATATCAATAGGATACTGTGATATTGGAATGCTTTGGAGCACTGAGTTGTTTGTGGCAGAGTCTCATTAAGGTGGAGCTGGAAATCTCTGTGTATTTATCTTTTCTGTTTTCAGAAACAAATACTATTCTTTAGGGTGCTATTGCTTAACTAAAAATAAGCTATTTTCCAACATTTGGTGGGTCATGAATATACTTTTGCCCTAATGAAGAAATGGAGGGAAGCATATACTTAATTTTGTCTGCAAAACCTTTTTTCCTCTGAAAATATTCATACAACAGAAGCTAGAGGACAGCTGGGGATTTGAGTTCTCTTCTTATGCTGCCAGGATTTCATTACGTTTAGACTTAACTTTCATTTCCCTTGACTGCTTTTGAGATGTATAAAATTACTTTGAAGACATTCAATGAAAAGGAGGCTTTTTAAAAGATGCATTTAAAATTGGAAGACCATGATCTTCAACTTAGTGAGCCGGGGAATATTTTATGGTATGTTTTAGTTGGGACAGGCTAGGCTATGCTGCAGTGACAAATAACCCTTAAATATCACTCGCTTAAAACAAAGGTTTACTGCTATCCAGTGAGACTTCACTGTGGTCACTGTTTCCACGATATTGTTGTCCTTTCTTAGTGAGTCAGCCTCTCCTCTGGAACGTTGCCATCTACTGTGGGAGTGGAAAAAGAGCATGTGTTGACGTGCACAGTGTCTCTTAAAGCTTCTGCTTGGAAATGACATTCAAAACACCCATTCACTGGCCAAAGGAAATCACATGGCCACACTTGAGTTCTTTGGTGTGAGGCAGTACTATTCTGATAGTAATTGAAAGAAGTGTGGAAATAAATATTTGTTAATAGTCTTGAGACCCAGTTACCCACAGAGTCTCCATCCACTATTGGTTGCAAATCTAGTATCATAAGTAATTATTAAATTACATTTATTAGCCTTTACTCTGTGTTAACCAAAAAAGCCTGGATTTATAAAAGTGTATATAACACTTGCCTATTCAACCAGCAGGTGGCACCTTGCCAGACTTTGTCTCCAGGGCAATGATTACCCCTAGCTCTGGGGCAATCCTAGAAGTGGGGACAGAGTAGGGCTGTCAACCAGAAAACCCAGGCAAGATGAGCCACCAGAATTGGTGGATGGTATCTTAAACCAGTCTTAGCAGTGGTGCAGGGATTATAGAAAAGATGAATTTCAGAAGAGAATAGGACATTTTATAAAGACTCAAATTGGGTGTAATTTCTAATTATGAAAATCCACAAAAACTCTGACAGTCAGGAAAAGATAATATGTGCTAGATTGGGGTTTACTACTTCTCTTAAAAATAGGCATTTCCCCCTCCTCATTCATCCCTCCTCATACCACTATACATTGTTCCCGCTTCTTCTTCAGCAGTCTGCAACCAGTAATCCTGCTTCTATTTTTAGGGTTTTAAATCCTGGCTTCAAAGGTACTCAGGCAGTAGACTGAGAAGCCTGTGGGAGTGTGGAGGATTAGCCTTAGGCAGCTGTATGACAAAGCAGTCTATTCACTCCAGATAAGAGTGAAGGAGGTTGAGATGTATAATTCATTTCACATACATTTCTCTTCTGGACCCCCCCTTGAATATAAAGAGGAGGAAGTTCCCTCCTCACACCCCCACCCACACTGCCCTGCATTCTACCATTCTCTTTGATTTCTGCCCTTGGGAAGTAGAGAGAGTCACTACAGCATACTGTGATCCCTAAGTGGGATTGAATTTGATCCACTCCAAGCAGTTGCATTGCTGGGACTTTGCTTATGCTGTATCATAACCCTGCCACACCTAGTGATGCATCGGCTATACAGGCACTGTGTCCACGCCTAGGGGGTGGGAGAATTACTTCTCTACCCTTTAACACCTTGGGAAACATCTTCAATTGCTACGCACACCACAGTGGAATGACTCAGATGAAACACTGCCACTTCATCAGCAGCTTTCAAATGTCTAACTGTAGTTCTCTGGCTTTCTCCTTCTGGTGTCAAAACGCAAGGCACTGTGCTTTGATTGACTGAAAGGCAAGCCCTGGATTGGGTGCAAAATTTGCTGTATATCTGATCTGAATTTACACCAATCCTGTGCTGGGATTTCTGCTCTTCCTGGGCACTGATTGGTAAGAAGGACAAGTGGGCTTAATTATGTACTGTCTATGGAAACTCTGAGCTATGTACCTATACTGAATAATATTGAATCATTCTGTATTTAATTTCCTTAAAGGACCAAAGTAACCGTATATTAAACTTTTTTGATACTAAAACTTGATCAAGGGAATAGAAGAAAACACATTTGCGTGGCCTCAGGTAGTGATGGCAAAAAGTAAATTAATTAGTAAACAAAGAATCTAAAATGAAGACCATCATGAAAGCAAGTGGCCAAACTGTCCAATGTGAGTAACATGGCTTATTTGTAATTAAGACAAGCTTTAAACTTCAGTGTTCTAAAATCCTATATATTCAATGACTTTTCACAGTGTTATAAAAATGTGTTTAGTTATCCTTATCTCTTACTAGATTATAAACTCATAAAGATATACATTTTATTAATATTTTTATTCTAATTATTATTACTGTATAAACATCCTCAATAAACATTCGATGAGGGAATACTCCTTCTAAAAAATACTCTTCTGGGACAAGATACACAGTCTTGGATGTATGCTTGGTCTCTGGAGTTTCTGGCTCATATCTCTGGTAATTCATTGGGAATTCTATTCCTTTAGTTATATTATTAAAGTTTGGACAACAAGATCACAAGATTCCTCCTACCTCATATATTTTTTTATTTCAGGAGAAAATCTTAGTCTCCATTGAAGGTAACATCTGAGATAAAAATGTGATCATAATACCAACCTACACAAAATTTCAGTATAATTAGAAATATTTCCAAAAAAAAGAAGTATTTCTATACTCCAACAAATGGCCTGCTTATTTGAAATGACTATAGTAATAAAAATAGCAAACATGTATGTGTTGTACTAAACACATGTGTTTAGTACATGTAAACTAAACAGGCTAAAAACTAAAAACTAAATAGGCTAAGCAGGACTTTGAACCACAGCCTATTAATCAGGCACTATTCCAGAATTTAACTTATTTAATCCTCAAACATCCTCATTATATAGATACTATAATAGCCTTACTTTACAAATGAAGAAACTGAAGTATGTAAAGTTTGAATAATTCTATAGCAGGTAATTGGCAGGTCAGGAATTAAAATCTAGCAGTGTGAATGCTGGTATACGAACAGTGTCCGGCCTCCTCATTATTACATTATTCTAGAACAATCAAAGTAACCCAGGTAAATCTTTGATATTCATTATATATTGGTCAACTTTGACTTCCCTTATTAATAGTTGAATTTAGATTTTTGAGGGTTAGGATACTGAAACATTAGGTTTGGGCCTAAGGCAAGAACATAGATAAAAACACATGTTACCTTTACAAATTTCTGAAGCAAAGTGGTGGTACTGGGTATGTTTCTGTGGATAGAGAGGCCTTTGAACATCTGTGAAAATATCAAAGTAGCAAGGAAAAGTCCTGACGTATATATGGAAACATTGGAAATTGAAGATCTACAGTTTAGAACTACTTGGTTTGTACCTTGACCTAACTAGTAACCCCAATGCAAGCTTTCTCAATTTTTTGAGCATAAGGATTTTTTTTCCATGATCAAAATATTTTAGGGCAAATATGATAATAGTTTTAAATTAACTGTGGATTAAAAAATACAGAAACACACAATTTCTGTAATTTCTAAGAAAAGTTAATTTATGAAGATCAAAATGATTATGGGATCAAGAATGGATTTTTTGGAACTCTGGAGAGACTACTAGAACTGGGTTGTTGTGGTCAGGATAGGGTGATTTCAATGCAGGGGTATGCTAGGCTGCTTCCTATTTCCAGAGTAGCCACTGGAGAATGTGGTTGAGGTACAGAAAATCACTGGAAAAGAGCAGAGATAGGGCCTGGAGTTTACACTAATAGAGGAAGATCCTACGTAAAAAAGAATACTAATTACAGATACAAATGACAAAGTAGCTTCCAGGGCTTTGGACAGGGCATATGCAAATCAAGGGGGACACTGAAGCTTCAGCCTTATTAGTTTCAAGGTAAATTCAAACCTGGAGATTAAGAGCTTGGAAATGAGTCATCACTGAGGGTGCAGGGTTTCTGCATGGCTCCTGTCCTTGAAGTAGAAAGGCAGCCTGGGAACCGTGTGTCAAAGCCTTCAGGACTCAGGGAGATGAATGAATGAGAGTAACATAGAAAGATCAAGGAAGAGCAAGAGGACAGTAATAGTGAATGTCTAGTGTGTGCTCAATATGGGACAGGCAAGATTCTAAGCACTTAATTCAATTGAATCTTCATAAGAGACAATGAGAGATACTTTTATTTTAACAGATTGGAGTATAGAAAGGAGATTTAGTAACTGACTTGTCCATGACTACATGGCTAGGAAAAGGCTAAGCAGGACTTTGAACCGCAGCCTTTTGCGGCCTGAGTCTGCATCTTTAACCACTGTGCATGCCAACCATACTGCAAACCGAATGGTCAAGCCTTGAAGAAAGAATACTAACCATGAAGATCTAGGGGATTAAACTTCTATAGACTGCAGTGGGAAGCAAGAGGAAAATTATCTTAAAATATGTTAGAGTAAAAGGGAGAACAGTTTCCTTAGTTCTTTCTTTGGTTTTCACAACAACTCACAGCACAGATTGGAACTTACTTATTTGTTTAGGCATCAAGGAGAAAGTGTGTGTGTGTATGTGTGTGTGTGTGTTTTGTTTTTTTTTTGTTTTGTACTTGCTTTGCTTTAGTTCCAAAAAGGCTAGAGAGACCTGGAGTGTCCTCAAATGGGTTAATAATTTTTGAGGCCTTAGAAGATCTTCCCATTTTTCTAAGGATATGGATATAATATATAATATATAATTAGAAGGACATGTAGGCAGGTCTATTGTTGGGAAAGTGAATAATGATACTTGCCTTCTACATTTTGAGGGAATCTTGAGATAAGGAGATAATCCTGCATCATACAGGTTGGCCATAAATACTATCACATGCAGCCTCCTCAGTGGGAGCTGGCCAGAGATTTCATACACACACACACACACACACACACACAGAAGAGGAACAGGTGATATGACCACAGAAGCAGATATTGGAGTAAAGCTGCACAAACAAAAGTGCTCATCAGCCAGAAAAAATTTCCTTCTGAACTATTGAAAAAGTATGGTCTTGCCAACAGACACCCTGGTTTTAGACTTCTGACCTCCAGAACTGTGACAGAATAAGGTTCAGTTGTTTTAAATTTGTGTTAATTTATTACAGCAGCCACAGGAAATGAAATAAACTATTTCTATCAAAGGGGTAGCCCTGGAGAGAGGGGAGTCATTCTCCTAGGGTATCAATGATGGCCTGTATAGGGACCTGGATCTGAGCGGGTTTGTCTTAATCTGTCATACTGACAGGACTACTTGTCAAAAACTTTATCTGTACAGTGTATAGGGCTACTTGTTCACAGCCTAACTGTATGGCAAAGAAAGGTAAACAGAAATAAATTGATCAGACCCCTGCTCTATCTACTTGAATATGGAAACGGGACCATCCCATCTCAACTCTAATAGTGTGATCTTTGAAAAATTATCCAATTTTTCTATGCTTCCCCAGACCAATTTGGCTTCAGAGTCTGTGCTATTTCCTGTTATACTATGCTGGCTCTCTAGTGAGCTTCCTGCCAATATGATAGGTGAAGCTTAGGTTGGTTAATTAGGAACTAAAGATACATGGCTTATTTGCACTCCAAGTTTATAGAGACATCCATAAGTGTCCCATTTGTAATTCTAATTGTGACTTAAGTGGCAAAAACAATTCCTTCAAAAAGATTATTTATGTATTGGGGGTTGAATGACACTATGAATTTTTTTGCTTGGTGCTCTGCCCTGCTTTTCATTTTCCATTACAAGTGAATTTTCAGAGATACTCTGCTTTCTCCCTTCAATTTCTCCGTAGGTCAGTCAAAGAAGTGTATTGAAAAAGCTGCCTTCTCTAGCAATTAACATCAATTTTGACTCAAAATAGTACTTTAATCCGAGACTGAGGCTTTGGGATTAAGTTTTAACTTGCCGTACCTGCCAGTCAACTGAATACTCTTTCTGAAGGTCACTTAGCCTCCTTTAGTTATTTCTGTTCCATTAGTGTTACAGAATAGAAATTTACTGATCTGTCTGGTGGGCATTTTAGTTTGTGTAAGTTGAGATTTGGGAATTCATTTAGATGAAATAAGATGCTGGCTAAGACTCAAGGCAAACATTTTGCTGATGCTCAAACCTTAGGACCAAAAAAGTTCACACTCCCTGGTTTCCCTAGGGAGTGGGGACTGAGAAAACCACAGAAAATAGCTATTCTTGGAAACACTGCTGCCAGGCAAATGCCATAGGGTGAGGGCTGAGAGAAGCTAGCTTCTTCTCCCATAGCCAAAGAGTGAGCTAGCTCTGCCTGGAACTGCTTGGTCAGGTTTTAGAATCCTTGGGGCTGATGGAGAGCATGAGGAGGGGGTCAGGAAAAAGAAAGATGACCGGAATGGAATGGCTCTTTGGATTCAATACCAGAATAGCTGCCCAGTTTAGGTTTCTCTTGAATACTGTTGACTTCCTAGAAGCCCTCTCTGCATTTGACGCTTGAGTATTCTTCTTGTGTACCCCTTTCTACCAGGAAATCCAGAGACCAGTTGAAGAATTATATCTGTCCTAAAGTTTCTACTTGAAATGGACTCTGGTGGTTTGGGATTAAAGATAATTTTTATCTCAGTTCATTTAGGATCTGGGGAAAAAACTGAAGTGTTGTAATTTACTTGATAATACTGAAAATATCAAGGAAGTGATGTGTATTCTCAATAAATACAACGACACCTTTCCTTCAGAGCCCAGGGTGATTCAGTGGCCATTTTCATGGTCTTTGTCCTATCTCGGATTGATGTTACAGAGCAAGCTGATGTTCTAATTTGCACAAACTGCAGTTCACGAGAGGCTATATTTGCTATTCAATGAGTCATACTAAAAGCCCCATGTTCTTTTTTCTAAAAATTTTTTTCATGTTTATTTATTTTGAGAGAGAGAGAGAGAGACAGTGTGTGTGCTCATGCACACACATGCTCACACAGGTGGGGGAGGAATAGAGAGAGAGAGGGAGACAGAAAATCCTAAGCAGGCTCTGCTCTGTCACCACAGAGCCTGACGCAGGGCTGGATCTTACAAACCATGAGATCATGACCTGAACTGAAATCAGGAGTTGGACACTTAACTGACTGAGACACTCAGACACCCCAAAAGCCCCATATTCTTAAATGGCATGAAGATAGGGGTCAAAGTAAAAATCATGACCACAAAATGCACCATTTCTGAAAACCTGACAAAAAGATCAATTATCTAAACTCAAAGCCTCCTTTGGAGTGGAACTTCTATAGGGCAGCAGACTGCTCCAGGATGGGCACTGATTTTCCCAGGGAAAGGAGTTCAGTTGCAGACAGTTGAAACATTTCTTCAACACATTAGGTGTAGCCTTTAGTACCTAATACAAAGCAACACACACACACACACACACACACACACACACACACACACACACACACACATACACAGAGCAAATGCACATTATCCTTAGTCATTTATCTGTAAATTACCATGTCTCAACTCAAGTATGTTATATTTTGGAAATGTTTCCATTACAGGGCACCTGGAAGGCTCAGTTGGTTAAGTGTCCAATTCGCCTCAGGTCATGATCCCATGGCTTGTGAGTTCAAGCCCCATATCCAGCTCTGTGCTGATAGCTCAGAGCCTGAAGCCTGCTTTGGATTCTGTGTCTCCCTCTTTCTGCCCCTCTTTCACTCATGCTCTGTCTCTCAAAAATTAATAAACATTAAAAAAACTGTTTCAATTATATCATAAGATAATGTCCTTACTTGATATATATATATTTAAAGTTTTCCTTTAATGTACTGTTCTGGTTTGGAGCTTCCCTTGACTCTTTCCAAAGTAGACAAATTTTTCAAAGGCTTTCATGTGGAGCTGTGGTGGATGGGACAATGTTAACATGTTGTTAGATACTAAGTAAGAGTCTGGGCTTTAGGGATGCAAAAGAAGAAAGGAAATCATTGATAGAGCTATCCTGTTAGGAAAGGCAGGAAAACAGGGGTAGGGGATCAAATACAGATCTGGATAAGAAGGAAAAAATAAGCTAAATAGAACCTTGTAGGAAAAGGAGCCACATCCATGTATCTCAAAGTCAGTAACCCAAGTGGGAAGAAGATCAGAAATAGTTGAATGAATTTATTTTAAATAGTAAGATAGAATTAAATAGTAATGGTAGAATGGGTAGGGTGGAAATATGAATGAGATCATATGTTATGCGTATCAGTATGCTGCAGGCAGGCAATGCTGGATACTTAATGCTATGTGAGCTTGATGGGATGTTACACTAAAAGCATGTGGCATTGCAACCAACTGGAAATTAAAAAGGAAAACAATTGTAAGGGAATAATGATTGCTGTTGACAAGTTTCTTTTTGAAGTAGAGACACAATGAATGGGTTTACAAAATGGAAGAAGAGATCTGTGTTGACTATCCAGAGGCTTGTGACTTCATAATGTATGATGGGGAAATCTAAAAAAAAATTATGTAGCATCACTAGCTTCTTGGTCTCCATTGTTGGGAATTCCTTAAAAACCAGGTGGCACAAATTCCTTGGAAGAGGGGAAAGGGTTTTTCATAATCCAAAGAGGAGAAGGGAAGTATGGGAGTAATTACTGAATAGAGATCACTGAAAAAGGAAGCTGTCCTTAAAGGTGGGACAGTTGGTTGGTGACTTTTTTTTATAAGGCAAATTCTATTTATTCTATTTTTATTTCTATTCTATTCTTGGCCCTTAAAATGACTCCTTTGCATCTGCTTTATCGAGAATCAGAATGAATTATTCACAGATACCTGTCGGCATTATTATTGGTTGCCAATAGCGAACCTTCAGGATGTGAAGTGCTTTATGGGAACCATATACCAACTGGCAGGCAGGGCTTGGGGATATTGCTCTCAGATTCACCTCAACCCACTCTTACCTAAAGTCCTTCATTGCTCTAGGTCAGCCAGAATTATTTAGAATACCTGACTATACTTAATCCCTAAAACTGGGTTCTGATGGTTAGAGAGAGAGAGAGAGAGAGAGAGAGAGAGAGAGAGGGCAGGAATTCTGGCACCTTCAAGTATGATAGCTTAAAGAAAGGGAGATGTCTAAGGAGGAGCATAAAATCAGGAGTTAAAGATTGGAAGGACATACCCAGAGCTAAGAATACACTTGACCCTTTTGCTGCCCATTCCACATGGCTGCCATTTTAATCACTACTTGACTAAATGGTAGGAAAGCAATTACAGTAAGTACTCAATTTAATCACTTTGCATCCATACACAGACCCATGGGTCTTCACTTACATATTTCATCACATGAAGTGTCCACAATTCTCTGCCTTGCTGAAATAGATGTTTCCTGCAAGGATTTGTACATGATTTTCTGACTTATCTTCTGGTCAGTTAAACTCGGTTTTTCATATTTCTGCTGTTTGCTTTAAAAAACAAAGGGCAAGGCTAGCTTAGGTGTTGTATACTATAGGAAGTTTGTTTTGTACAATTGGAAAATCAAAACTACATCTTTATGGGACTGGAAGTTAAGGGGAAATCATTCCCTCCAACTCCCACCCTTGGTAATCTCAGCCACCCAAGATCAGTTGATTATTAAAAACAAACAGACAGACAGACAAAAATGTTTAATTCAGGCTTTTACTGGCCTTGTGTTTAGTGGTTTCATTTTGTGGCTGCACCAGATTGCACTCTTCTCCCATCCCACAGCAAGCTGATTTGCAAATTTGCACCATTGGCCCCCATTGGCCCAAAAGAGAAAGTAATTGATGACTCAGTATAAACCATCACCACTCCTGGAAAATAGAATTCATAAATGCATTCCTTATTCAAATTTAGTAGCATTTTATAGGCAGGAGATCAGCATGTTATCTGAGAAAAGATTCATGCTCCATTTTATTTAAAAATATGTTTCATTATTTCACAGTCACACTTCAGTAGGTCAGTCTAGAATAGATTCTCCTTGGCCCTTAAAATGACTCCTTTGCATCTGCTTTATCGAGAATCAGAATGAATTATTCACAGATACCTGTCGGCATTAAGAAATAATGCCCTAATTCTTGAGTAAAGACAGTGTTACCTTCTTAGTCATACCTGCAGGAAGATCATATGTTTGTTCTTTTCCCAGAAACACTTCCTAACCTTTTCTCCTCCCATTCATTCAGTCCCACCTCTTCATCCTTGTGTTTCAACTGAGATGTAACTTTCTCTGGGAAGATTCCCTTTTCTCTTTCCCGTACCTTACTACTGAGTCAGTCAATCGTATTTCATCTTATAAAATCTGCACTGTAATTATCTGATTACTTATCTGAATCTGTGTTTATAAATTACAAGGGGACAGTTCCCATTTATTCTTCATCCCCCAGTCTAATGCTTAAAAATAATAGTTGGTCTAAGGGAACCTCGAACAAATGAATGCCAGATGCTGCTCTAGATGTTTTACCCGTATTACCTCATTTAAATGTTACAATAACTCCATGAGTTATCTACCATTAATATTCCCATTTTACAAATGGGGGAAAGTTAGGCACAGTGAAGCTTCATAAGGTATCCAAAGTCTCCTAGCTAGCCAATGGTAGAACAGGGTCAGGTCCCCAGAGGAGAGGGTATAAGGTAGGTAAAGAGTAGCAAGTGTCACTACATATTCAATGGAACACACTATGGATTATTCAAATTATCTAATAATATTTGGAGATCTTGAAAGTCATGTTTGTATGAAAAGCTCATTAATACATTCTACTTCACAAACTGGGTATTTGGACTGGTATTTAGAATTTTATGCATCATCATATATAAGTAAAAAGTCCTTCAAATTTATTATTTTGTTTTTCATGCAAGAAAAGCAGATAAACCAAACCATTTCCTCCCTGGTTCAAGCTCCAAATCAACAGTCATAAACAAGGCCTTAAGTGTTAAGTTATGTTATTTTTGAGCCTGATGTGACATGTCCTAGATTTCAGAAGTAGATGCTGCGGAAGACCGAATGAATTTTTGAATAAAAATCCATTTATAGGACATAAACATTAAGGGAGGGGGGAGGGCACAACCATCTGATTAGACTCAGATCTGGATTACTGCCACCTAGTGATCTGAGACAACCATCTGCCCCCACATACTCCCAGAAACATACTCCTCAGAATAAATGTTTGCTGTGGCTTCCTCCCCACCCCCCAAATATCCTAGTGACAAACTGTTCCTGCAACATTTTAAGGCCACCCACCCATGATTAAAAAAATAATAATTTTTTTAGAAAGGAAGACAGCCATGTAGGATTGGGAAAGAGAGACGGGGAAACAACAGGGGAAACATCAGCATAAGGCAGACATACCAGAACAGTCATGCAAATGACATGGAGAAAACTAAAGGCAAGATCCAAAGCAGTGGAAATTAAAAATGACTGGTGGTTAGAGAAAATGGGAAAATTGATACGAAGATAAGCAGCATGAAAAAGACATTTTTTTAAAGAAATAGAAGACAATAAAACTTTGAACTATTTATGAAATAAAGGACAAGAGGAAAAACACTCAAAGAGATGAAGTAAGAATGGCAGATGAAACAAAGTGGATGGACATAGAGATTAGTCTTGGGGTAGAAGGTTTGAAGATTTTTTTTTTAAAAATATATCAGAGTGTCACATAATCTTTTTAGGATAACCAGGGAGTATAAGGTTGTAATTTTTTTCCATTAAATACAGTTGGGGCTATCCAGTATCCTAGATGCATAACTCATTTCTTTCTATTTTTTTCCTTCTGTGAAATACCAGTGGCCTTTATATTTTTCCTTGCTTCGTTAACATAGTTTTAGCCACCTTTACTCTCTTGAGATACTTTTGAACTTGTATCTGAAATTATGTGGATGTAGTGCCACAATGAACATTTATTTAGGGAATTTTATTATTATAGCATCATTTGTAACCATATTGAGAAGCCACATCTTAAGGATGTGTATTTGGGTGATTATTGATATTCAGATAACCTCATAATTCAAACCAGGGTTCTCAAGATATAAAACAATAACAAAAGCAATAGCAGCAATAATTATAACTAACATGCATCTCATTTCATGTTTTAAAAAACACTGCAACATACATTATCTTACTTTATTGCCTGAACAATGGTGTTACTTGAACAATGGTATTGCTTGAACAATGGTGTTCAGGTGAAAGATAGGGCTAGTATCATCAGCCCATTTGATAGATGTGATATCTGAGCTCTGAAATGTATATGAACTTTCCAAACAGCCAGGGAGTGCCTCTTCATCTGACTCCAACTCTTGCAACATATATCTCTTTAGCACTAATTTTCCTATTCTCTTTGAGAGAAGAAAGAGTTACTTTTTTTTTTTTTTTTTTTGTTATTGTTGTTCCAAAGTCTAATAATGGAATAGTAAAGAGTTCGAAGATGTTGTGGACAAAGCTTGGAAGGAATTGTTACTACCTCCCCTTTTAATGGGAATTTATTTGTAGAAGGCTTGTTTCTTTCTCCCTGAGTACCCTCATATATTTATACCATTTTCTAGGCAGGCTGTGAAGGAACTTAGTGAGAAGTGCCTACCTTAAAGGTTTTCCAACTTCTTCTATGGCTTCTTCTTCCATTTCCAGATTCTGTTGTGCATTGCCATGCTGAGAATAATACTTCCTTTGGTGATATGCATGGATGCATGTATAAATTTAAAAAAAAATGAGGACTTCAATACTTTTGAATGTCTCATCTGTACTATACTCTACAGAGCCCTACAGAGCACAGGCAAATAAGCAGGATACTGCCACTGCTTTCAAGAAGCCCTCCATTTGTAAGTTATAGAGAGCACTGAAATTGTGATTTGGAAACACTCATTCATTTATTTATTCAATAAATAATTATCTGGTGTCAACTATGTATCAAGTCCTATGTCCAGGCAAAAGGATACAAGGCAGACACCACCCTGCTCTCATGAGGCTTATAGTTTAGGGAAGTATGACATGAATATTCCTTGTTCTCCTATACTAGGGCAGCTACCCATAACAGCCT
This sequence comes from Paguma larvata, assembly GCA_030068075.1. NCBI lineage: Eukaryota > Metazoa > Chordata > Mammalia > Carnivora > Viverridae > Paguma > Paguma larvata. The sequence goes on along the minus strand of CM057828.1, from coordinate 29,149,170 downwards.
ATCAATAGTTCCAACTATTTCTCGGACTTAACTTTTCTCTATTTAAGATAAAAGCAGCCATAGCGCAGCCTCTTTGGTGTACAGCTCTGCAACTTCTACATTTGAAATCTAGGACATTTACTTCTGGTTTTCAAAAAGGAGTATCTTGGCTTCGAACAACTTGTTTTCAACCTGAACTAGAAAAAAAATGACCCAGTTCATCAGATTTACCAAAAATGGAAGGGAACAGTGATGTAAATTGGTAGGCAAATGTCTGGCCAGTTCAACTTGATTTTCATGGATTCAATCGTTTTTAGATCTGCAAGATTTAGTCCAGTGTTCAAACTTTGTAGATCAGAAAATGGTCGTGTAGATGGAAGATAAAGGGAGAGGCAAAGAGATAAATTCGGAATACTTTTCCGAAATCCAGGCAACAGAATTAGTGACTCACCTTGGTTGTCAGCTATGAAATTTGAGAAAGAGAAGACTGAAATGAAAGACTACAGAGGTAAAATCTGCAGTAATTGTATTGATTGTGAGAAAGAAAAGAGAGAACATGAGACTACTCTGAGATTTTTGAGCTTGGGGCCCTTACCAGAAATATGGAGCACAGAATGAGGACTGTTTTGAGAAGAATTTATAGGTAGATATATATTGCTACATTGCTGAGGGACCCCAAAACTTAATAATAATATGCATAAGTCAGCAGGACGTTCTGACTGAATCTAAGCAGGGATTGTGAGGTCAGGGCCCTACTACTTTCTGCCTCATTGAGATGATGGGCATGGGTCAATAAGCTTGTGATCTTTTGAGGGAAAGAAGTGGAGGACATGAAGGAGTCTCCTCTTCAGTCTTGCTGCTGGAACTAAGTTTGTTATTGACAGAGAGAGGGCCATCCAAGCCCATAAAAAATGGATATGGGAAGAGGATACAGAGGAAAGAAGGAAAACCTTCATTACAGATAAAATATTGACTCGGCCCATGTGAAACTGACCCCGGAGATTCTCAGAAGTATGGGTGGGTAAAAAGAGCTCTCTTGGGAACTGAAGATCTTTCATTAGTACATGGGGACATAAAATAGGAAATTTAAATAATAATAATAATAATTACTATTAGTATTAATATAACTTTTTTGGTGACAATAAGTAGATGAGACCTGGGAAATCTGGGCTGTGTGTAACAGGAGCCTTTGAGATTTAAACTAGATTAAACTTAGATCTACATGTAATATATCAGACTAAAGATACAAACAATGGATTTCTTGAGACCGTTGGGTGGTTCAGTCAGTTAAACAGTTAACCGTCTGACTTTGGCTCAGGTCATGATCTCGTGGTTTGTGGGTTTGAGCCCCACGTCGGGCTCTATGCTGACAGCTCAGAGCCTGGAGCCTGCTTCAAATTCTCTTTCTCTCTCTCTCTCTCTCTGCCCTTCCCCTGCTCTCTCTGTCTCTGTCTCTCTCTCAAAAATAAATTAGCATTAAAAAATACAATGAATTTCTTAACCAGTAGGACTGAAGTTTAACTTAACATATCTAAAGACACATGTTAATTAAAAGAGAGATTGACTGATCATCCATGGAAGCCTAGAGGGAGGTACCAATAACCTCCATCTATTGAGTGCTTGCTAAATGTGAGGCATTTTGTTAAATATTTTATATAATTACCTTACTAGTCCTTACAATAGTCTCCAAAGGTAGTTAATAGTCTTTTTTATTTTTTGTATGAGGAAACAGAAGTCATAGAAGAAAAGAAATTTACTCAAGGTTACTCAGAGTAAAATTCAAACCCAATCTATTATTATTGAGAACTTTTTAAGAAAGAGGATGTATAAGTCAACATATTTCAAGTCTTATGGCCCCATGCTCATGATGGAAGTGGTTAAAATGGATAAGATAACCAATCCCTAACTTTTCCAAGCTCAAACATTCCAACAAACCATTGTAAAAGCAAAAGAAAAAGTAGGTGCATTCTTAACTTTAAAATAATGATAGTCTATGGGGCCCCTGGGTAGGTCAGTCAGGTGAGTGTCCTACTCTTGATTGTGGCTCTGGTCATGATCCCATGGTTGTGGAATTGAGCCCTGTGTTGAGTTCCACGCTGAGTGTGGAGCCTGCTTAAGATTCTCTCTCTCACACTTTGCCCTTCTTCCTCTCTCTCTCGCTCAAAAAAAAAAAAAAAAAAAAGTAAAAAAAAATAGTTATAATCTAGGCAGAAGTAAAATACACACATGCAAACCTATGTTAGAATGCAGAATAGTAACATAAGAGTTAAATGAGTGGTACAGATTATAAGCATTATAAGATGCAAAGGCATTAAGGTATTAAGGTATTAAGGAGGTCAGGTTTGATTTAGGCTAGGGAGGACAACTTGGCATCCCTAATGGAAAGTGCAGCTGACTCGAGGTCAGCTTTTCCAGTGACTAGGTGTGTGAGCATAAGCAGTCACTCTACATTTCCACCTCCACTGCAGTTTCCTCTGCTATAAAATGAGGGATTTGCGTTGGATTCATTAATTCATTCAGAACATCCACTTTAAGTGTCCACTATAATACACAAGATTAGGAATATCAAATAAATAAGACCTGGTTTTTGTTCTCAAAATATTTGCTACCTAGGAGGAGAGATTTAAATGCAAATAAATAACATTCTTCTAAAATGATAATCACTATGATGTAGTTATAAACAAAACTGCCCACAGGTAAGGAAACACTCTACAGAGACCATGTTTGGATGAATGTTGGACCATGTTGCTGGGTGAATCGGGTAATGATAGAACCTTCCACACAGGGAAGAATTGTGTAGATCTTTGCTAATGTCTCTTGCAGCATTAATATTTCATATGTCTCTGCTTCTGCCTTGTTTGGAGAAGGATGAAGGGTGTGAACAAATGTAGAGTAGGAGTAAGTACATGAATTAATGAAGAGAAGATAGAAGGAAGTAACTTCCTGGGCTTCTTCAAACCCCTAATATGTGTTTAACGTGAATGCCATGAAAGAGAACACAAGAGAACATAAATAATTAAAATATTTGCCACCTCTATATTTCCATCACACACAAGGTCTTAAAGATATTGCAGACCTGGTATAATAGGATTTGTGTTCCTTGTCGACATTTAGGACTCCCATCCAGAGGCAGAATGTGTAGGGCTTAAAAACTTGGGCTTCGAGTCAGATCACTCAGGTTCATATCACAATGCCCCCACTTACTAGTTGTGGGATCTTAAAGAAGTTAAACTCCTTTGGGCCTTCATCTTCTTAACTGTAAAATGGAAATAATAACAATAGCTACTTCCTATTGTGAGAATTAAATGGGTTAAACATATAAAGTGCTTTGAACCAGTCTGGCACCCAAAAGCATCGAAGTATTAGCTATTATCACCTGTTATTCTGTAGAGTGCCTACCACTAAGGATAAGGTGAGGCACTGGTGATATGCTTTCTTGGTGAATAAACTCATGATGTTTCTCTGTCTATGGCCTTCAATGGGGATGGCTTAGAATACATTTATTGAGTCATGATACAAAGTGTGTTAAATCAGGCCCTATTCTAGGCACTGTGGATCATATGAAAGGAAAAATAAGCCTTGAAGTAGAGCATTTCTAAAACAAGGCAGTATATTTTAATAATCAAATGAATACTTAAGTGTTCAGAGGAAGCAGACGTTACTTCTGCCTGGAACATCCAGAGAATACTTCCTGGGTGGCACCCTGAAGTGTATGACAATACACATCATTTCAGGGATCTAATTCAGGATTTGCCTCAGCTGGTTTGTGCACTCTCTTTGCATTCACAAGCCTTTCTTCCTTCCCTCTCCTGCTTGTAGAGCAAAATTTGAGCCAGTGGACCCAGGATGCTGGAGGAAAGTCAAGGCTGGGAAAGTATCATGGACTGTGTTAGTAATCAACAGGAAAGATATTTTTAAACAAAAGAAGTTTTCCCAGCTTCCAAGAAAAGAAACAAAAGGCTTTTCTAAAATGAATCCTGGTAGCAACTGTTCTTCTTGTTCTCTGACTTTTATGTCACTTGGACAACAAGTCAGCTCTTAGAAATGGTTATTTTCCTGTCGACATCACTGCATGGGTACTTCTCCTCAGAATGACATAACAGCATTAGTGCTCAATCTCAGGCAGTGCTCACCCTCCAATGGCGGGGACTTTCAGAAACAATAAAGATATATCTGCTCGGTCTCGCTCTCTCTTGATTATATTGCAGGCACAACCTGTGTGGGGAAACAATCTCCTGGATCATACTGAAGGTTCGCACAGATGGAACATTAGTGGGAGGAGTTGCCAGCTACTTCCCTGCCAACTTGTTAGTGCTGGAGACATTATCCTCTTGTTTTGCCAGTTTAATAGAGGATCAGTCGTAAAGATTCTCTGTAGGCTCAGCAACATAATTATTATCTATGGTCTCTGCATTAACTGTGAGAAAACATCATGGTCTGAATCTGCCTAGTTTCAAATGCCAAGCTGTGCCCACATTCAGCCCACAATCGAACCTGAAAACTCAATAAATCCTTAGCATTGTTACTGCCATCATGGCGGGTGTTAAGTACATGTTTGCCCAAGCCATGATGTTTAACTGTTGCTGTACTGCTTCTGTATTTAAGGGTTACTTCCTCTGTTCCTCAGACCCTTTCCAAGACCAGTGCCCTTATAATTCGAAATTATTAAAAAGGTAAAAATCTGTGTCACATTTAGTTCTGGTACTCAGTCCAGAAGTGCCAAACCCCTGAAAATTTGGAAAACAAACTTCTTAACAGATGGGCTACATAAAGTTTACAACATGTGCAGTGTGGGAGGTAGTATGGCTCTGGGCGAGAAACAGAAGACTGGAAATTTAGGAGCTCAGAGTTTTTGAATTTGCTCTTGTTTTTTGCCTGTAGGCTTATCACATAAGCTCACAGCCTTCATTTGCCTCACATGACCTGATATCTTAACCTTATAAGTGAGTAATAAGAAAATCAGGCAGTTTTTCCTAATATGATACAGCATCAAAATGCTTATTGCTGCTACTAGGATTATGTGCAGTTGGTATCAAATTGTTAATAATATGTGGCTGCAGGATCTAGAAAAATTCACGATGTAATTTTAGGAGAAAAAGATCTCTTTCCTTGAGGGCAGGTATATAACTGATGAGTAACCATCACTGTGGGAAAGGACATTGCTAGCCGGACAAATCATGACAAGTCACTGGATTGTGATTCCTACTAGATTTTTTTTTAAAGTAGTCTCCATGCTAACTTGGAGCTTGAACTCATATCCTGAGATCAAGAGTGGCATGCCCTACTGACTAAGCCAGCCAGGCGCCTTTGGGTTGTGATTTCCAAAGCTGAGTTTGTACTGTGTCTTTAATATAGCTTCTGAAAACTGAAGATATGTTAGGAAATGTTTAAAAACGAATCATCATGGGCCACCTGTGTGGCTCAGTTGGTTAAGTGTCCGACTTCGGCTTGGGTCATGATCTCACGGTTGGTGGGTTCAAGCCCCGCATTGGGCTCTGTGCTGACAGCTCGGCGGAGCCTGGAGCCTGCTTTGGATTCTGTGTCCCCCTCTCTCTCTACTCCTCCCCCTGCTCATACTCTGTCTCTCTGTCTCTCTCTCCAAAATAAATAAACATAAAAAAATTTTAAAAAAACAGATAAAAAAATGAATTGTCATGATATGAATTTGCTAATAGTCTACTAACAAAAGTTCTCAAACATGGATGATCATCAGTTTCATTCAGGGGCCTGCTGATTGGGAATTCTGGATGTGGAGTTAAGAAATCAACGTTTTGAGTAAGTTCTTGAAATGATTCCAATGACCAGTCATGCTTGAGATCAGTCACCATTCATAAAGGATGTGAATCAGTAACAAAGTTTTCGACTAAATTGAGGTTGACTGAAATTCCAAAGCCAATGAGAGATATAGGAGTTGTCATTTAAGAGGATGGAGGGTTGGCTTTGGAGAAGATGGGAGAGACATGAATGTCAAGAAGAGGAATCCATGGGTTAGCTTAAGGGAAAGTAGAAAGGACATTTCTGAGTCATTGTTCTGAGGTAAAATTCAGCAGTGTGAGTAGAGAAAGATCTCTTCACAGAGTCTACAAGTACATGCCACCACTCTGTATAACTCCTTATATTCCACTTCTGTTTGTGCATTGTCTCCCCTTTGAAATCCACCTTCTAATATGAATTTATTTTTAATTATTACTTTTTTTGAAAGAGAGAGAAAAAGGCAGAGGGAGAGGGAAAAGAGAATCTTCAGCAGGCGTCAGGCCCAGTGTTTGCACCAGTGCAAGGCTAGATATCACAACCTTGAGGTCATGACCTGACCTGAAATCAAGAGTCGGAGGCTTAACCAACTTAGGCACCCAGGTGCCCTAATTTTCCAATATGAATTTAGAGTGTTCTCTCGAGAATTAAAATCTGAGCCATGACACTGCCCCTTTGAAAGCACTCCAGTGGCACTCATTTCTCTCAAGATCAAAGACCAAGCCCTGTCCTGCATAAGCAGAATTTGACACACTTCTAAAAAAAGAAGGAAAAAAAAAAACCCAGAATTTGGCATACTTCGGCAGCCAAACTTTGCTCCTTTTCTTATACTGACCACTTCGTAGGCATTCTGAGTTTTTGTCACTCTTGGGACATACCAAGACATACCCCTTCCCACCTTGGGGTCTTCACACATATTGTCCTTTTACCCAAAATGTTTTCCTCCACCTGTCCTCCCCTCCCCCCACCACTTTTCACTTGGCAGATTTCTGGTCATTCTCTCTCATTCACATGAGAGATTACTTATGGAGGACTCTTCTGACCATCCAATCTAAATTAGGTCCTCCCTCCCATTATACTGATATGGCACCATACACCCACACACACACACACACACACACACACATACATATATATTTAAGTTTATTTTTTTATACTGAGAGAGACAGAGATAGCACGTGAGCAGGGGAGGGGCAGAGACACAGAGGGAGAGAGAGAGAATCCCAAGTAGGCTCCACACTGTCAGTGCAGAGCCCGATGTGGGGCTCAAACTCACAAGACTGTGAGATCATGACCTGAGCCAAAACGAAGAGTCAGACACTTAACTAATTGAGCCACCCAGGCTCCTGGTACCCTATATTTTCTTGATAGCATTAATTATAATTTATCACTTTATATTTACTTGCTTGACTATTTAAATTCTACAGTAGAGAGAGAGAGAGCTTTATAATGGTAGTCTGTTATATAATGGTAGTCTGTTTTGTTCATCACTATGTATATTACATCTACCACAGTGTCTAGAACATAGTATGTACTAAAAAAAAGTTGAAGTAATGAATGAGTGGATCACAGATGTTCGGACCCAAGAAAATTAAGACAAAGGAAGAAAGATGATTTCCCTTATTAAGTCCTTTAGTGTGCCATGTGTACTATGCCACACAACTATCTAATGGTATTGTTCTAAGTGTTATGGGGGACACAAAGATGAATCACATGGTTGGAAAAGATAAATATGTAAGGAAAGATGTTTAATAACTGACAGAATGAAGTGACTTGTATGACAGAGGCACCATATCCAGAAGGAGTAATTTTGCTTTATAGACCCAGGCAAGATTGGCCAATGGGGGAAACGTTTAAACTGGGCCTGAAAGCTACATAAGTAGTAGACTGTAGTGAACATTGAAATTTCTGACTCCAGTTACAGCCTCCTTGTTAAACTGATTTCCTCTCTATTCTGTTTGGTGAGATACTGATTAGGGGAAAATAAAACAAAACAAAATAGGCTTTATCCCACCAACAATAGTTCATTGGATTTAAATTGATATTCTGATCTAAGATAGTCAATCTCTCTTCCTGAGATGTGTAGTTGAGACTTTAAACTTCCTGGTGGCTAGCGGGAGATACTGGGCCTGTTAGGACATGTTAATTTAGAGTTTAAGATGATTATACTACTGTTTTCCTATGTTTACAGAGAGACAGGTAAGGCTGGTCTAAAGAGAAGGCTGGTGTAAGAGGCAAAGTTGAAAGAAAAAGAAAAAAAGAAGAGAAGAGAAGGGGCTGACTGTCGTGGTTCTTTACTATTTTCCACACCCCAATTCTAGTGCCTAGTGAGTCTCTACTTTATTTCCTTGAATAAGCTAAAGTTAATGTGTTTCTATTATTCCAACTCCAGAGGGCTTTAATGAAGACAGATGAAAAAGTGAGGAAGGAAATTACAAACAGAGGAAAAGCTGATGAGCCAATCTGCAGAAGAAGAGAGCACAGGATATGCAGAGACATGATCTACATGTTTTCCTATTCCGCTGATCCCATTTTTGAATACCAGGAAGATGAATAAGTTATTGATAGAAATCTGGCGACTTACACTACCAGTTATGGAAAAATAAAACTTGAATGCAAAATAATGTGTGACTTACATTTCCTAGCAGAAATCAGTTATGAAAGGGTAGAAAAAGCACTGGAATTGAGGTCACCTATGTCAACTGGATTGTAGTCTTTGCTTTGCCAATGACTAGTTACATAATGCTTGATAAGTTACTTGATGTCTCCGGACAGCAGCTGATAAGAGACGAATGTATGTAAGATCTATGGGCCCAACCAACTCAAAAGATGTAGCAGCAACCAAAAGGACTTTCATTTTCTGGCAATTTCTAGTGTCTCTACTTTCTTTTGCACTCTGAAATTGAGAACTTGCCCTGATTTCAGGTCTTGTTTTAGGGACTGTGACACCAACATGCCTAATTCATGGCCCTTTCCTAGAAGATATCACAGAAAGAAGTAAATGGCATGAGAGTCATAACAATGAATTACTATACAAAAAGATATTTTTATAAATATGGACAACATTCCAAAGAATTGTTTAATTTTTCTCGGGATCAGGATGTGGGGTGGGAAAAGACTTTAACTTTTGAGGTAGATCATAAGAGAGTGGCTTTCCATGCTGAGTGAAAGGTGTGGACAGGTGCCATTTATCAAGTTATGCCTCTTGGGTCCAAACTCACTCTTCATTGCCTGTGACAATTGAGATGGACTCTTTCATCATTGTTATTTGCCAGCTGAAGGATGGTAAGCTTTGTCAGTTGTGGGTGCTGGAGAGACACTGCAAGAAGAAAAGTATTTTGCTTCTGAGTTCCGGGGTGCTGGCTGAACAGGTGCTCTTGACTTTTTCAGCTTTTGGCTCCTGCAGTACACAGCAGCCAGCAGCACTCAGTGGCCATCAGCTGCTCCCAGTAACCCCCTCAGATCATTTCAGAGCAATGTTCCTCTGATGAGACACCTCCCCATGAGTAGTTTTCTTAGTAAGTTCTAGAGAGTGAATTTCCAACCAGTTGTTCAGTAAGGCACTATGGCATCTTCTCTGCCATCAGTGAGCCATGGCCACGTCTTCTCTAATGAGGTCTAGACCTCAGCCTTGGGAGGTGGTGGGTGTCACTTGCAGGATCTCAGTCCTGGAGGGGATGGCTGCTCTTGATGCTGCTATTCTTGTATTCATTTGAGTTCACTTTACTTCTTTCTAGCCAATCCTTTATCATTCTAATCCCCTGTTATAGTTAATAATTCTTCATATTAAACTTCCCCTATTCAAATTTCTCTTTCTTGATGGGATCTTTCTTGATAGAAGGGAAAACACCAGAGAGGCTTCAGATCATGCAGCACGTTCAGGAGAGAATGAATAGAGCAGTTCGTTCTTGGGAAGTGCGGCTGGTGGGTAGAAGAGCAGGGCCAGTTACTGGGGAGGTAGCCTGGGGCTGGAGGATGAAGAGGTGTGAGTGCCATAGTAAGAATATCAAGCTGAGACTGACAGGTTTGCTTCTGTGTTACAGGAAAAGTAACTGAAAGCAGTGCAGAGGATGAATTATTATAGAGAGCAGAGACTGGAGGCAAGGTGATCCTTTTCTGCGGTGAGGGTGTTATTACAATCCAGGAAACATGAGAAGGGACTGGATTAAAGCCCTGACAGTGACAGATGGAGAGAGCGGGAAGAATTTAAAGACGACAGAGTTGACAAAATTCAGTGATCATTGTGATAGGGAGATGGAGGATACTTTTTTTTTTTTCCGGCTTGAGATTTCCCAGTTTTGATGACTAAAGCAATGGTGATTCTATCACTGAGACAGGACCAACAGGTTTGGGGGAAAGAAAGAAATTCTTATTTGCTTGGGGTATGTTGATTTTAAAGAGATTTTTATATTTGAGACAAGAAAAAAAAAAGAAAAAACAACAACGGGTATTACTCCGTCTGCTTCAAAGACCCTGAAGAATAGGTTCTGTGTCAGTTATTGACCCAATTTCCAAAGGTCAGAAAGATTTACGTGAGTTTTTTCCCCCTGAAGTAAGTATGCTCCGTGAACACATTTTTCCCATGCATTCTCTCCTTTGGATTGCTCCATAGGGTTTTTGGAACTTCTCCTTGAAACATCTTACGGATGATAAACCCCTAAAATATAGAAGGTGGTAAACACTTTACTATTCTTTAACATTTATACTCTAGTAGTGCAGAATAAAAATGAGAGTCCTAATGAATAAAGGGTCAGGGCTATACTTTTCCACTGAATACTCAGGCTTTGGAATTTTGTCTCACATCACTTCAATAAGCAGTTCTCTGGGAGGTATTAATTCTGCCAGATATCTGCATTTCCAGAAGGCTGTGTTCATTCCCTGAGTACTTTGGTAATGATCGGAGAAACCATGGTGGTCTTTAGGGGATCAAAGACCTGGAGCGAAGTGCTCAGTAAGGACAATGTGTGCGCACAGACTGCGGCAGAGAAGGCTGGAATGCGGCACTCGCTGGACTGACAAATCCGCTTGTGCTGCCAGGGTGCTGGACGCGCTGCCCATTCTCTGAGGTGGGCGGCTGACAGGCAAGCAAAGAAGCCTTGAAAGACAGGCTCAGGATATTAGCATCAGGCACTGATGGAACTGCAAGCCAGCAGCTGCCTCTGGGACATACCAACGTGGGGTGTGTCAAGCTTCATGAGAATGCCATTTTCTGTGATGCGTCAGGAATTTATAAGCATGTGGCTTGCGGTACATTAACATGATTTAACTTCAGAGAAGTAACTGGTAGTAAGTTTTATGAGAATGGCTTAACAATGCTCCACTCCTTCTGTCTCTATTATTTATTCAGCTGTGTAATTACTTGGCTCTTTAATTCTTATAAAAAGCATACAGGTGCATGTACACACATACAAACTGGGGGGGAAAAAACCCAAACTTTAAAGTGGTAATTATTAAAGACGGGAAAAGATTCACTCTCCTGTAATGAGGTGAGTACAATCCTGATGTGTGCTATCTCTTTTCTGCAAAATAGAATGAAAACAAATGATTTATAATGTGCTCGGGTGTGCTGTTTATTAAGATGGGAATGGTGTGTTACCAGTCTGATTACTTTCTGGCTTAGAGCTGTATGTGCAATCAGTTCTATTTCTGTATGTGTATATGTGTGACTAAAAGTGGGGCTCAATAGAATTTTCTAGTAGCCAAGGCAAAACATTTGAAGACCCTTTTTCTTAAAAAAATAAGAAAGAATGCAGAGGGTGGTTTGAGGTAAGCTGTGCCTTTGCCATCCCTCTTCTTTAGACTTGAATGGCCGAATGCCACACCTAGAATTCCTGTGAAAGGAATTTAAGGAAGAATTCAAAGTAGGCCCATCTGATGTAGGTTTTCAGTTCACGGAGAACTACCCCCTTGTTTTATTTTGACAGTTTTGATTTCTTGAACTATAATGATACCAAGCCATTTTTGTTATTTCTTCCAACACTTTCTTTTAGAGGACATTTTTGTGTTGAACAGGTGGGTCCCTGGCATCTTTTGCTCAATCCAATATACTTCAGTTTCTGTGGGGATAACTACCTCATCCTCAATTTGAATAGCTTTTATGGAATGGTAAATCTAGACATAACCCTCTCCATCCCCTTGGAAATCCAAAGGCTAGGGTTTTTTCTCTAATTCCCTGATAATACAATGATGGGAAAATGATTAAATCTTGCCCAACTGGAAGCTTTCTTCCAGTATAGTGAAGGGATACAAGGACCAAAAAAGTCTTTGACATATTACTCTTCTTGGTGGCCACATATAGGGCAGACTATTCTTGCAATGTGATGTTTTATGTGTTTTTCTGCAACTTTTCTCCCAGAACTGCCCAGGTCCCACCCATTTCCAAGTATGATCTTCTGAGAATTGTCATATATGTATATTAGTCCAAAGCAACATGTGTATTAGTTATCTATCACTGCATAAGTTACCCTAAAACTAAACAACTTAAAATAACAACCCTCAGGGTGCCTGGGTGGCTCAGTTGATTAAGTGTCTTACTTTTGATCTCGGCTCAGGTCATAATCTCACAGTTCATAAGATCGAGCCTTGAGTCAGGCTCTGCGATGACAATGTGGAGCCTGCTTAGGATTCTGTCTCTCCCTCTCTCTCTGCCCCTCCCCTGCTCATTCTCTCAAAAATAAATAAATACACTTAAAAAAATGTAAAATAGCAACACTTTATTATATCTGTGGGTCAGGAATCAGAGCAAGTGTATTTGTTTCCCAGAGCTGCCATAACAAAATACTACAAACTGGGTGGCTTAACACAACAGAAATTTATTATCTCATGGTATTGGAAGCTAGATACCCAAGATCAAGGTGTTGGCAAGCCATGCTTCATTTAAAACCTTTTCTTCCTTTTTCCTGGCTTCTGGTGGTTGCTGGAAGCATTTGAGATTCCTTGGCTTATAGAGGGATCACTCCAAGTGTTTGCCTTCATCATCACATGGCTTCTCCCTGTGTGGCTCTGTCTTCACATGACCATCTTTTGGATGAAGGGCTCACCCTATTCCAGTGTGGTTTCCTCTTAACTAGTTACATCTACAATGACCCTATTTCAAATAAGGTCACATTCTGAGATCCTGGGGGGTTAGGATTTTAATTTTTGCAGATAACACAATCAACCCATAATATCAAGCAGTAAGAAAATGAGAGCACCCAAGACAGAAGCCACAGGCTTTAGGTAACTAAATCTCAGGACTGAAATCCTATCACGTCAGCTACATTGTATTTATTAGATGCAGGTTGGTAATTTCAGCCCTCTCCCAGGAAACAGGATTATAGGAGCATGAATACCAGGAGCTGAAGATCACTGGAGGCCATATCAGAACATGACTCTATGGTTCTGTTTTTGTTTTCAACTTTTATAAAAATGGCATTTTATTGTATACATCTTTGAGACTTGAGATTTTTATTCATTCAATATGATGTTTCTAAGATTCATCTATATTTTATGTACAATTAAAATGAACTAATTATAAGTAACTTGTATTTTATTATTACTGATTATAATTGTCCATCTACTGATGGACATTTAGATTGTTTCCAATATTCCGAAAATCTTTGTTCTTCACATTCTTAACATTAGCATAGTTATTTATTAACTTTATCCTACTACATATAAAATTCTATCAAAACTAGTGAAGTTTAAGATTTTTTTATGGCTCTGTTTGTCCACAGAATTGAGTCTCAAGGATCTATAGTCAAGACACTGTGTTCCCAAGACACACAAAATAATTCTCTCTGTGTGGTTATGACATCAATTTGATAGATGGTTAAGCTCATTTATTTCCATTTGTTTTCAGTTTTAAGGGTTTGCTTTTTTTATCATTTATATTAGTTTTGGAATATCTCAGTATTTTACAATTCCCTAGTAGAATTACACAGCAAAGTATATTAAGAGAAGTCTTCTTTCTATTCTGATTACTTACCTTTATTCCCTCTTGCTCTTAAAGTAAACATTTTAGTTTGGGTTTCACTAGTAGAAAGCCCTTTGCAAAGTTTTCTCACACATTCTGTTGTCCACGTTTTTATTCAGTGGTGTCTTTTGATAAACTTTGGATAAAGTTTCTAATTATACTGATACCACATTTATTGATCTTATCATTTAAGGTTAGTATATCTTTAGTTCTGTGTAAGAAATCTTTGTCTGCCCCAAATCAGTGTAGATATTATTTTAATCTTCAGATTAACAAAACAGGAGGGTTCATTACCAATTACTTGAGTTAAAGGAATTTTATAGACTATAAATTAAGAAAGGGAAAAAAATGCCCAGAATAACAACCACAAATGCAAAAATAAATGAAGAGCAAATAAAATGGCTAATATATGTGTAAACATAACAAAATTGCTATATAGAACATGAATAAAATCTAGTTTGCAGGGTAGAAAACTAAAATAATGAAAAGAATAGCATGCAAATATACAGGGAGTGATCAGCTTTAAACTATTCTAAGATCTATATATTGTGGCACAGTTTCTAAAATAGTGTTTAACTTTTGACTTTGTTGAAATTCATATAAAAAAAGGGCTGAGGGATAAAATATAAATTTCAACAATTTCTGAATTCCTAAAATAAAACAAAGTATGCACTCAAACAACAGAGGAAGATTTGAAAATCGAGCAGTGCACTTTTAAATAACCCATTGGGCAAAGAAAAAAAATCACAGCAAAATATTTTTACCTGAATGAAATAAAAATATGACATCAGGACATGCAGGATATAGCTTAGAGGAAAACTTACAGACCAAAATAAATTATCTAAGCATTCATGAGGATGGATCAAAGTTAGGAAAAAAAAACAGGAAAATAATTGCACTCCTCACAAAAATTAAAACTAAAGACAAAACTAGTAAATAAAAAAAACAGAAGAAAGAAAATAATGAAAATAGGGTGCCTGAGTGGCTCAGCTGACTAAGCATCTGACTCTTGGTTTTGGTTCAGGTCATGATCTCTTGGTTCATGGGATCAAGCTCCATGTCAGGCTGTACGCTTGCAGTGCAGAGCCTACTTGGGATTCTCTCTCTCTCTCTCTCTCTTTCTCTCTCTCTCTCTCTCCCCCTCTGCCCTTCCCCCACTCATGCTCTTGGTCTCTCTCAAAATAAATAAACTTAAAAAAAACAGAAAATAGAAGATAAAAATATAAATTTATGAAATAAAAAGCAAGTGTACATTAATGAGTACAATAAAAGCAAGTTTTTTTTAAAGAAGATTAATAAAATTGCTAAAACCCAAGCAAGGCTTAGAAAGAAAAAAAGAATAGGCACAAATAACCATTCTCAGTTATAAAAAAGGGACACCACTACAGATTCTACAGACATATAAAGATATTCAGAAAATATTCAAATGCACATATTATAGGACAACAGATCACATTACAGATGCCATTTTGCACTGAAAGTCATTTTGGAATAAAATCTATTTAAGAAAATGCTTCAAAGAGGGGTACCTAAGTGACTTAGTCAGTTAAGCATATGACTCTTTAACTTCAGGGTAGACCATAATCTCACAGTTTGTGAGACAGAGCCCCTATGTTGGGCTCCAAAGTGACAGAGTGGAGACTGCTTGGGATTTTCTCTCTCCCTCTCTCTCTCTCTGCTCCTCCCCTGCTCTCTGTTTCTCTCAAAATAAATAAAATAAACATAAAAAACAAAAAAGAAAAAGCTTCAATGAGGGCAAAGTAAGAAAATAAAGATTTCCTTGAAAAGATTCTCTATATAATAAAGAACAGCGTTATTTATTCAACAATAAAGGAAAATGAATTATTTTATATTGTCATATTCTCAGAGATATAAAGGGCTACTTTAAGTGCCAAAATTAATATATTCTTTCTATTTTTATTTGAAGTATTTAAAAAACATATTGTTTTGTTTCATGTTCTCTTTGTTTTCCCAAAATTTTATTTTGAAAATTTAGGCTGTTTATTCCATAATAAATTTCATGTAATTACTGATATAATTTGATTTAGGTCTGTTTTAAGTCCATCTGTACTTTTGCTGCTTTCTTTTTGATTATTTGTTATTTTTTAAGGAGTTCCATTTTAATACATCTATTGTTTTGTTTAGCTACAACTATTTGTATTATTTGTGTTAGTGGTTGCTCTAAGGGTTGCAACATATGAAGTTTTTATAATCCACTTAGAATTAATATTGTAACACTTTGGGAAGAAATGTAGAAAACTTGCAGTCTTAAGGGTCCATTTTCTCCCACCCTTGTTTATGTTATAGTTGTCTCGCATACGATACAAATACACAAAACAATTTTATGTCTTTTCTTTAAATAGCTCTATATATGCTAAAGAATTTAAAAGAAAAATAGTCTTTTCTATTTTGCAGACATTTAGCACTTCTGAAGTTTTTCTTTCCTTCCTGATGATCTAAATTTCCATCATTTTCTTTCAGCATGAAATTTTTCACATTTTCTATAGACAAGTTGGCTGGTCACTGTGTGTGTGTGTGTGTGTGTGTGTGTGTGTGTGTGTGTGCGCGCGAATGTGTGTGTGTTTACTTTCATGTGAAAATGTCTTTGTTTACTGTCATTCTTAAAGAGTATTACCACTTCATAAAGAATTTTGGATTGCCATTTTTTTTCCATTTATCATTTTAAAGATATTTATTTCACTTTCTTCTGGCTTGTACTGTTTTTTAATAAGAAGTCAGGAATTTTTCAAATAGTTGTTTGCCTGTGTGGAGGGTGTTATTTTCCCCTGGTGACTTTCAAGATGTTCCCTTTGTCTTTAGTTTTCAGTGGGTGGATAATCTCTTTTTTTTCAATGGGTTGATAATCTTATGCTGGGGCACAGTCTTTGTATTTTTCCTGATTGTGATTTGTTGAATTTCCTTATTTGTAAATCTGTTTTTCCTCCAGTTTGGAAAAATTTTAGTTGTTCAATCTTCAAAAATTTTTATGTCACTTTCTTTTTCTTCCGTGACACCAATTACACATATATTAGGTCATTAGTTAATATCTCACAATCACTGAGGTTCTCTAATTTTCTTTTTTTAAATGTTTCTGTACTTTTCAGGTTGAACATTTTCTATTAATATATAATTATATTCACTAACTCTTTGTCATCTTCAATCTGTTATTAATTTGATTCAGTTAATACTTTATTTCAGATGCCGTTTTTCAGTTCTGGAATTTCCACTTCAAGTATTTTTTCTTTTTCTCTGTAGAGATTTCTTCATTTCAAACATATTTTCCTTTACTTCATTGAACACAGCTGTAAGGCTATTTAGAATACCATGCCTGATAATTTCAACATCTGGGTCATCTCAGGGTTATCTTTCTTTTTGAGACTGGGTCATACTTTCCTATATCATCCGATGTCAAATAATTTTAGATTATATCATAGACATTGTGACTCTTATATTATGGGGACCTTGGATTTTGTTATATATTCATCCACAGAGTATTCAGGTTTTTGCCTTAGGTCCCAAACTACAAACTTTATTTTGTTGATGACAACTCAAATATCAGTTCACTAAAAACAAAACAAAACACTTAAGTTAGATTGCTTTCACTCTTTCTAGTGCATGAGTAATAGTTCTTTGGGCAGTTAGATAATTGGGTAAATTCATAAACAAAATTTGAAACCACTTCCCTAAAGCTCTCCTTTCTAGGATTTCCTTCTCATTTTCCAAGATTTCTTTTTCCCCATACTCTATCTTCTGAAACTTCAGGCAAGAAAGGCTGCAAGGTTTTCCAGTAGTATTTAAGTGCTAAATACTGTTAAAACAGGCAATAACTTCTTGTGATCTATTTTTTAAAGTTTCGATTTCCCTCCAAAGTCTGTTGGTATACCTCTACAATGCTTCTAGGTTATAGTTTTATTATTTTTAAATATTTATTTATTTATTGTGTCTGTTTATTTTTTAGAGAGAGAGAGAGACAAGAGTGTGAGCGGGGAAGGAGTAGATAAAGAGAGGGACATAAAATCCAAAGAAGGCTTCAGGTTCTGTGCTGTCAGCACATAGCTGGATGCGGGGTTTGAACCCACAAACTGTGAGATCATGACCTGAGGCGAAGTCAGATGCTTAACTGACCAAGTCTCCTAGATGTCCCTTCTAGTTTATGTTTTAAAACTGTTTTGTCTAGGACTTGAAGTGTTACCTTCAATAGAATCAACTAATATAGAAACTTATTCAATCATCTCAGGATATCACCTCATCTATTCTTCAATTGAGATACTGAGCAAAATTCTTGACAATATTCTAGTACCATATTATACAATTCAGTAGAAAACTGATATTCTCATGAACTAAAAAAGTCCACAATAACTGAATCCTCCACTGCTTTTTTTTTTAAGTTTGAAATTTGTTTTCTATAGTTTTTCTCTTTTCTACTTCCCTGGGATATAGGAAGGCTGTCACTAACAACTCTTTGGATTCTCCACAGCCTGGAGATGATAACCAAGATAATTTGATGTGTGTTTGAAAAGAGAGTGAAGAATATTACGATCAAACTCCTAAAAAGTTCTCTTTTGAATATAATATGTGAAATTAATTCTCTTTCGGATTCCAACTATATTTTGGACTTTTGTAGTAGCAGATAAAGTAAAGGATAAGTAAAGATTACTTAAATTAACAAAGTTCGACTTTATTGACAGGTATATGTTTTTCTTCAAGGTTCTACATTTACTTTCTCTCCTAGAGAGAAGCTTCTTCATTTAGGAAGGCCTAGTTCCTGAATCTATCTACTGAATTAATCTATTTTACTATTAGAAAGAAAGACAAAAGGAATACAAAGAGAAAGAAATATATGCCACAACTTTCCTTAGTCTATCCTTATTGAAATATATTCTTGAATAAATTACATTCAAAATCTAAGATGATAAGAGTTTACTGAACTTTGTTTTTGCATAGTAATAAACAAACGGAACCCCCAAATCCTTTACTGCTGTCAGTAGTGTTGTCAAAACTGTTCTATAATAACAGCGAGTTTTTAGGGGAAAACTTATTCCCAGCAGTGGGCTAGTATTTTCCACAGGAAACAGTGGTTCAGGACTCATACTAATTTTGTCCATGGGAATTTAAAACAAGACACATTTTCGTGGTTTAGGTTACACATAGTCATTTTGGGAGCCAAAAACACTACTTTAATATCCCCCAAAGAACTGTGATTTGAAAGTATTTTTTTTCTCAGGGCAGATACAGTTGTGAAAAAAAGTATTACTTTTTTTTTAAAGAAGTGAAAATTCTAACTTAAATGAACACCAACACACTGAGTTCCCTTAGAATTGTTCTAAAGGGAAATATCTATTTTAATTAATCTTTTATGAACATTGTTTTACTGCTGCTCTCCAGTTCAGCCGAGTATTTATGTAATTTTGGAATAATAAATACCTATGATAAATGAGAGTCGTTATATCTTATTTTCTTAAGAAGCTGAATGTCTTTGAACAGTACATTTAAAAAATGTAGGTTTCTAAAACAATTCCAAGCTTTTATGTTTTTGGAATCCTGTCCATAATTTTCTTGACAGTTATAATAGAAATATCATTAATATTTCACTTTAATGATATAGTGCTCTGGAACAAAATTATAATAGAAGAAAATTCCATCTGAAGAACTGTTCTGCACCCCATAATCATGCTAAATGAATTCATCATGATTAGTTTTATGAGCCTCAGACATGAAATTAGAGTTTGGGCCATGCTAGAAAAGGAAAGCATTTTTTTCTTTAAAAATATTATTTATTCATTTCTGCTATTGTTATTACCTCTAGGTTCATTTAAGAAAATTCTGAATTGTTATCTCAGTGATGGTGTTAACATGTTTTTAGTTTCTTCTCAGGGAAGGTATTAGAATAAAGAGGTTTGGGAATTAATCTTGTAAGTAATTTGTAATTAAACTGGTAAGTATCTTATAAGTAATCTTGCAAATGGCAATTTCTTTAATTAAAAAAATTATTATTTATTTATTTATTCATTCATTCATTCATTTATTTATTTATTTATTTTTGAGAAAGATAGAGAGCGAGCAGGGGAGGGGTAGAGAAAGAGAGGAGACAGAGAATCTCAAGCAGGCTCTGCACTGCCCTGATGCAGGGCTTGAACCCACGAACCATGAGATCATGACCTGAGCCCAAACCAAGAGTTGGAAGCTTAATAAACTGAGCCACCCAGGCACCCCTGTAAATATTAATTTCTAACGATTTTCTGCCACTTGATATTCTAATGAAACTACTAATTTCAGATGGGTCTTATCTCAATACTATTTCCCATATTATGCTTCATTTCTCTTACTCCCTTCTTTTGTAGCACATATTAGGAAAATCAGAATAAAAGGATCCATTTCATGGAGAAGCTAAAGGACAATTAGCAGGTCTGGAAGTTTTTGCATGTATCCAAGGCAATGATCTGGCTCAGTGAAGACCAACAATTACCACCCACTCCATCTCTATCCAACAAACAGATAATTTTCTTGATAATTCCACAAGCTGAGGAGAAGCTTAAGACTATACTGGTAGAGGCATCAGAAGGAATAGAAACATAGATAAATCAAAATAAGATTGGTTGACAGCATCATGATAAAATCCTGCCATGTATATACCTTTGAAGGCTGTCTAATTTTCACACCCACCCGCTGACCCTAGTAGAAAATAGATTTATGTATGTATGTATGTATGTATGTATGTATGTATGTATATACGTATTTGTTGTTTTGAATCACTTTATGCCATATTGGTTTTTTACCCCATTAGGTCTGAATTTATTTACAGAGTATATAAAATATATTAAAAGTTTCCACAATCTCTACATTGACTTAAAAACATTAACTGAGTGCCTACCGTTGCAAGGCATTGTGCTAACTGCAAAGAGTAAGGAGTCAAACACAGATTTGGTATTTACATGACCTATTCTAAGTAGAGCTCCCTAAAGATACTTTCCCATGGGGCAGTGTGATTACTAGCATCTCTCCAAAATAGATGAGAACGCCAAGCCACAGCATACCTGACCTGGCATTAAGACACTGCTTAGGTACAGCTCACATACTCTCATGTGCTAAGCCACTACCTAGACTGCAGCAGAAGTCAAGGGTAAGATGCAATCCCTGCTGTCACATATCTGAACCAAGTGGGAAACATGCTTTGCTCAGTGATGTGAGCCATGAATACTGTCTCTGGGTTAAAACCTCTGCCTTTGTGATCTCACAGGACCTGCGCTGCACTTTGTCTGTATTTCCCACTAACTGTCAGCTCCTTGAGGGCAGGGGTTATATCTTGTGCACTATTATGCCTCTAGTGCCTGAAAAAGGAATAAATATTCCAATATTTATCTGGAGTTGGAGACCTGGCATCTGATCACTTCTCCTAGTTGAGTGGGCACGCTATAGAATTTCTTCTTTTATTTGATCTCTAAATGAGGTAATAAATCTATCTCAGTGGTTTGTAGTGGGCAGTAAACAAGGTATGTAAAATACTGATCACATATGCAATGTTCAATAAGACATTTATATAAATAAATTTGTATATATATAAAAATTTGTGTATATATAAATTTATATATATAAATTTATTCAACAAATGTTTACTGAATACCGTACAATATTTTTTGGTATGGTCTCCAGAGGTAAGTATGGGTAAGATGATGACATTATTTTTTTCTCCCTTCTTTGTGTCTCCCCCAGAGGCTGGAGTGGTCTTCTACAATGAAGAGGTAATGACCTGGCAGTCGTGTGCACTGCAGGGACATTATAAAAGCATAGGAAAAGCCAGGCTGCCTACCCTTCCATCCGCTTCCTTCCCTTTGCACAATATCATCATTCCCTTAACAATATATAGCCTTTTCTCTATTTTGTCACTCTGCTGCCCCAGTCTTAGAAGGACCCAGCCCTTGGCAGAGTCACATTTCCTGCTTCACCACAGGTAATTTGCTTTTGTCACACACGGGGTTCTTGGGAGATCACAGCCCTAAAAACATTAGCTACTATTTATTGAGACCTTATTATGTTGGTGGGTCCTATGCTAAGCAACGTGAAATCCAGTGTATCATTTAATCCTTACCCATATTTATTAATTACTAGTCTCTCTATGTTTTAAAGATGAAGGAAACTAAGCTGCAGAGTTGTTCAAGGTTAAAAAGCTGCTAAGTAGTGGAGCTTCCATTATTCTAAGTCTGCCACGTGCACCATCATCATTAGTGCTGAAGGTGGGGCATTAGCTTCTTTCTATCAGTGTTTAGATGATGGAAAATGGGTCAATGGAAAAGATGCATTTTGAAGACATAGATAGGAAGCATAATGAAACCTTTACAAAGCATTCACGATGTTTGCTTCTGCTCATGCAAATCAATATACAAAAGGAAGAATCAGACACTTCAGGAATAAATAATTAACTAAAAATGATTTTAAGTGTTCTTTCAACTCCCGAAGAAGCTTCTCCTTTCAACTCCAAGTGAAGCCATTCCTAGTATTTATAGATAACCTGACCTTAAATAACCTCATCAATATGCTCAGGAAAAAAGGAAGATCTTTATATATCTTTAAAAAGGGGAGCTGAATTTAATTTAAAAAAATAAGAAAGGAGATATGAAAAGTTATGGCAAGGAGCATAATTTCTGGAATAAAGCCATATACATTTTTTCAAATATATAACCATTATCATATTTTGTTGCTTATTTTTTAATAACTTAATTTCAAAATAGGCTTAGATTTACAGAATTATGGCAAAGCTAGTTCAGAGAGTTCCTCTATAACCTGTGTCTAGTTCTATTAACATTTTGTAGAAGCACATTACATGTGTCCTATGAACCAATATTGATAATTATTATTAACTAAAGTCCATCCTTTACTCACATTTCCTCAGTTTTTCCCTAAGGTCATTTTTCTGTTCCAGAATCCCATCCAGGATACCACATTACATTTAGTTGTCATGACTTCCTAGGATCTTCTTGGTTGTGAGCAGTTTCTAAGATTTTCCTTATTTTTAATGATCTTGACAATTTTGAAGAGTACTGGTCAGGTATTTAGTAAAATGTCCCTCAACTGGAATTTTTCTTTTCTTTATTTTTTTTTCCTTTTTTTTTTTTTTTTTTAAGAGAGGGAGAGGGCAGACAGAGAGAGAGAGAGAGAGAGAGAAATGGGGCTCAGTCAGGGCTCATGTTTTTACCGGAAGCAGGGCTCGTGCTCACCCAATGTGGGACTCGAACTCACAAACCATGACATCATTACCTGAGCCGAAGTCAGATGCTTAACAACTGAGTCACCCAGGTGACCTCTGATGTTTTTTTCCTTATGTTTAGTAGGAGATATTATTTTAAAGTATGTCAGCACAAACTATTCAGCAGTAATAAGGTCTGTGGTATCTAAAAGTCTTAAACTGTCCAGGAAATGAAATGGGTTCTTGGTTGCAGAGAAAGGGATTTAAAGTTCTTAAGAATCTTGGGGGCGCCTGGGTGGCTCAGTCAGTTGGGCATCTGACTTTGGCTCAGGTCATGATCTCAGAGTCTGTGAGGTTGAGGCCAGCATCGGGCTCTGTGCTGACGGCTCAGAGCCTGGAGCCTGCCTCAGATTCTGTGTCTCCCTCTCTCTCTGCCCTTCCCCTGCTCACACTCTGTCTCTATGTCTCTCAAAAATAAATAAAGGTTAAAAAATATTTATAAAAAAAATAAAAAAAAAGAATCTTGTTCTTCCAAGCTCTCAGGTTAATGTAATGGACTGAGAAGCATGGCTGTTTGAAATGCTGGTACTCACAAGTACGTCACAGGGGAGAGGCAACTCCCTCTCTCGGGTATACATGAGCATATACCTGAATGCTCACAGATCAATAGGGCTGTGTGAAGAGACTGATCTGGGACTGAACAGTACAAAGTAACTAGAGTAGCCAGACAGTGAATAGACACTTGTAGTTAGGGATAGCCCTGTGATTTCACAGTGATTTTTGGATCAGGGTTTCCAACAAAATGGGGATATTCATCTGTAGAATCTTGCCCTCTGAGAGGGAGGTCATAGGCCAGAGCTTTTCCTTGCTATCTGGAGTTTGCAACAAGACTTCCATCCTGGTAGAAGAAGCAAATGTAATTGGGAAGTCAAGATGGAGATCTTATTATAGGGTGTAAACAAACTTGGTAGGGATTAGGAATGAACTCGAAATTCCATAGGCACAAGGATACAAAGTATGCCTTAGGAAAGCCAGACTCTCATTTTAAGGGCAGCCAGGTACATGACACACTTCACCCACCTTTAATATCCTGCCAGATCAAGTCAGGGTTAGGTGGTTACCTGGGTGGAGGAGACCTGCCAGTTTCTGGTCTTGAGTACCTTCAGATATTCTGGCTAAGGATGATAACATCCTATTTATAAGGAGTTATCTATAGGATTGCTCTGGGGACTTAGGGGTGTGATCTACCCTTTGCCTGTATAGTCTTGTTTTATCTGTCCCTTTCCAAGAGGTAGATTTGATTTGGTGAATGATAAATTTTTACTTTTCTTTTAAATATCAATGGGCCTCTACCATTTGTGTTCCAGACTCCTTATCAAGTTCTGGGGAAGTTTTGGATGAATGCTAATGTATTTTTCAGTCTGCCCACTAGTCACTTACCAACTTGTACCCAGTAAATTAGCCACTGTTGAGGATTTGTACCCTCTTCAGTTCCCCCTACTTTTTTCTCAGCTCTTTGCCTTTGCACATTGCATTCCTGCTGCCTAAAATGTACAGATTCCTCTCTCCTCTTCCTAATTTCATTGATGTCCCTACTTAGTTTTTCTCTATTCAATTTATTTCCTAACAGCAGACGGTGCAAACTTTTTAAAAAATAGATATCATACGGCACCCTTTGTCTAAACTCACCGACAACTTCCCACTACACTTAGAATAAAAGCCAAGCTTTTCCATGACCATCAGGGCCCCCCCTCTATTATCCCTGAACCCCCACGCCTCCAAACTTGTCTCCAACTCCAAATATGTGCTCCCAGGCTCCAGCCACATCTGCCTGCCTTCAGTACCTGGAACACACCAGGATTGTTCTGGCTTTATGGCCTTTTGTATTTCCCTCAGCCTGGAACATTCCTCCCCGCTACCTTTTCAGCCTTAGTTCTTTCATGTTATTCCTTTGTTAGGCAACAGTCACGTGTTCAGATAGCCCTCCCTGGCCACTCTCTGTAATACTGTTCAGTTCTTGTTATGTATTTTTCATGACCCCCATCACTCTCTGGAATGGCTGTATATGTGGAGCTTAACCATTCAGAGTGTTGGCCCTGGAGCCTGCCTGCTTGGTATCATACCCTGGCTCAGACTCTTGTTGGCTGGGCTTGGTGATTCTGGGGGGAGTGATGTAACCTGGCTGTGCTTAATTTACTTCTCAGTAGTGGTTCTAAAGATGAGATTTCTTGGGGCGCCTGGGTGGCTCAGTCGGTTAAGTGGCCAACTTTGGCTCAGGTCATGATCTCATGGTCTGTGAGTTCGAGCCCTGCGTTAGGCTCTGTGCTGACAGCTTGGAGCCTGGAGCCTGCTTCGGATTCTGTGTCTCCCTCTCTCTCTGCCCTTCTTCTGCTCACGCTCTGCCTCTATGTCTCAAAAATAAATAAACGTTAAAAAAAATTTAAAAAAAAAGATGATATTTCTTAAGACATATAAAGGGTGTGTAGCAACAAAGCATCAAGCCATCAGGAGCTGAGCTGAAGAGAGCTGAGTTGCCAGGTGTTTAGTGGTGGGTTAAGATAGCCAAAATGAAAGTCACAATCGAAACTTTAATCGGGGCACCTGGGTGGCTCAGTCGGTTAAGCGGCCGACTACGGCTCAGGTCAGGATCTCACAGTTCATGAGTTCGAGCCCCGCGTCGGGCTCTGTGCTGACAGCTCAGAGCCTGGAGCCTGTTTCGGAGTCTGGTCTCCCTCTCTGTTTGTGCCCCTCCCCCACTCATGCTGTCTGTCTGTCTCTCTCTCTCTCAAAAATAAATAAATGTTAAAAAAAATTAAAAAAAATTTAATCACTGAATTGTGATAGTATAAGCAAGAGACTATAAATGGCAGTTCCCCTTTGTTCCACTTTCTCACACAGAGCAGGGTTAGAAGGAGTAAGGACAGAAGGGTGGGAAAGGGTCATCTCACTGTGGAGGGAGCAGGGAGAGAGGGAAGGGAAATACTGAAGACTGAGTCAGAGTGAAGAAAAGTTCTTTCAGGTCCCCAAATAAGGTGAGGTTGTAAGCACCTCAATTAAGGAGGCTATGGAGGGGCGCCTGGGTGGCTCAATCTGTTGAGCGTCCGACTTCAGCTCAGGTCATGATCTTGCGGTCTGTGAGTTTGAGCCCCACGTCGGGCTCTGTGCTGACAGCTCAGAGCCTGGAGCCTGCTTCACATTCTGTGTCTCCTTCTCTCTCTGCCCCCACCCCCCACTCATGCTCTGTCTCTCTCTGTCTCAAAAGTAAATAAACATAAAAAAAAAAAAAAAAAAAAAAAAAGGAGGCCATGGAATGGAAGTTCCTGGACTAGGAATGCTGATATACACAGAGTCTGAATTCTTGACTGCTACTCCATCTAGAAACTGCAAGACAGTGTCTCTGTACCAAGTCTGATGTCAAGGGGGTGGCTTACCACTGTGGAACCTGTGGCTAATCGTCTATAGTTAGACCTGAGAGACTGCACATAGGGTTCTGGTCTGGAGCTGGACTGTTCAGCCATGTAGATGTCAGTTCTGCTTATCCTAAGTTTCATTGTTTCCTAGTTATCTCACACCACCACTCTTAATTCCATGAAAGCTGGAACTTTGTCTGTGGGCTCTCATGCCAGCTAATATCTAATGCTGGTCCACCTAGAACTCAATAATTATTCATTGAAAACATGGATACACTTATGTACACTCATACAAAATATGTACTTCTTTAATGTAAAAAAAAATCAATAAAAGTAAAATATACAAAGGGTACTAGGGTGACTCAGTTGGTTAAGTGTCTGACTTCGGCTCAGGTCATGATCTCGTGATTCGTGAGTTCGAGCCCCCCGTCAGGTTCTGTGCCTCCCTCTCTCTCCGCCCTCCCCCACTCATGCTCTCTCTCCCAAAAATAAACAAACATTAAAAAAATTTTTTAAAAAGTAAAATACACAATTGAGCAGTAAGCACTCTTCCATTTCCCAACAGCTAAATTATATGATAAAATAACTAGTTACTGTGATCATGGTTGTTCAAGTACTGAATATTATACAAATGATGTATTATTTTAATACAATAAGTTAGACTAAGAGTTTAATATACACAGTGAAAATTGTTGTCAAAAAGAACTTTTTACTCTGGTTTAGATCGCAAGGTAGAGTTACTCTAGCTTTCTTGAAAAATTTCTTAAAGTTAACTTTACTTCCCTTAGCTTTCTTAGTAGACAGAAGAAACTGATTTTAGTGAGTGGCAGAAAGATTTACTGATGATGATTTTGCAAGGAATTTAGAAGAAACATTTGCAGGAGACAGAGCAGGTGATTTCAATGCTGATTCAAGAGCAGTTTATTAACTTCTGAAAATCTGGGCAGGAGACTTTAATATGGAGAATCAGTGAAAAGCTATGTTTGTATTAAATTTCTATGAAACCATGAAATACTTTTATTTTATATCATAAGAATATTTTAATGCTGATTTCTATCAATTTAATTTTTCTTCATTTTCTCCATTATGACTCTTCCATTTCTAGACTACATCTGTTTGTCCTCCACTGTGAGAACTCGTGTTTTAGCCACTATTTTTGATGCTGTGTCCAGCACTTAATATATATAATATGTGTATATATATATATATATATATGTATGTACATCATATATATTTTTAAATTTGCTATTTTCTTCTATAGTTAGCACAGAGTGAACTAATATGGCACAAGAATGTCTGATTAATGCTAACCTTTAGTGAACTTGATCAGTTCCTTGATCCTTTTAATCCTTGATTCAATTATATTACCACTAATATTAGTACTTTTACTTTCTCACTATAAATGTCAAAATTGATAAAAATCAAGTAAGTATTTTAAAAGAGTGGTACTGATAGAGCTGGTGGAATTTACACTCCCCCCAACACAATGTCTGTGAGTAGGTACTTTCCTTTGAGACCACATGGCATCATAAGCTTAAATTTATTGTAATTTTTATTCCATTTTATTAAAATTGTCTTCCTGATTAGCTTTATCCCTAAAGTTGCACTCTCCCTAAATTGTCTGAGTTCTCCTTGAGTACTGAGATGTTTATTTTGTCTGTGCTTCATTGCTAAATACCAATGACTGGTAATGCAATTCTTAAAAAAATGTTTGTTTAAAGTATCATGAATGATAGTCTTCATCATTTATGAAATGCCTGGTGTATGCCAGGCATTGTGTTGGATAAATACAGGTTATACATATACTCAAGTAGTTTGTAGGTAAGTTCTAGTTACCCTCACAAAATCCCACAGTGTTGCTGTTGCATGTTTCAGATAAGAAAAAATTCAAAGCTCTTTCCACTCTGCCATGCTGCTCAATAAAAGACAGCTCGAGACGGGCACAGAGGAGGGCACTTGTTGGGATGTGCGCTGGGTGTTGTATGGAAACCAATTTGACAATAAATTATTAAAAAAAAAAAGACAGCTCCAATGAATGATGTAGAACATTCTGGTCCCTCACAGATTTTACGTCCTAGCATTCAACGTTTCTTTTCTTAGTTGCAGTTTAAAACTTTAAGACATGGTTTTAGAATGAAATCTATACTTTTATTCAAAACTGGTTATATTTTTCCAGGTAGCTGAAGCTCTTATTGCATCTCACTGGCTAATTCTTGAGTTTGATTCGGAATACATATATCCACATGGTACATACCTGGTAATAAAACCCTTCGAGTTGTAACAGACACATGGTCACCTTAACTACAGACATTTCTTTGTCTGCTTTGCAGGTAGGTGAGGCTTGTGACTGCATTTAGTATGTGCATGTGCAAATGATGCTACAACTCCAAGTTAACCTGCTTAAAGGAAATGGGACTTTTCTCCCGGACCCTCTTTCTTCCCTTCCCATAGGGTAGGATGGGAATGTGGAGGTGGTCAGCTTCCACTCTGAGAGTAAAGACAACGTCCATGATGATGGTGGAGCCACAAGACAGAGGGGCCGTGCCCTGAAATAACTCTGTGGCACAAAGTACTCTGACACAGTCCTGCACGTCTCTGGACTACCATGTAAGGCTAAAACAAATACGTGTCACACTTAAACCACTGTGTTTTTGAGTATCTTATCTTATTTTGTAGAAATATAATATAGATGTAACTACATAATGCATATGTGTAAATATATAAAATCGGTAAGAGAAGAATATATCATGTAATATACATTTAATATATCTTAAATATAAAACACGCATAATCCTAAATGATTAAAATAAGAGTTTTATTTACTGGCTGTCTGGAGGAATGGAATGCAGCTCTAATATACCTTTTCATTCAGAAACAACAGTAGTATTATTCTTCCTAAGGAAGAGATAAATATCTGGTTTGATTTATATCTGCAGTACAGAGTCCAGGACCTTCTACTTTCATCCCTAGGTATTTGTCTCAGCCCCCGTGCAAAATGTGCTATAATAGATTTCAGTTTTGGTCAATCAAGACAGAAGTTCTAAGTTGGTTTTACTACTCATGACAATGAATGATATTGTAATATGGATATCCACTTTATGTGCAAAGGGAAACTTTCCATAGAGATTTGGTATAATAATTGAAGGTAGGAGAATAAATTTTAATTTAAGAAGTAAATGAAAATTTGGTAATTATATTCTACTGTGAATTTTGCTTCTTCCTTTTTAAAATATTTTTTCAATGTTTCTTTATTTTTGAGAGACAGAGAGAGACAGAGCATGAGTTGGGGAGGGGCACAGACAGAGGGAGACAGAATCCAAGGTGGGCTCCAGGCTATGAGCTGTCAGCACAGAGCCTGACACAGGGCTCGAACTCATGAACCGCGAGATCATGACCTGAGCTGAAGTTGGACGCTTAACTGACTGAGCCATCCAGGTGCCCCCCTTACTTCTTTCTATTTATCTCTTTTCTTTTCCCCCAAATTACCTCTTTATAATTCATGTTTGTAGTTTGTGATGCATTAGAATTACAGCACAAACTACAGAAAATTACAAAGCCTATACTAGAAGCACCAGGGGTCATAAACTCATTTTAGTTCTAAATAATTAAAAGATAATGAAAGTATTGACTAATTGGCATTTATTTCAGAATCAGCTAATCAAAGAGATTTTGATTGCAGAAAACATATGAGAAATAATGTCATTTAAATGTCCATAACCAGCTGCAAAGCATTTTTGAGCTCTTGAAGAATACTTGCTGTTTTTCTAGAAACTTTCTCAAATGTTTTTAATTCTGCATATTTTTTCCCAAAATTTAAAGCCATAGAAAGGACTACATCATATCTAAAAAGAAAAAGATTCTAACCACATTTGCCATAGTTATAAAACTGTGAAAAATGAGTTTTTATTTTTTTAAGTACACTGGATACAAATATATACTAAGCAGAAGATTATTTGTCAGATATTTTTCTAGCTTTTGTTTAAATTATTTTGAACTAAATTTAAAAGCCTTCCATTATCATATAAGAAATAAAGTATGGATTTCATGACATTCCAAATGACTTATTTTTCTGTTCTCACTGGAAAAACCTAGAAGCAATAAATTAAAGATAGCAATTGACTAACTGAAAACTACAGAATTGGTAACTTTAGGATAAATACTAAGAAATAAAAATATGAGCTTACTGATGACATCCCTGTTTTTACTCATTTATTTTAATCATAGCTTATAATCACTGAGGCAAAACAGCCAGTCTTTCTCGAAATACAGTCTGTGATAAATGCAATGTAAGCATGTATTATGATGCGTGTGTGGCTGTGGGCGGGTGTGCGTATGGGTCTATAAGGAACAAACTCTAGGACTCACATTTACTGCTCACTTACTATGTTCTAGTCCTTTGTTTTCATCTTCATGAAAACTTTGAAAAATAGCATTTTTAAAAATGTGGTCTATATTTTTGTTGAGAGATTGAAGGAGTAGAGGTTTCAAAAGTTATTGATCAGCATCTTAAAATTTTATGTTTCCATACTGATATTAAAATTAATATGAGCATATTCTATAATATGTACATATCTGTCTTATATTCAAACACATTACATTTATGACCCCAAAGCCAGCATTTGCTTTATTTCAGCTGTCCTAGGTTAATGAGTAAAGAACTGAGGTCAACTTACAACACAGATGATGTATTTTTAGTAACTGCAACCATATAGATAAGTTAACTCCAGTTTAGAAAGAAAATTGTGAAACTGGGTCCTCGTATATGAAACAATATAGGGATGGCTCTCGCAAAAGAATAAAATAAATATATGCCTAATATATAATATCACGTCAATAGTAGTGATTGATAAGAGGAAAAATTTAGCAGCATAAGGCAAAAAATAATTGTTTTATAACTTTAATATAGGGCAGCCAGAGACTTCTTTGAAAAGTAGCATTTGTATAGAGCCCAGTGGGTTACAAGAATATCTGGGGAAAGAAATGTCCTAAGCAAAGAGAGAAGCAAATGCATAGCCCCCTGAGGTGGGAGCATGTTTAGAGTGGTCCAGAAAATACGCCCAGAAAGGTAAGTGTAGGACAGCAAAGAAAGCAAGGGGGGAAGGTAGAAGATGATGGGAAGTTGTAAATCTGTGCCATGTAGAAACAGGCATCGATTCTAGAGGCAGGTGGATGCTGAGATCTTACCTCAGGTGCCACTCACTAAGCCATGTTTATTAACCAGGCCATGTTTCTTGGAGAGTGGTTAGGTCAGTCTGGAGAAAAGAGGAAGATTTCCTTTCTTAATTGAAGTTTAGTTGACATATAATGTTATATTAATTTCAGGTGTATGATATAGTGATTCAACAATTGTATACATTACACGATGCTCGCTGCAGTAAGTGTCACCATACAATATTATTAGAATATTATTGACTATATTCCCTATGCTGTACTTTTCATCCCTGTGACTTAGTTATTTTATAGTTGGAAGACTATAATCTTAATCCCCTTCACCTGTTTCGCGCATGCCCCCATGCCCCTCCCCTCTAGCAACTATCCGTTTTGTTCTCTGTGTTTATGAATCTGTTTCTGGTTTTATTTGTTCATCTGTTTTGTTTTTTAAGATCCCACATGTAAGTGAAATCATGTGGCATTTGTCTTTCTTTGTCTGCCTTATTTCACTTAGCATAATATCCTCTAAGTCTATCCATGAAACTTTTCCTTTGCATAGAGGTATTTTCTTCTCCTACGGCTGGGCTACCCAGTGGAGGCATCTTCTTCTAATTGTTCTGCCTATGGGGAGGGTGCTCCTTTCAAATCACACAATGGTGCCATAGTAGAGACTTAGGCCTGTAGGGTAGGAGGTAGCCTTAAAGAAACATGGAAATGGCAAAATTTGTACATGTTTACTATAGAATTCAATGCAGCTACAAGAGTGCCCAAAGTAAGGGGGGAGAACCAGACAGAACTAGAAGGAGTTGATCTTGTGCAAGTTGGAATTATGCTGGGTAAGTGAATCCATCTCTCTTTGGCAGCGTTTTCTTTTCTATACAACGGGGGATGTTAATACAAACTTCACAGGGAGTGAGGAGTGAGATTTACAAAGTGGTTCACCCAGTGCTTTGTCCACAGCAAGAACTTCATGAGTGTGACTTATTCTTGTTATAGTTATCGAGACATTAAATTCGGTCCTGGGGAAACATAAAGACTGAAATGGACCAAAATCAGGATGATGAGATTAGGTAGACAATTTTCAACAAGTATTTATTCAGAGACTTCTCAGGGCCAGGCACCGTTTCAAGTTCTAAGGATATAATAATAGGCTAAAGATGAAAAGTTTCTACCCTCTCAGACCTTTCATTTTAGAGTAAAGAGAAAGACAGATGAGAAAACAAATCTCTGCTATGGGTTGGGTAGTGAATACTCCTATGAAGAAAAATAAAACAGGTGAAGCAATAAAGAATGATGGTGGGCACAGTTGGGGGCAACTGTTTTATCTAGGATTATCAAGCAAGTACTATGCATAGAAGTGACATTTACATAGAGCTCTGAATTTAGGGAGTGTTCTAGGCATTTTAACAGCAGATGCAAAAACTGAGGTGTATTTAGAAAGACTGGGGGTGCTATTGTGGTGGCTGGGACCCATTAATTCCTGAGGTAAAGGAAAGCAAGCTTACACAAGGGTGGGGGGGGCAAGTCAGATCAGAGATGCAGTGTGGTAATTTTTAATTTCTTAATTTCTAACAATCTACCAGAAATCTAGGATGTTAATCACATCAATGATTAGTCTGTTGCTGATTTTACTGTTGACTTTGCTTCTGACAGTTTTTTTTTTTTTCTAATCAGGCATTTTATGGTGGGTTTCAGCCTTCACAGCATTTGACTCTGGCAGGGCGGATTAAATAATCACACATCACATTGCTACCTTATAAAATCATCTCTCCTTTTCAATTTAGAAGAGAATTGTGAATCTAAATGTGAGTTTCTACTTGCATGTGTCCAAAAGTTCCTGAGAACAGGAATTTACTAAGCTCCAGGTAAATGTGACACCATCATGATAAGCACATTTTAAAATTTAATTCCTAGAATTAAAAGTAAGCTCTGCAAAGCTTTTTATTACTTTTGTGCTTTTATTATAGGTTGTTTAAGCATATAATTTAAAAAACTGAGCAAGTAGAAATGCTAAAAGGTGGTGCTCTTCCCTAGATAGAATCCTAGGCTCTCAATTTCCTTCTCACATCTTCTCTGTCGGCTTGGACTGTTTTCTGGAAGTATATTAACCTCTGTAAATTACAATTTGTCTGTACTTCAAAAACTATTGCCTTAAACTATTATATAAAATAACAAAAATTAAAGGCAATTTGTCATCCTCCAAAAAAGTGTGCTCCATTACTCTCTAATGAACTCGAGAATGAACATTTCTTTCTGCTTCTAGTGGCTTTTAATCTTTGTCACAACTTTTTATATTCCCCTTCAGCTTTGTCCAGATCATTCAGAGGATATCAGTCTCATTTGAGTGTTTCGCACAGAAATATCAGCTAACATTACCCTCCTGGCTTGAAGTTGTGTGGAAAATCTAAGGAAAGCATTCCAAATTATTTCTATTTTTATATGATAATTAGGGTTACTTTTGATCATTATGCAGCTTGAAAAACAGTTGAACTAACACATCTCGATCAACAGAATTTCTGGATTATGTTTGTGGAATAGTGATTCCTCCAATTATCCTGGTTCTTGCTCTAGCTCTCTGGATGTTCCTTCAACACTTTCATGAACTCTCTGTTCACACGCGCAGGCCATGTGTATCCTGCCCTCCTGCCTGGCATTCTCTCTCCAACCTGACCAATAATGCTGATTGCCCTTGGAGTACCATCTGGGAGTTCTTAAACTATTATACTATCGCCACTCAAACCTATCCTACTCTATGCTGCTGCGGTCAGCACACTGCAAGCCACATTTATTTGCCCCTTTGCCAGGGGATACATGATAGGCTCTACCAGTAGGGGGCACTCAGGAAGGCTGGAAGGCTGGACGTAGGTTGGTTGGAAGGCTGCTTCTTTCAGTTTGATTCTTCTGCCTGTTTGTTTTCTGTTTTCTTGTTCTCAGGGTCTCCAAACAATATACCTTCTCCACTCAGCAGTGGTGGTTCTTTCAAATAGTAGCATTTACAGTTATTCTAACACTCTGGTGTGTTAGGCAGAATTCTAAGTTGGCCCTCAAACTCGCAGCTGTTGAGGTACACACACTTTTTCCCAGTTTTTCAAACAAACACCAATCTAGATGCTACTAAGAAGGGCTTTTACAAATGCAATTAAGATCCCCAATCAGTTGCCCTTAATATAGGGAAATTATCGTTGGTGGGCCTGACTTAATCAGGGAAGTCTCCAAAAACGAAGGATGTGGTCTTTCCTGGACAACAGAGATTTGAAACTTAGGAAAGATTCAGTGCAACAGTGATTCTTTGCTATCCTTTTGAAAATGAAAGGGACCACGTGACAAAGAATAAGGGCCGTCTGTTGGAGCTGAGAATGGCTTCCAGTTGACAGC
Source organism: Paguma larvata (assembly GCA_030068075.1). NCBI lineage: Eukaryota > Metazoa > Chordata > Mammalia > Carnivora > Viverridae > Paguma > Paguma larvata. Next base: position 29,114,369 of record CM057828.1, on the reverse strand, counting down.
CAGCAAAGGGACAGGGACCTGCTTCTGACTGCAATAAACTGAATTCTGCCAGCAACCAATAAACTTGAAAGGCAACCCTGAACCTCAGATAGGACAGCAGTTCTCGCCAATACCTCATCTGCAGCTTTCTGAGCAGATATGTTTGACCTACAGAAATATAAGCTAATAAATGGGTGCTCATTTAAGCTGCTAAATTTGTTACACAGCAATAGAAACTAACACAGTAGCCTACATAGACCCCTTTGGGATTCTAATGTCAACTGGCTCTTGCCCTCTCTTCAGAGGTCCCAAACTCTTCTTTGAATTCAAGACACAAGCATTAACCAAGCAACTTGCCCTTTGGCAGGAAAAGGTTAATTCTGCTCTTCAGGCCCTTGGCAGCACCCTTCACTGATGGCGACCTTGTCCTTCAAGTCACTCTATTGTTTCTTCTTGAAGGATAGCACAGGTTTGCCTCTGAGGAGGGTTATTGGCTTGTTTCCCCTGTAGAATTCTGGAAATCTGATAATGTTTCTTCATTTCATCTCATTTCTGAAAGTGTTTTGGGCGATAAGATATTCTCAGAATCCTGTGAGAATACCTTGTCTAGCAGGGGATTTACACCATTAGACAAGAAGTTCCTCCACAGATCTTGTCCCGATAACCCCATGTCTTCCTGGTTTCTGTTCAGTTGGTTGATTGGATCCATGAGTTACACACCTAAAATATTTAGTAGAAGTGTGTCCAGCCATACCTTGGTTCTGTCTCCAGAACACACTTTAGCATCTTTTGCAATCTGGACAGACTGAGAATTTTCCAAATCAAGAGCTGGTTCCCTCTTGCTTAGCAGTTCCTTCCTCGATTTATCTTTCGCCTCCTGCATTTTACTGTACGCGACAAGGAGAAATCAGGCAGTGTCTTCAACACTTTGTTGGACATTTACTCACCTAAATACCCAAGTTCCTTGCTTACCAGTTCCGCTTTCCACACAACAGCAGAACACCATTCAGCTATATTTTTTTACCATTTGGTAAACAATAATCATCTTTCCTTTAGTTCCTAACATCATGTTCCTGGTTTCCTTCTGAAATCTCACCGGAAACACCAATGATCATATTTCTAGCAACATTATTTTCATTATCATATAAGGTTTCCTTCAACATAGTAAAAGCTTTCTATGTTCCTTACTTCTTTCTGAGCTCTCACCAAATCACCTTTAATATATATATTTCCACCAACTTTCTCTTCAAAGCAGTATTGGCTTTTTAAGCCATGTACCTCAAAATTCTTCCAGACTATCCACTACCATATTCCAAAGCCACTTCCACATTCATAGGTATTTGGCACGGTAGCACCCCACTTCTTGGTGCCAAAATCTATATTAGTTTCCTGAGGCTGTTGAAAACAATTACGACAAACTGGGTGGTTTAAAACAACAGAAATTGATTCTCTCACAGTTCTGGAGGCCAGAAGTCTGAAATCTAGGTGTTGACAGATCTATGCTCCCTCCAAAAGCTCTAGGGAAGAAGACTTCCTCATCTCTTCTAACTCCCGGTGGTTCCTGGAATTCCTTGGTTTGTGGCAGTGTTAACTCCAATCTCTGCCTGTCTTCATGTAGCCTTTCTCTCTTTGTCTCTGTGTCTCCTCCTCTCCTTAGAATGACACCAGTCACTGAGTTTAGGACCTATCCTAATTCCAATATGATATTATCTTGGAAGCCACAACTTAATTACATCCACAAAAACCCTATTTCCAAATAAGGTCGTATTTGCAAGTACCAAGAATTAGGACTTGGACATAACTGTTTAGGCAGCATTATTCAACCTACCAATCCCCCCTATGCCAAATAAACACCCAATAACCAATAACTTAATAACCCCATGGCTGGGGTGAGTTTCTCCAGTTGTCAATACTTTAAAGATATTTTCAGTGTTGTCCCATATCATTGATGGGAGAATTGAGTACATCTGTGTGACTTCACTCAGAGGGGAGACCTGGAAACATGCCCTGTTTCTTGAGGACTACTCCTATGCATCTTTTTCCTTTGCTGATTTTAATCTGTATTGTTTTGCTCTCATAAATCATAACCCTGAGTCTAACAGTTTTCTGAGCCTGTGAATCCTTCCAGTGAATCAAAGGTGAGGGTGGTCTTGGGGAGACTCAACATACCCCTCTCAGGAGTCTGAGAAGCAGTTCCTCAAGACCCCTTCTTGAAGCTTCTAAGTTTTAATAATCCCCACTTCTATTCTCCAGCCATGGGGCTATTAGTTGCTTTGTGCTATTGCTACCTTCATATTACTGTTGCCATTTCAATATTTTTAGTTCTTCAATAATAATTTAAGAATCTTTATATTAACCTCTCTGTTAAACAAACAAACAAAAACAAACAAATCACTGGTGTGCTTTCTGTATCCTGAGTGGTCCTCGAGAGGAATACTCTTATTTTTATTTCATTCTATCTGCTCTTCCTTGGACAATGTCATTCTGTGTGGTGCAGACGCAAGAGCACAGGCCACTCTGCTGGTCCCTATGTGAACATTCAACTATACTGGGCATCTCCACTAGCTTTTTCCATGAGAACCTGCACTCACTTTATTGTTTCAATTACATATCAAATGGCTTCTTCCTCATCTTCCTTTCTCCACCACATCTAGTTAGTTTTTCCATTATTTGACTTCCCAGTTTCTCTTTTGTCTATATTATTTTCTCATTCCCTCTGTCATGAAAGATAATTCAGTGTAAAAAGAGAATAAGAGTTGAAATGAGGCAGACATGGGTTGTAATCCTGGCTCTCTCATTTTATGGCAAAACGAGATGATAATTCTATCCTCACAGTTATTTGGAGGAATAAAAACTGAATGGGTATGAAGTACCTCGGTGAGTGGTCTCTATCCTACATTAGATAATCAAATAGTTTCATTCACCCCTCCCATGCCACTTGTCTTAGTCTGCTTTGGCTGCTATAACAAGTACCATAGACTGGATGGCTTAAACAACAGAAATTTATCTCTCACAGTTATGGAAGCTGGCAAGTCCAAGATCAAGATTCTGGCTGATTTAATTCCTAGTGAGAATTCTCTTTCTGGTTTGTAAACAGTTACCTTCTTGCTGTATCCTCACACAGCAGAGAAAACATCTCTCTCATGTCCCTTCTCATAAGGGCATTAATTCTATTCATGAAGACTCAGTCCTCATGAGTCACTTTCCTCCCAAAGATCTCATCTCCAAATACCATCACATTAGGCATTAGGGTTCCAACATATGACTTTCAGCGGTGGGACACAGTTAGTACACAGTCCCACTACCATCTTTTACCTAGACTATCACTATTATTTCCTAGCTGCTTTCATTTTTCTCCTGTTGATTATCCATACTACCTCAAAGACTATTTTCCAAGACACCACTTTAAGTAGGTTATTCTTTGCTTTAAATTCCTTCAATTGCTCCCTATAGCCTGCAGAATAAAATTCAAACATATTAGCATAACAATCAGGTTTTTCTTGACCGGCACCCAGACCAATCCAGTTTATAATCTTTGATTTTCCTTCATGTACTCCATCTAACCATAGCTGTAGCACAGTTTTTCTGATGCTGTTTGCTCTGCTCTCAAATGCTCTCCTTATGCTGCCTGTTCCAGCAACCTCCTACCCCCACCTCCTACCCCTTGCTTAGAAAATCCCACTTATCATTTAAGACAGCTCAAGCTGTTTTTGACAATGGAATTTTGGGTGGTTTTGGTCTCTGAATCCAAACACCCACTCATCCTCCTCCTTGAAGTTCCCTATTAGAAAGTGAGAGAACAAGGAATTACAGGCAAATGAGGAAATGTGATTATTTTGACTGATTCAGTTCTAGAATAAAAGGGGTTTCTGACTCCATTTCTGGAATCTAGAATATCTTAAGCATTAGAGTACTGTTTGGATGAGAGTGGCTATGTCCCCATGCTTACCTCATTGGAGGGGGAAGTGAAAGAAAGGAAATGGAAGAGTAGGCTACGAGCATGATCTTACACCTTTCACAACTCAAGAACTGCCCCACCAGAAAGCAGGTTCCAGTGAATATTCTGGGATTTGACTGATAAAGTTAATAGCTCCTTTCTTGTACAGTTGACAAGATAAGGCTAAAGAAAGACAGGTTTGGGCATAAAGTTCTCTCCTTCTTATGGGCAGAGGGGAAAATATGATGGGCCAACCCCTGCCCCCCTCCACAAAAATAGTCAATTCACCTGTTCTGAAGAAAAAAATTTAGTTCCCTAGTACCTCAAAGGTACCTTTCTCCAATATTCATACTTGTCCATACTTGTCCTAGCTCTGATCTGGCACCTGTCTGCTTTGTTTGTAGTTTTATTTCCCTATGAGACAGAGAGGTCATGAGTGTATGTGTGTGTGTGTGTGTGTGTGTGTGTGTGTGTGTGTGTGTGTTAGTAAGGATAAATGGTTTCCCAGCTTTCTAATTTTTGTAATTCTAAGTCTATACCTTCTATATCTATTTCTATATCTAAGAAATATTTGTTGAATACATAAATTGATTGTGAAACTCCAGGTAGGATCTTCTGAAATTACTCTCTCTTTGGGGGTGTGTGTGTGAGTAGTCCTTTCTCCCTGGCAAGAGTAAAACAAACGTTAAGATCCACCACTTCTAACTCATTTAAGGGCTAAGCTCAAATGTTTCACATCTTCTTATAATAGGTGTTATAGACCTCAGACTGATCACTCTGAAATTATCTGAAAACAGGCTATATTTAATTCAACTACCAAACAGAAGGCCTAATATTTTGGAAGGTAGGTAATTCATATTCCATATTCCAGGTGTTGGGCAAAAGTTATTATAGTTAATTATTTAAAGTTTAAAGGATCAAGATTTCTGCATTCAGAAGCCATTCTTTCACATTTTAAGAAGAGATCTCAGCAATTTAGACAGGGGTATATTTTATCACAGCTACCAAGTCTAGAAAGATGTTGCCACTTCTTTTATAAGAATTATAGTTGAACGGTTGGAAAATTATGGATGAAGGGACTTTACTACAAGGTTTGAGGCAGTCTACTTTTCTGAGCTGAGGGATAATAGCAAAGTTGATTGATTTCTCTAGGTGGACAAGTATTCAATCTTTTAAGGCAAGCATGCCTAAGGAGAAGCAGGACTCAACAGGAAGCCATGTAGCTGAGGAAATATTTATATACATCTGGGGAGACTGAACGGGAATTTAAATGACAGTCAGTCTGAGTAACTGGGCATACATTTGGGAAAATATCTGAGAGGTGAAATGGAGTGTGATATGGAAAGTTTTGTATAGAAAAGGGTAAGCTGGTTGATCTATGTCAAGGAGGTACTCAGTTGGTGATCCTATACTAAGGGGCCAATTGCTTATGTCTATTTCTTTGTTATAAATACCTTTATTTTCCATTCTTCACTTATTTAAATCCTGATAATTTCCTAAGACCCACTCTAATGACCTCTACCTCCCTGAAATTTGTTCATGACCTATCTAGCTGAAAGTTCTCATAGTCCTTATAATATGTTATTCTAAATGACTCATGTCATTTTTTGTGCATTCTGGTTACATGTGTACATGTCTCTCTGAGATACAAGCTCAACCATAACAATAGGATGGGGTCATTCATGATAAGAGCTTTGTTCTTTGTTCCTGGTGCTTCCATTATAATTTGGATATTATTTATTTTTTGTCTGTTAATGACTTCATATGTATTTTCTGAATGGCTTCTCAAATTCTTTGTGCATGAATCTGGAGAGGAGGTGGGGAGAGTAAAATAGCTGGCCTTACCAAATGACCTTATAATAATTACAAAACAATTGAAACATTAAAAAAAAAACACAATTAAAAACAGCAAACAATGTTCAAAGCAGGTTATGCCAGGCACTGTTTAAGTGCTTATTTCATTCTTATAAAAGTCCTATGACGTTTCCCAAGAAAAATAGTTGCTAAGAACTATAATCTTATTTTATACCTGAGAAAAACGAAGCCTGGAGAGTTGAGTAATTCTCAAGTCACACAGCTAGACAATGGCTGACCCAGTATTTAAATCTAGGTAATCTAATTTAAAGGATATTCCCTTAATACTCTACTATACATTAGTTTCATATTGTTGCTGTAATAAATTATCATAAACTTCATGGCTTAAAAAAAATCACAAATCTATTATCTTATAATTTGGAGGTCAGAAGTCCAAAATGGGTTTTACTGGGTTAAAATCAAGGTGTCAGCTGGGATATGTTTTTTTTTTAATCTGTATTTTTTATTACTTACAAAAAGAGTTTAGGTTATTATAAAATTTAAATATTGCACACATCTATTCAGTAGAAAGTGAAAAGCTGGGATAATCGGCAGGGATGTGTTTTTCTCTGGGGTCTGCACCAATGACTGCTTTCATATCTTTAGCCCATGCTCCTCTTCCTTCTTCACAACCTGCAATGGCTTTATCTTTCTCAGAATGCTATCTCTCTAATTCTGACTCATTCGCTTCCTTCTTCTCTAGTTAGGGACCTTGTCAATTACATTGGACCCACTCAGAGAGTCAAAGATAATCTCTTTATTTTGAGGTCACAGTTTACCATGTAATCTAACAATTCATAAGTTCCTGGGATTGGGACATAGATAGATTGGGTGGTCAGGTTGTAGAAGCCTGAACTTGATGAAAATCAAGCACATGCTTTAATTTGTTGCCTTCATTATTGGAACCAGCAAGTTAGAAGAAGACTGAACAGAAAACCTCTATGCACATGTAACATTTTATTTCATAATTCTGTATAATACATATAATGTATAGTGCCAACAAAGAGACAAGGTAAATATTATTTTGTCTGAAGATCACAGGATGTCCATGTATAATTGCATCTTGTAGAAAATTTAATTCTATTGTAAAACTATACACATTCATGTGTCCAAAGTAAGACATTCACAACATTATATGAATCATTCAGGTCCCAAAATATACTTCTGGCTTAGTTATTCACAATTGTGGGAAGAAGTTATTGTTTTAAATTATAGCAAATTTATTTCCATTGTTCTTGTGAGTGCCAGGTAAACATTTATTTTACTTTGTAGATGTTTTAAATAGTTCTGCTTTCTCTCCAATTAGACTATATGCTCCTTAAGCATCTAAGAATGCAGCTTCTTCATATCACCTAACAGTGTACTATGCTCACAGAAAGTACACTATAATTATTTATTGAGTGTTAACTGCTATCAAATCTCTAGGATTGCTCCCTAATCTCCATCTCCCAATTCTGCCTTTGAAGAACCTAAAATGCCAGGTTCTAGTTTTCCTGAAGGGAAGGACAGAAGAAAGATGGTTCAATGGCAAGTGGCTTCACAAATGAAAGGTGTTCAGGTCTGGGCCTTCTGAAGACATGCACCAGGATGCTAGACAGAAAAGTCTACAATGGCCAAACCAAGAAGAAGGGCCAGAGGCAGATAATAAACACTATAGAGCATCACCAAGGAATAGAGATTGAAGCATGAAGTAGTTGATCCAGAAAGTAAACTTAAGGTTGATCCTTATTGGATGCATGAAACGTTCACAACAGCTGGATTTTGCATGCTCACTACCATATGTACAGGCCACATTTAAAGGTCTAGGACCATGTTTGACAGAGGACAACTATGACATAATGGATATTGCTAGAAATTAAAACTTAAAGGTAGAGTAAATAAGGCTCTCTAGCTGGATGACCTGAACATATTCCTGTCAAGTTTTTATTTATTTTTCTTTTAACCATTCTTGATTGAACTAGGCAGGGCAAACAGGATTGAAGTCATACTGATACTCATTCTCTCCTTCCAAAATATATTTAGCCAACTGCCCAAATTACTTTCTCCCTTCTCTCCAGGACAGTATTTTTTATTCTTGCGAAATACTCTAAATTTTTATCTATTAAGTTTAGTGCAATGATTTTGTTTGTGTCACATATTTATTTTGATGTGTCTAAAATTTTTCACTTCTAACTTATATTTGTATGTCCTCTAGACAGGCAATAAGACTCCTTTAGTTCTTTGATTTGGGCTAGGAGGACTCTCAGTGATCAGCATGTAATAAGAGCAAGCCCACTGAGTCCTACAGGATAAGAATCTGGCCTTTGAACAAGAAGTTTCTGTCACTTTTTCTAGCCAAATAATTGTATAGCACTTGATACATTGTCTTCTACTAGACATATTTCTGTTTGGTTTAGGATATGCAGAATGGGGAAGGAATAAAAACAGTATCAAGATTTATGGTTTGCCTTCTTATGAGCTGTGGTTTCTTTTTATATTTAATCAAGATGTGATGGAGGTACTTCTGTCTAGCACTCTGCCTCAATGAGAAAAACTAACAACTGGCCTCTGCAATTGGCACTTTTGAAAATTAAAAGTTTAAGAATGAACCAAAAGATTCATAACCTCTAGGTGTGCAACTCTTTGTTGTTCCCTGGGAATCACTTCTCTCTTTGGCCACATGGCTGTCCTGTAAGGCTATTTAACTGCTTCCTAAGCAAAGGTGTTGTGTAAGTGCATGAATAGATTTTCATTGGTGAAAAGTGGATGCAAATGATGTATACAAATTCCACTTACTCCTTAGAAAAAAATTACTAATCTTCTCCTTCATTCTTTGCTGTAGACAGAGAGGACTGGATTCCTGTTGTTCTTCATGGTAGAACTAGGACCACGAACAGGGCAACCTTGCAGTCCACTTCATGGAGATACAAGAATTCCTGCACCAGCCTGGTCCCCGACTTAATTTATGGAACAGAGTCTGCTGACCCCCTTGAATTGTTACAACGTGGGGAAATAAATATCTCTGTATCTGAACTACTATGTTTTGAGAAATTTTTATTACAGCAGTTTTAGGCTTTATTCCAACAACACATTGAGTGAAAATTAAATGGGAACACTTTTCCTAACTGCAAAGATCTTAACTTCACTTCACTTCAATTAGAAATCTTGAAAGAAATGGAAATGAGCTGAAGTCTTAAGATGCCAAATATTGAGAATTAGAATCAGGAGACTCTGACTGTTTTCTGAATGTGTAAAGACCAGAGCATCTAGAAATGTCAAGAGGAGGTATAAGAAGTGTCCTCAATAAAACTCAGTGTGTGTTTTGTGGAAATGGAAGAATGGCAAATTAAGTTGGATTCTCTTTTATGAGCTCGATTTTCATTTCAGAGAAGGATGGGAAAGACATCTTTAGAATTTAGTCTTTGTAGAATGTTCCAAGGCAGACAAAAGGAAAAGACCAATCCCATATGTATTTTTGAAATGTGTTTTTGCCTAAGCTATGCAAGCAGTCCAGAGGACCAAATATTTGCTATGTATCATTGTTTATAAAGAGGAAGGTCTATTGCAGGGTGTGGATTACTAAAAGTAATGCAAAAAAATACTTAGACTCATTGTTTTCTGGGCTCTCATTTCCTATGTATTTGCACACAGTTTGAAAGTGATCAAATAGATCTAAGAAATCCTAAGAGACGAAAAATCAATGACTTTAGACAAATTCGGTTGATTTTGCTTTGTGATATTATTTGCCATTTGTTTATCTTTTCCTGACTAGATATGTTATATGTTATATATTATATATTATGATATTATATATCGAGGTCAGGGTATAAAGTATCATGTCCTAAATATTTCTAAGAGTTGCAGTACCCTTCTTCCATGAAATAAATGCTCTAAATATCAAATTTCCCATAAGCCATTGGGCAAACATAACAGTTAAATGATTAGAAATATTTCATGCTCTAAATATTAACGTAGACATCTTTGGGGAGAATTCACTTGTTAAAATGTTTTATATAAAAGCATCAAGGGAAAGTTCTTAGTGTACAGCCCTGCTTCCTGAAATAAGTTCTTAATAAGAGTTTATTATGCAATTGCATGTTCAAATTGACAGCCTCGGTGTATTTTTTAAAATGTAGATTTCTTTCTATGTGTAGGTGCTACAAATTATTCTAGGAGCTACTTTGCTAAAATAAGCCATCTATGTCAATAATGAGTGCTCACTGTACAATCTAATATCATTTGCACCTGCAACGGTTCAAGAAGGTAACTTTAGGTGAAATGAAAAACCCTTTTATATAATGACATACCTTCCACAATATTCTTTATTAAGCTAGCTTGGTTCTTCTTAATGAGCTGCTGCCCTCCAAACCATAGATTCTTCACATAACAGGCACAATGGCAGGATGCAGATGTAAGACCAGGTAGAATATTGGGATTTAGTAATAACTGTACGTCCTCAGTCTACATGTTCTCTATAGGACTTGTTCTGGCCAGGTGTCATCTACCTGTATTTTGGCACTTATGCAGTAACTCTGGAACCCAATGCCTCTTCTAATCCCCATTATCCCAGACCAGATGCAAATGACATTTCTATGCCACTTTCTGACAACATTTCTGACAATCAGCCAGGGATTAGATTAGCCATAGTTCTCCCAGTCTTGTTAGATTCCTACTCCCCTCAGTGGAATGACTGTACTTAGGTCTTGGACCATGGAATTCATCTGTAAAATTCAAATGCAGATCATTCTAGACAAGGTAACTACAAGTCATTCTGGAAGTATGGGTAGGCCAAGAAAAAAATGAACTTGCAAGAAGATGCCTAGGAGGGTTGTGTTTCAGGCCTGAGAACCAAAGCCACGGAAAAATATCCCCTCTGACCTTTTAATGTTCATTTATTTTTGAGAGAGAGAGTGAAAGCAGGGGACGGACAGAGAGAGAGAGACACAGAACCTGAAGCAAGTTCCAGGCCCTGAGCTGTCAGCATAGAGACTGACATGCGGCTTGAACTCACAAACTGTTGAGATTATGAACTGAGCTGAAGTCAAACACTTAATTGACTGAGCCACCCAGGCACCTCCCCTCTGACTTTTTAAATGTGCTGGTTAACAAATAAACAAACAAGAAAAACAGAGATAAGAACAAGCAGTGATTAAAGTTTGTATGAAGATCTTCTTCATTTCTCCTTCTCTTTGTGCATCCTCATTGTTCCATACAGGTCAAAATGAGGCCAATCATGCCTTTACCTTCTATTGTGGTATTGGATGATCACTGATCAGAGTATGTGTTACAAAGGCAGTAAAAATATACTGATTTATGGGACAGTTCTACGAAGATGAAGGTATGGCCTTAGACCTCCTGCAGGGGCTCATGTCTCTGAGGTGGCTGAGTTGGGAGGAGTTTGGCTCAGTCATGAACTGTGGATTTGCTTCTTCTCTATTAGGATAAGGAACTCACTGAGAGGTTAAATCCAGATCTATGCCCTAAGTGATTGCTTAGAGACTCATAACAGGACAGTTATATGAACTGAAGATACAAAAAATGTTCTGGAAAAATGCAGAGCTGAAAATATGAGGTATCTTTTTCATTTCTCCTTCTCTTTGTGAACCCTTGCTGCTCTATCTAGGTCAAAATGAAATCAGTCATGAGAACAATATGCTATAAGAAATCTTTCCAGTTTCTATTCCTATAGCCACTTTGACTTCTTATCTCAACAAGGTTGGATGGGAAGCAACCATGTGTAGTTGCTTGAGGAATATTCTCTTTCCTAATAAGGAAGCACATTTCAACTGACTTGAGACCACATGTTTCCCTATGGTGGGTCCATGGCTTAGCTGGGTTAAAGTCGTCCACTATTTCAGACACAACACAGCTTGGTCAGTAGAATGGTCAGCTGGGGCCCTGGCCCTGATGCCACTAGGCCCCTCTCCCCATGACTTCAGGAAGTGTTAGTGATCATGATGATGACATTGATTGTAAGAATAAGAGCTATTGTACATTGAGCATTATTCTAGCTCAATAAATTAACTTTTCTCCTGGGTAGAGAAGGAAAATGAACCTTAGAGACATTATGTAAGTTGCCCATAGAACTAAGTAAGTGTTAGAGCTATCAGAATTCCTCTTCTATCATTTCAGTTATGACCTCATTTTAGCCTCAGGAGCTCTCTTTTTACCCCCACAGGGAGTTTATTTTTATGTTAGTTTCCTAAAGATGCCATAAACAGGGTGGCTTAAAACAACAAAACTTTATTCTGTCACAATTCTGGAGGCTAGAAGTACGTAAGCAAGGTGTCAGCAAGTCAGCAAGGTCGGTTCCTTCTGGAGCCTCTAAGAGATGATCTGTTTCATGCCTTTTTCCTAGTTTCTCCCGGTGGTTCCTGGCAATCCTTGGTGTCCCTCAACTTACAGCTGCATCACTGCAATTTTTGCCTCTTTTTTCATATGGTATTGTTGCTGCGTATCTTTGTGCCTTCACATGGCTTTTTTCTAAGCGACTAGTGAGTCACTGAATTTAATTAAGGCTCATCCTAATCACGTATGACTTCATCTTAACTTGATTACTACAAATATCCTATTTCCAAGTTGGGTCACGTGCACAGGTACTGTAGATTAGGACTTCGACATATCTTTTTGGGGGACACAATTCAACTAACACTTTTATTTCCTGTTGCTCTTTAAATTGTTCACTAGTAATTTTTCCAGAGACTCAGTTGTAGGAAAAAAAGTGTTTTTTTGTAGGCAATCTCTGCTAGCAGCCTGTTAGCATGAAGCTCCCTTGAAGCAAATGTGTGCATAAGGGCCTGGCTTCTCTCTCAAAATGGACAGGAGACCAAGACACAAATCAATACCTCAAAGAATTATCCTGCCACTCCTGTGGGATTGTATCTTGAGTGATTGCTTCACACCACCTTCAATGCAGCTCACAGAAAAGGTGTCTCCCTCTCAAGTCCTACAACTCACACAACATAAAATCTCATGCCAGATGCTTCTTCTTTTGCTTGTTGATAGAGTCGAATTATTTATGAGCATGTCACCTTTACTTGGGGAATGAGTGCTACGCAAACTCCCCATCTACATATTTGCTCACACGTGATGAATAAGGGCCAGGTAGAATTGCTCAGAATCACGTGTCCTATTCAGCTCAGATCAGAGAGGGCTGTAAGTGACAGGGTTGGAGGGAGCAATTCAGAGAAAGAAAAATAGGAATGTTAAGATTATCAGTAAAAGAAAAAAAAAAAAAAAGAGCAGAGAAATGTCACTTCTAATTGCTACCCATGCAGTAAAACATGGTTACCGATTAGGGAATCCAAGCAAGCAGACTCTTTTGGGTCCAGATGGTGAGAGTTAAGGCTATTATGTGTATTGAAACACCATCTGTATTTTTGAGAACACTGACACCATATTCCAATATCCAAGGGGAACCTGCTTGTTCTAATTGCTGCAGTACCTGAAACATTTTCACAGCCTCTCCATCTGCACCACATTCCTGATGCCTGCCATGCACCATTTGACAATCTGCAGCACTATGCTCTTTCCATGACCCCATCTTTCCCACTGCATCATTTAGCTCAAATATGTTCAGCCACAGAGGCTTTCCAAATCATTCACTTAGTGACCAAGGGCAGTTACCTACCACCCACGAGGGAATGAGTCATCGTATCATAAAGGCCATGGAAAAAAAGAGACATTTGTCAACAGATTCTGTGTATTGTAGAAGAAGAGTTCAAATGTAGGACACCAAACAGATTTAGTGGTACATAATAGATGAGTAAATTTTTGACAAGAAATGTCAGGCATCTTCAGAATCTTAAACAATAAGGAAATGGAAAGTTAAAGGTCTGTTGTCAAACAGCAACTGTGGGATCACCATCTAATAAACTAGACTCTTTTCTCTGCCAGTATTGCTCTCAGAAAAATAAGGAAGGGGACAAAGCTCTTGAGTCATTGAGGCATATTCTGGGTTTGTCCTAACGCCTAATTTTGTGAAGGTGCCATAGACATAATGAGTCTGTAAGGATAAACTAGAGGTAAATATAAAGTATCTCTGCTCGCTTAACATGTTTTTTTTTCTTTTAAATTTATTTATTTTTGAGAGGGAGAGTCAGAGTGTGAGTGGGGGAGGAGCAGAGAGAGAGAGGGAGACACAGTCTCTGAGCTGTCAGCACAGAGCCTGATGCGGGGCTCAAATCCACAAACCGCGAGATCATGACCTGAACTGAAGTCGGACACTTAACCAACTGAGCCATTTAGGTGCTCCTTAATGTGTGTGCTTTTTTTAAAAAAGAAGTTCCTATGTATTCATTACCTTGCTTAATATATTACATGATGATGAGATAATAGACCATTTAAATGTCTATATGCTCTAAACTCTTCATATATATAATCTCTAATCCAGCCAAACCATTTGCCCATTTGTCAGATGTGAAAACTGAGGCCCAGAGACTTCGTAATTTCAGTCTACAACCACATCTTCCAGACACTGGAGGCCATCTTCTTTACAATATGGTTTTGTTTTTCATAGAAGTGTTTTAAATTCTGAGGAACTTGGTATATTTTAGACTTCTATTTTGTTCTTTTAATATACTATTTTGTGAATTATAATGCAGCATTAGACAGCTTTTACTGCAGCAATGCACTTTGTGCCTGTCTCCGGGGTCAGCTGAAGTTTGGCTGATCTTGGCTGCACCTGATTTAGTTCAGCTGCGTTCATCTGCAAGTCAGGTCAGGGTTTATTCCACATACCCTATCATAGGACAGACAAGTGGTTACTCAGAGCATGCTCTTCTCATTGCAAGGGCAGGAGCACAATAATCCAAGCCATATTACCTAACAGTCTTTGAATAAGTCTCTGCTCATGTTACATTTGCTACTATTTAATTGGAAAAAGCAAGTCATATGGGCAAGCTCAATAGCAATAGAGAGGGAAATACATTCTACTTTCTTCACTTTTTAAGTTTATTTATTTTGAGACAGAGAGAGAGAGAGAGAGAGAGAGAGAGCACCTGAGCAGGGGAGGGGGCACAGAGAGAGGGAGAGAAAGAATCTCTGGCAGGTTCTGTGCTGTCAGTGTGGAGCCTGATGGGGGGCTCGATCTGATGAATTGTGAGATCATGGCCTGACCCAAAACCAAGAGTTGGACACTTAACCAACTGAGCCACGCAGGCACCACTCTACCTAGTTTCGAGAGAGTTATGCTTAAATATCTTAGCAAAGGGCATAGATGTATATTTCTATAATAGACAGGGTGAGAGAAATGGACACAATAATCCAACCTATCATCAATACTTCTCGATCATCCATAAAATGTTGTAGGTTTTCCAAATATGTTTGGTAGAACCTTTGGAAAAAAAAATATATATACAGGCAGATTTTCATCTCGGCTCCAACTAGAGAAGTTTTGCTTTTATTAATTTTATATATTGGGCTTCTGTATAAATTTACTTTGAATAAAGGGTAAATAAAATAATGCTTAGAAACCACTGGCTTAGATGATTATAGCTCATAAAAAATCATATATATTTGGGAGGGTCTATTTTAGATAATTTACCATCTCCTTTTGCTTTAAGTGGATGAGTTTAACTTATTTTAATACTTTATTTTCATGTTTCTTTAATTTTGAGAGAGAGAGAGAGAGAGAGAGAGAGAGTGCACAAGCAGGTGAGGGGCAGAGGGAGAGGGAGACACAGAATCTGAAGCAATCTATAGGCTCTGAGCTGTCAGTGCAGAGCCTGACACTTGAATCCACAAACCATGAGATCGTCACCCGAGCCGGAGTTGGACACTTAACCGATCAAGCCACCCAGATACCCCTTAACTTATGCTCCATAAAGAGAGGCAGTATGGCAGAATTGTTGGAAATCTAGTTTTGATACTATCTAGCTGTGTAGCTTTGAGCAAGTTACTTAGCCTCTTACCTTTACCTTAGTGTAAAGGTAGGGAAAAGCAGATCTGACCTTGCTGTTGCAAGCAGACATCCAGGTGATAGCCTAATTATCATCAAATTCTATCCTTTTAAAAATATTTAAAATATTGATAACATTTATCAAAGATATTTACATACATTTTAAAAGGAACTAAATAAGCATAATATGTCCACAAATGTTAAGGAAGAAAATATTAAAATGCACATTGGATCTATAATTTGGATGTTGCCAATACCTTTGCATAAATCTGTGTGCACCTCCCCATTCTACTTCCCTGCTTTACACAAACCTCCCAACCATCATTCCTACCTAATACAGCATAAAGGTTAACAATGCACATTCTGAGCCAGACCAATTGTATTGGTTTTTGCCTCAGTTTCCAAATTGTTACTTGGGGGATAACTGTAATATCTACTTCATATAATAATATATTGGTTAATACATTTGTAGCATACAGAGGAGGACTTGAAAATGATAAGCACTGTGCCAGTTTTAATTGTTAATCATTATCATCATTGTTAGTCACATGAACACATATCAATTACTAAATAATATTCTGTTTGTCTTGGTTTTGGGCATTACAAAATGGCATCATGATGTCTCTGTCCTCTTTGGTGGCTGATTTTGTAACTTAACCTTATACTTCTAAGTGCTATCTACATATTGCAGCATAATTTTCACTGAGTGAATATGCTGTGCTTTATTCATTTTGTTGTTGATTATTTGTGTTATTTCCATGTACGTATTTCTTTCTACTAATAATATTATTACCATTTTTGTACACATCTATTGATGCACACAAGTAAGAATTGTCCAAATTGATACTTAAATAAAATGTAGGGACTTTCCAAAGTTTATGGGCGCCTGGGTGGCTCAGTCGGTTGAGCGTTCAACTTCGGCTCAGGTCATGATCTCGCGGTCCATGAGTTCAAGCCCCGCGTCAGGCTCTGTGGTGACAGCTCAGAGCCTGGAGCCTGCTTCAGATTCTGTATCTCCCTCTCTCTCTGCCCCTCCCCTGCTCATGCTCTGTCTCTCTCTGTCTCAAAAATAAATAAACATTAAAAAAATTTTTTTTCAAAGTTCAATTACCTAAGATAGGATCAAATTGTTTCCAAAGGGCTTGTATCCATTTATAATTCAACCAGCTGATAGTTGGCCTTGGAAGACTTCTTAATTTGTGGCCAAATTAGTTGGTATAAATACATAATTCAGTGTGATTTTCTGTGAATTTCCATAATAATAAGACTGAATATAATTTTATATGTGTATTACTCTTCATGATGTCTCTTTTGCGATATGTCTACTCTTGTTTTTATTTGCCATTTTCCCCTAGGTTACTTTACTTTTCTTATTGTGTTGTAGGTGTTATTTCCTCTCTGGATATTATTTTATTATTGATTATATGTGTTGCAAATACTATCTATAATGTTGGGTTGATATTCACTTTCTTCTTGGTGCCTTTTTATAAACAGACATTTTTTTAAATAAATAACATTTATCAATGTTATCTCTTATATTTAGTATTTTAAATCATCCCCCAACCCAAATTCAAAACTTGCTCTCATATAATTTCTACCAAATTTTAAATTTTTGCCTCTTACACTTAAAGACAAAGTTATCTGGCACGATTTGTGTGTATGGTGTATGGTAACATTCCAACTTAATTATATCCATATGGATAATGCATTACTTATTAAATTTTCCTTTCTTTTCCTCATAGTCTGGAAGGCTATTTCTGTCATACTCTGAGTTTGCATTATATGTGTGGCTTTATTTGGGGGCTTTCTCTCTTGTTTTATTCTCGTCCTGCAGTCACTTGATTCCTGTAGAACTATAACACTGTCTGAATTATAACAGCATTATAAAGAAACTTGATATCCAGTAGCAAATAGCTCCTCTTTATTCCTCATCTTGAGTAACGTCTTGGCTACCCACAGGCCTTTGGTCTTCCAAATACATTTTACTGCATTTTATTAAAAAAATTTTTTTTAACATTTATTTATTTTTGAGAGATACAGAGAGATGGAGTGCAAGTGGGAGAGGAGCAGAGAGAGAGGGAGACACAGAATCCAAAGCAGGCTCCAGGCTCTGAACTGTCAGCACAGAACTCGATGCGGGGCTTGAACCCACAAACCATAAGATCATGACTTGAGCCAAAGACAGAAGCTTTACCAACTGAGTCACCCAGGCACCCCTCCAAATATATTTTAAAGTCAACTTGGTATTCTGAGGTTTAAGTACAATGGATCTAGGTATAAATTTCTTTTTATGCATTTATTTGGGATTAATGTATCCTGCATTTGTAGATTGGTATTTCTCATCAGATCCACAAAAAACTGTAGCCATCATCTCCTCAAATATAACTCATCCTTCGTCTATCTATCCTCTCTTCCTGGGACTCTGGTAAAGTATATATTAAACTATCTTGGGGCCCCTGGGTGACTCCATCAGTTAAGTGTCTGACTTTGATGCAGGTCATGATCTCACAGCTTGTGAGTTCAAGCCCCACATTGTGCTTTCTGCTGTCTGCACAGAGCCTGCTTCAGATCCTCTGTCCTCTTCTCTCTGGCCCTCCCTGGGTCGTGAGGGCACTCTCTCTCTCAAAAATAAACAAATATTTGGGGTTCCTGGGTGGCTCAGTCGGTTGAGCGGCCGACTTCAGCTCAGGTCATGATCTCACCATTCATGAGTTTGAGCCCCACATCGGGCTCTGTGCTGACAGCTCAGAGCCTGGACCCTGCTTCGGATTCTGTGTCTCCTGCTCTCTCTTTCTCTCAAAACTGAATAAAAAGTTAAAAAAAAATAAACATTAAAAAAACCCCAAAAAACAATCATTCTGTTTTCTCCACCATTCGAGCCATTCTTTCATATTTTTCCCCTTTTTTCCCCTATGTTCTGGAGTCTGTGCATTTTCTTTTTTTTTTAATTTTATTTTTTTAATGTTTATTATTTAGTTTTGTGTGTGTATATGTGTGTGAGAGAGAGAGAGAGGGAGAGAGAGAGGGAGAGTACAAGCAGGAAGAGACAAAGAGAGAAGGAGACACAGAGCTCGAGTGGAGAGGGGCAGAGAGAGATAGAGAGATGGAGAATGAACAGGGGAGGGGCAGAGAGAGGGGGAGACACAGAATCTGAAGCAGACTCCAGGCTCTGAGCTGTCAGCACAGAGCCCAACGTGGGGCTCGAACCCACAAACCACAAGATCATGACCTGAGCCGAAGTTGGGCACTTAACCAACTGAGCCACCGGGGCACCCCTGTGCATTTTCTTTTATCTTCCGGTTCACTGTCTCCAGAAGTACCTAATCTTTTAAAGTCAGCGATGCTCTGATTTCAACAATCTTCTTATTTTGAAACCTTATTTGACTATTTTAAAAATACGATATTATTTTTTAGTATATCATTTTGCTTGTCTTTAAAATAAATCTTTTTCATTTTCACAATATTTAATTAACAGTTTACAAATCATTTCTGATAATTTATGTATCTAAATGCTATGGGGGCATAACTGTCTTTTTAATTTTTTCAGACACTCATTTTATTTCTTTGTGTGTTTCTTTGCATTTGTTATAATAAACCCAGACTTCACTGCTTTTATTATAGAGGTGTGGACACCTAAACTGAGAATGTTATATCATCGGAGTTAATTTTGAAATAAAAATTGGTACAAACACTTTGGAAACAATATGATACTGTTTATGTAGTTAAACATCTGAAAGACCTCTTTCTTCTTTCCTTCTTTCATTTCTTCTCTCCTTCCTTCCCTCCTGCCTTACCTTCTTGTTTTTTTTGCAAGAAGCAGATGGTGTTATGGACAGTGGATGATCCTCTTATGCTCCTTTGAGGTATTGCCTAAATGAAGAAATCTCAATTTCCACCACCTTCCTTTCCATCGTCCTTAGAATCCTGATTATTATCAGTCTTACAATAGACAGACTTTAAGGTGGCCACCATGTATATGACCCTGTATAATTCCCTCTCCGTTAGTATGGGCAGGACCTATAACTTGCTTCTAACCAAAATAATATGGCAAAGGTGATTGGATGCTATTTCTGTCATTACGTTACATTGTATAAGACTCCATCATCCTAGGTGACTTGCTCTAAAATCTTGCCAACCTTGTTGACTTTGAAGAATGAGTTGCTAAAGAGTCTTAAAACTGCATAAATTTTTACAGCAAGGTAAATGAACTTGAACGAACTTTCTGTAGTCAAGCTTTTAGATGAGAACCTGGACTTCATTGATAGCTTAACTGCAGTCTTGCAGAGGGCCCAGCTAAACTAAGACGACTGATCACAGAAACTGAGATGGTAAATGTATGTTACTTTAAGTCACTAAGTTTGTGTTAATTTGAGATGCAGTACAGAAAAGAAACAGTCTGGTAGTACCATTTTCCTTCGGAGAAAAACCTCCTTTTGAAGACTTACTTTTTACTGTTTGCTGCCCTTGTTTCAGCTGTCAATTTTATTCTCTCAAAAAGGTAAGGAGTTGGCAGTGGTTAAGGTAGAGAATTTGAGAGGTGTTTAGAAATTTTCTATTATTTACTGTATATCACAAAGTCCATTAAAATTTTTGTTTCATCAAAGACCTAGCTGTCTAGTAGAAGGACAACTTTTGGAGTGATTAGTCTGCTTGAGCCACATTCGATAGTTACTTTCTATGTAGCAGAAACTGTGTTGATTTATAGAAGCTGTCAAAAATAGGCCTCATTAACATTACTTATGATATCATTATGAAGAAAATTATTAAGACAGTATGAAAATATATGGTGATGAATAGCAGGACTCTCTGCCTCTTCTCCTTACTCTCTACATTCCACACTCCGGAGGCAAAGCCTTTAATTCTTTTTATCAGTTATATCTGACATTTTATTATACGTTTTAAAGTAACTTGCTTGGAAGTCTGTTTATTGCCTTTAAAAATTTTACGCATTATATTCTGACTTCCTTCTATGAAGAAGTTTGCTTTCTCTTAAAATCAGGAACAAAGCAAAGATGTCCCTTCTTACCACTTACCATTGTACCAGAATGCAATAACAGAAGGAATAAAAGGTATACAGGTTAAGAAGGCAGAAATAAAACTGCATTTGTTTAATAATGATGTGATTGTATATGCAGAAAATACCAGATTTGACAAAAAAAACTAATAATATGTTATAGCAAGGTTGTAGAATATGTGGTTAAAATTTCCTTTATATAACCACAATGAACTGGCATCTGAAACTTTAAACACAAACTATTTGCATTAGTAGTCAAAAATGAAATAGGCATAAATGTAACAAAAGTTAATAAAAGTTGTATATGACGAAAACTAGAAAACTCTGACAAAAGAGATTAAAGAAGGTTAAAATTCACGGAGAGATATTCCATGTTCTTGGAGAAGATGACTCAATATTATTAAGATGTCATTCTCAACTTGATCTGTAGATTCAATGCAATCCCAGTCAAAATGCCAGCATGCTATTTTGCGTTTATCAACAGACTGACTGTAAAACGTATATGAAAAGCCAAAAAACTCAGGATAATTAATACAATGCTAAAAAGAACAAAACTGGAGGAATGACACCACCAAATTTGTAGACTTACTATAAAGCTACAGTAATCAAGACAACATAGTGTCAGAGAAGGAATGGACAAATATATCAACAGAAAAGAATAGAGTCTAAAAACAGACTAACATGAGTAGAGTCAATGGATCTCTGACAAAGGAACAAAAGCAATTTAATGATGAAAAGATAATCTTTTCAGCAAATGGTGCTAGAAAAACTGGATATCCACATTAAAAAAAAAGATTATAGTTATAGACTTTACATCTTTCCCCCAAATTAAATAAAAATATATCAAGACCTAAATGGGAAACACAAACTATAAAATGCCAGAATATAACAGAAGAAAATCTAGGTGACCTTGGGTTTTTAGATACAACACCATAAGCATATTTCATGAGGAGGAAAAATGATTAAATTGGACGTTATTAAAATTAAAAACTTCTGCTCTAAAAGACACTGTTAAGAAGATTAAGATATAAGCGACAGACTGAGAGAAAATATTTGCAAAACACATATCCGATAAAGGACTTGCATCTAAAATACACAAAGAACTCATAAAACTCAACAATAAGAAAATATTTCAAGAATAAGGAAAAGATCTGAGCCACCTCACCAAAGAAGATACACAGATAGCAACTAAGCATATGAAAAGATGTTCAACATCAAATGTCATCAGAGAACTGCAAATTAAAATGGCAATCAGGTATGACTACTCATATATTAGAATGGTTAAAGGCCAAACTATGCCCATGGCAAATGTGGGTAAGTATATAGAGTACCAGGAGGTCTCATTCATTGTTGGCAAAAATGTAAATGGAACAGCCACTCTGGAAGATAGTTTCCAAGTTTCTCAAAGCTGTAAATAATCTCACCATAGGATACAGCACTCTCTCCCCTACATATGTATCCA
This sequence comes from Paguma larvata, assembly GCA_030068075.1. NCBI lineage: Eukaryota > Metazoa > Chordata > Mammalia > Carnivora > Viverridae > Paguma > Paguma larvata. Next base: position 29,092,246 of record CM057828.1, on the reverse strand, counting down.
AATCGGTTAAAAGCTTATGTTCACATGAGAATCTGCACGTAAATGTTTATAACAGCTTTGTTCATACTTACCCCAAAGAGGAAGCAGCCAACATGTCATTCAATAGGTAAGTGGATGAGAAATGAGCTATTAGGCAATGAAAAGGCATGGAGGAACTTCAAATGCATACTGCTAAGTGAAAGAAGTTTTTCTGAAAGGGCTATCTGTGGTATTCCAACTATCTGGCTTTTTGGGAAAAAAAATAAGATAAAAATAGAGATAGCATAAAGAGAAGTGGTTGCCTGAGGTTTGGAAAATGAAAGGAGAGATCGATAAGTGAAAAGCAGGGGAATTTTAGGCTAGGGAAATGATTCTGTGTGATATAGTAATGGTAGCTACATGACATGCATTTCAGCTTCTTCCTTCACCTAAGCGCTGTATAACATGAAGTATAAACCTTAATCTAAACTATGGTTTACATGTAAACTCTAGGTAATAGGGAAAAATCAATATTGGCCCATTAATTATAACAAATGTATTATGCTAATGCAAGATATGAACAGTAGGGGAAACTGTATGTGAGCGGGAGGGGTCACTTGAGAATTCCTGCTTGATTTTTCCGTCAATATAGAACTTCTAAAAAATAAAACTTCTAAAAAAAAAAAAACCTTCTAAACAATTTTTAAAAAATTACGTATCATATTCTGACTCCCTATGATGAATATGCTTGTTTTCGTTTTCTAATACTACTTTTCCTCTTTTTTCCATGTATTTCATCTTAATTTTTGTTGATCACTGCTCAATGTAGAGATGATTATAATGATGTAAATATAGTTAACAACTGAGCCATGTAGAATATTATGATTACACTTTGTTTTTTGTGCTTCTATTCATTTTTTTCCCCTGTAGTTTTAATTGCTCTCTGACAAGAACTGAAAAACACCTCTTATTGTAATCAAACACCTCAGTTAGTTTATCAGTTTACATTTTTCTTGAATTCATACTTCTTGGAGCCCTCTGTCCTCTTGTTCCAGTCTGGATGTATTACTTTCTAGGCAGTTTGCTCAGTTGTTTTTCCTTTGAACTTCCCTTTATTATCCACAGAATACTCTTACCTCACTCCTTTCTTCTAAATCCCAAATCTTTCTCTTTGTGGCTTTGTATTGGATCAACTTAGACAAACTGGAATTGCATTTCCCAGAATGCCTCTCCTGATATAGTTCTAGATTAGCACTGGCTGGGAGTCATTTTGATCAAAGTTTAGAAGATGGAAGTGAGACAGGAGCCATTTTCCTTTGCTTGGAAGGTTGGTGTAGGACACCAAATGTGCTGAGTTGGAAAAGGGATCCAATATGTAACTATCCCTTAAGAAGACTTATACTTCTCATTTAGTTTTATAATTTTTCAGAGCTACAGAGCTACTTTATGTCGTTAACTTGTTTTTCAGCCTCTCTGTGGTTTTATTGCACAAATCAACTTTCTTCTCAGTGGCTTCTTCTACTTTAGTTTCATGAGGGCACAGCTTTTGCCTTTTTTATTCCATGCTCTATTGTTTCCCTCCAGAACAGGACCTGGCACATAGTAGTAGGCGCTCAGTACATAGTTGGTAAGTGATAAATGCAGGTCCTTAGTTTCAGCTGTTGTCACTCTGCTAAGTCAGTTACTATTCTCATCTCTTACATTTTTAATACCATCTTTCTTTTGCTATTTTCTCTTCTCCCATTCTTTTTGATTATATGGGCAGTAGTCTATCTTTTAAAAATACTTTATCTATATTTACTTATACTCTTACATTAGTGGAGTTTTAGGAGAGAGTAGAATCAATGTGTTTTCATTTTACTAGGCTTACCTGAATCTCCAGCATTATTTTTCAACTATTCTAATATTTTTTAAAATGTTTTTGACTTTTTTGAATTCTCCTAGTAAAATTGTGAGGCCTAGAGATGGGAACATTTGAATTTTGTTTTGAGAATTTTGTGGCTCCTCTACCTTCTCCACTCACCAATTATGCTATTATGTTTAGTATTATTTTTTAACTTCAATAGCAGTGCTTATCTGACCATTTCCAATTTTTCCATGAGGTAAGTACACTAGACTTCTGGAACTCTGGGGCTTTCTCTTTTCCCTGAACTTTAAATAAATTATGACACATTTGTTTTACAGCAGAATTAGGTGCCAGGAAAGATAAGAAAATCTATCTTCCATTTCTCGGATAAAGGCTGGTCATCCAAGCAGTATTTGTATAATGACTCACTCATTATTGATCAAGAGTCTAGAAAGTCTGGGGGATTTTGCATTTTGAGAATTTGGGAGTAATTTATGATAAACAATAATTGGAAGAGAGTTATTCTATATGTTTGTTGCTAAATGCAGCTGTCAAACCCAGATGCCAAGAAGTATATATGTGAAGAATTCTGTCATAACACCTACTGTTTCCGGAAGTAAAATAACTCCATTACACAGTGTTGTGTAGTTTAATGATCCTTTGGCTTATTTTCTCTTGGCTCCTTACTGAAGGGTAAGTTCTGTTATAAATTATAAATGTGAAAATTATAAAACCTTATGTATTCAAGACTACGCTTTGTATATGTTATTAGCACTGAAAACAGATGCCTTTCATCTTCTCAGATTCATTGTTCAGTTTGTTAAGCATTTTGCCAGTGCTATAAGGCTGCTACCCACCTGTCAAAAATACAGTTTTATAAATTGACATCTTTGGATGAGCTCCCTCTGATGACAGATTGCCAGGTTTCTAGCATTGCTTCCCTCCTCCATAAACAGTAATGGTATTAATGTTCTAAAGAGAGATTAAAATTATGTTACTGCAGTTTGAAATCCAAGTATTCTGGTGAATTCGATAAAATATGAAGCAAAGAAATAAGCTGGTATGGTAGAAGGCACCTGCCTACAGACTCCTACCTGGGGTGAGGTGGGGAGAATAAAAATATTTAAAAATTAGATGGCACGAATTGAACAATCAGAAAGGAAATGGCTAAAATACTGATGTCCCACTGCTGGACCAACTATTACACTGTTAGTTTCTAGCAGGCGAGAAAGTCCACTGAGTCCGAACAGAAGTGCCAGAGGCACATCGGGCACTCATGACAGCAGCCATTTACCGACCATTACAGACGTATCTCAATATTTTAACAGCTAGTATTGATGTACTGGTGCCTCTGGCTGCCTTTCAGCCTGAGTCATACTGAACTGGAATTTCTCTCATGGCCGGTTTCTTACAATGTGATCCAGGGACAGTTCCTTAACATCTCTGAGCCTAGCATCTTCACCTAACAGTCTACCTTGACTGGCTGTAGCTCCCATGTGTCATTTTGCAAATCTTGTCTAGATTTTCTAGGTGTACAGTTGATGGACAAAGACTGTCTAAACCTTGGTGTTCTGGGAAGGAAGATAAACTATGGAACTGCACCAGTAAGGGAAATGTAACTCTGCCATGAGCAGGATGCTGCTTGTGAAATTAAGACCTGACTTCTACAAGTGTGAGCTCTAGAGCCTGAGTGCCATTGCTAAGTTCAGGGAGCCTCCTCTGCCAAATCTGGCAGCCATTGGTAATGTTACTACAATATGTTAACTTTGCTGTGATCTGCGTGTGAAAAATGGATGCCTTACCTTTTCCCTCAAAATAACTAAGTTCTGAATTCAGTTCAAATCTTGTACTATAAAAAGCTAACTCCCACTTGGAGTGCTGGCTATAAGGGAATGAGGAAAAGTTTTAGCTTTCTAGTCTCTGCAGTACAAGAAGGCAACTGAAAAGCCTTGGTGAATTTTGAAAAATCCAGTCTACAGTATCTGTCATAAAAACCCAGGTCTTTTTGGCTCTAGAGGCAAAACCCGTATCTAATACATCATTTTAAATACCAGTTCAATCTTAAAGATCTTATGGTGGATTTTAAGGTATCTGAATTAAAATTTGCACCATAATGTTGATCAAAGTTTTCACAAACGCTTGCAAAACATTACTACATTGTTTATGCTGACAATTTACTGATTATAAATTACTTTGACAGATGAAAAATACAAAAAGCAAAGGATTAAAAGAAAAGTTGTCCTAAATACAGAGCTAGGATTTATACCCAAGCCCTTGAAGTTAGATGATTTTTGTTCCAATTATACCATGTCAAAACACCTCAATTTATTTTACCAAAGCTTTAATTGATCTACCATTTTAATAATGGGGTGATTTAGTATTAACTTTGGTTAGTGAGTAGACTTCCTCACAAGTAATTTTTTGTCTGCGATAGCTTTGAAATAAATTGGTGGGCTGTGTATCCTCGTAAATACAATGAGCTGTATGAACAGGCTTAAATGAACACAATTTTTTAAATATTTATTAAGCATTGAACTCACCTCCCTATATATATGAAAGGGTAAAATTATGCTCCAAAAAGGAAACTCAAATCAGTTTTTCATCCATTTACTTAGGATTATATTGACTATGTAAAAATTGAAACTCTCTTACTATAGACATAACTTGCCAAGGTTTCCTGCTAAGTGAATTTCATTCTTTATTGATATAATATAAGCTATAATCAAATGGGAGCCATATGTCAGCTGAACAGTTGGGACTTTGCAATATTAATAGCCATTACTAATGTATTTGATTTACAGAATTTGATTAAATTTATGATACAAAACTGTCATTTTTTATTTTACACATATGTACTGTCTAATAATCCTACTGCTTTTAAAATAGAACTCAGAAAATCCAGTTTGGTTAGGAAAGACTACAGAAAAGGGAACTAGAGAATATGATCTGTTATCTAGAAATGCTATTCTTTAGATCAAGAAATGATTTGGGGTCATTTGTAGACAGTCATATCCTGAAATTGTTGATATGCTCTTAGAGGAAGTAGAACTGAACCAGAAAATTTCTTGAGAATTGTAAGAAGAATGTTACGCAGTCACATTTCTGAGGTCTAGGAAATCCCTCAGAGGCCCAGTGGGCATCACAGGGGTTAGGGAGGCGGAGTGGAGGGTCTGGAATTCTAAGAAGAGTTGTGAGTAATATGGGTGAGTTTTTATAGGGTGTGTGTGTGTGTGTGTGTGTGTGTGTATGTATAAAATAATAAGAAAAAAATTATTGGAAAAAAAAGGAAAAGTAATTCCTAAGATGGCTTACTTGTCCTCCCTCCATTGTCTATCTTTGTTAGTGCTTTACATTATATTTTATTTTTTCTATCATTCCGGGCAAGGTACAGTTGATTTAAAACAACTGCAGTACTGGTCCCACCTACTTCTAAGATTTTTTCACACCTAGTCCAACATACATCATTTTCAGAGACTTTAAGCAGATGGGTTTATTTGTAAGAGTGAGGTAAATTATAAACCAATTTAGAAGTTATACACAATTTATGAAATCATGTAAGAAATATGAAGAAAATTGATAGGCATGAAATTATGGAAATGAAGAGAAAATAATTGTCCTTTTAGCCCTCCCCATCACTGAAGGAATTTGAATGATAAGGTTGAGGGCTCAGATAGGTTAGCTCAGCTCTCCAGGAATTAAGCCCCCCTGGTGTGCTGCTAGGTTACAAATGAGTGGAATAAATGCAGAGATGAAGTAATAGTTGACTCCCAGGCAATTTAAAACAAAAAGGAAAAGCTTATCTTTGACAAATTGAAAAAGCTTTCTTCCCCTTGTCAACAGCATTCTCAGGGAAAAAAAAAAGAAGCTTAATTCGACGGGCTGATAATGGTAACAATGGAAGGCATTTTCTTTAGTAAACCTGATTGGCTGTTAGTTTATTTTTATACCTTTGTCTTCCTGTTTTGATGTTCGTGAAAACCCAGTTTTCTCCAGATTGTTGATAACTGTTTCTTAATATGAGTTTGTATATGCCATGTTCTCACATTGTTCTTTTGTGAGGAATATATGTGTAATCTTACCCTGATTTCCATCAGAATGTCAAATTTGCTCAGTAAACTTGCAGCAGAGTTTTTATCAAGACCAAGAACAGTACAGAGAATTTTTTTTTTAAGAGTATGACTTAAAAGCTAAGATCACAGGAAAGCAGATTAGCAAAGTATTGTCAGGCTTGGTAAGAAGTTGAAAAGGGCGTCAAGGAAAAATCATGATGCAAATAATCTTTTTTTTTACCCTTTTCTGGGCCAGACGCATGTGAACAATTGACCCAAGCACATACATTGTCAACCTTTGTATTTTCTGCATATTGTTAGTTTTCCTGTTTCTATAAAGTGCACAGAGGGAAAAAAAAAATAAAAACAACTACTACTTAATACCTCTAACTATGCTTGCTTTGGACCTAACTGATAAATTTATTAAACATAGCTGTTGAATCCTATGTTTTTCATTATTTAGGAAGATAGTAGACCAGACTAGAAAGGTATGGAGAAGTTGATGAGATCCTGAGTTAAGGGTCAGAGTGTTTATATTATTCCATGTACTCATATTACCAAGCAATAAATGTTAGAATCGCACAGGACTCCTAGTAATAATGAGACACAAGTGGAAATCCGATCATGTTTTCCGACTCTCAAAATTTTTTCCCTTAAAATAGAGGGTTTTGAATTGCAAAAAGCAAATCACTTTCAGCATGCGGCCAGCTTTTCACATGATACTTCTAACATTCACTTTGATTTTTATTGCTTTTTCTTTTTTTTTATTGCTGTTTCTTTACATAACCAAGAGCCTATAAAAAGCCCAGGAGTTTGCTATGTTTGTGCAGTTGGGTCAAAGGTACTGAACTACATACAGGAGAAACAGCAGTAGGAAAGAATTAATTCAAATCATATTATTATGAGAAATAAGGCATATTTCTTATCATAGCTCAGCTAAGGTGTTTGAAGACTTAAGCTACACAGATGAGCCAATTTTCATCTTGGTCTGTCTTATAAGAAAAGTCTAAATCTTCATCATCACCTCATTCCTGGATCTGATTTTATACCCCACTTCCAACACTTTCTAAATATAATTCAAACCACAGAACATATACACACACATATATATATGTAAATATATATTTTTTATTCATTGTACATAAACTTTTTGGATACTTTCCAAGAAAACAGAAAATAAAACCGTTCAATGAATCATTGTTTTCACACAGAAGATTCTTCTACAAGCAGAGACATATTACACAAAATTTCTAAACAGAAGAACCCCTGACCCCAAATCTTTGTATATTCCAAGGTTATGAGTTAAATCCAATGTTGGATCTTGTTCACCAAATTATCTCTTCATAACTCAAAAATTAATGTTTGGAGACTATTTTTAGATATTCTTTTTCCTTGTAAAACAGAAAATCCACAGATAGCTGATGTATGAGGGAACCCACTAATGCTTGATACATGATTCTTGTGATAAATGGTTTAAATATTTTAAAATTATAATATCAGTTTGGTCTCTCTAAAGAGTCACTTATTCACCTGAGTTGCCTCAACTCAGGCAAAAGTGATGATGCACTGATATGATGGGGGGGTGCTCACGGTAGTGAGACAGAATAGTAGCAACCGAGAACTAGCTGTCAGGTTGGGGGCAGACAAGACCACTTGCAATGGAAAATGGCATTTGATGGGTTTAAATGTCTTGACAGGAAAAAGTATCTGAAAATATAGCAAGTGTATAGGTAGAGTGTGAGAGCAGGAAAAAGAAACTAGGAGTCCCATATGTATGAGGAGAAGCTGATTAGCGATTTAAGTCCACTTTTACCTCCTAGAGGAACAAGGTACTAGGCAGATTCCTCAGAGACTGATGCATCCAAGGAAAGTCAAGGATAGAGTTAACTCATGAAACATGAGGCAGAGAACGTGATCTTGGGAAGAAAGTGGAAATCCACTAACACAACTGGAACACAGATTTAGGGATCAGACCAAATTAGTTGGGGCAATACCATGCTGTTAGTTGCTCATGTGGTGAACCTTAATTTGAGTCTTCCTGCCTTGCAGTGCCTTTGATAGAAACTAATAGGTTTAGACTTAAAACAAGAGTGGCTAGGGGTGTCTAGGTGGTTCAGTCGGTTAAGCATCTGTCTTCGGCTAGCGTCATGATCTCATAGCTTGTGAGTTCAAGCCCTGTGTGGGGCTCTGTGCTGACAGCTCAGAGCCTAGAGCTGCTTCGGATTGTGTCCCCCTCTCTCTCTGACCCTCCCCTGCTCATGCTCTGTCTCTCAAAAATAAATAAACATTAAAAAAAAAAAAAAGAATGGCAAGGTTCTAGATGAGGGGAAAGAATAAAATCAGAGGATGGGCATTAGGTAGGACCCAGCAACACAAGGGAACACCAGCATATACACATTTAACTTACAGAAATAAGTCGCTTTGCTTATCTAAAAGATTGCATGGAAAATCCTTTTCCATTTTTGTTTGTTTGTTTGTTTACATTGACCCAGTGAATGGAAGTTTGCAAAAGAGAAATAAAGGGCTACTTAAGGCTGTTTTCAAAAACAATTTTGACTATACGTGATTTTTGTTTCACATGCTCTTCTTGAACATAAGTTCCGTGTGCCTGTCTACTAATAGCCTAAAAAGAAAGCCAGGAAAAGGGTTTCTTTGGTTTCTGAAGGATGCCGCTTCAGGAAAACTAGAGAAACAAAGAACTCTTAGTAAATGTTCTTGGAACCAAGAAATAACTATTTGTCTTTTCAGCACATACTTATTGAAGCCCAAATATGTGCCACGGGCCCTGGGAACACAAAGAAAAATGACGTAAGCTGCCTGTCTTGAGAAAAGAGTAGTGGAATGAAAAGCTGTGTAACTAGATAATTGCAACACAAAACCATAGAAGCTACAACAGAGGCGTTGACAAAATTCAGAGGGAGTTACAGGAGGCAGTGGCTTTTTCTGTCTGTGGTCCAGAAGGCATCAGGCTACTTATGCTTTGAGTTCACTGAAATAAGGAAGAGGCAGGCATTCTCGGCAATAAAAGCACCTCGTATATGCACAGTGAATTTGAGTTTTCGAGGCATTTCCGTGACCTGATGTGCTACGCAGAGACCATTAATGCAGGTATCGCCCCCACTTTGCAGATGAGGAAACTCTCTCTGAGTGGAAATGCATCTTACCCAAGCCACCCAAGAAGGTAAATGGGTGGGCCTGGCACATTGTTCATGATTGCCTTCATAATCAAAGGAGTTAAATTCAAGATATTCTGACTCTCAGTAATTTAGCAAAGTAGCATTGACATAGTGACAAAGATTCTGTTTTTAACCAAACTTTAGACAGACCCCTCTGAAACCTCTTTTTGGCTAGCCCTCATTCAGTTGTAGCAAAATTCCTGCTTAAATCAGGTTAATGAAAATCCTTCTACCCTTAATATCTGATCAAATACCTTATCCCACACCACTGATATGTGATAATCCTGGCTTGCCTTCAGTAAGAATTCTGTCGAGTCAGGTTAGCAAAAATCCCCTGCCCTTGATTTCTCTTAGTAACTTTCCAGACACTAACCCCTTCATTTTGCTTGTTGGCTATAAATCCCCAGCTGTTTTTGCTATATTTGGAGTTAAGCCTGATTTCCCTCCTCTATTGCAATAATTTTCTAGTTCTTAACAATTATGCTTAGTGAAATTTTCATGAGATGTTGAACAGCTAACCATAACCTTAAGTTACCTTTCTTATAAAATCTACAATAGATATAACGTATTTGACTTTTAGTAAATCTAGGTAGCATAAAAATATTATATTCAATGCTGATTAACTCTAACATGCTTGTTTTAATTAAACCAACAAACATAAACTAATTTTGGGGCACCTGGGTGGCTCAGTCGGTTAAGTGGCCAACTTCAGCTCAGGTCCTGATCTCACGGTCTGTGAGTTCCAGCCCCGAGTTGGGCTCTGTGCTGATGGCTCAGAGCCTGGAGCCTGCTTCAGATTCTGCGTCTGCCTCTCTCTCTCTCTCTGCCCTTCCCCTGCTCACGCTCTGTCCGTCAAAAATAAATAAACGTTAAAAAAAATTTAAACATAAACTAATTTTTATTTACTTAACATCACATGAACTTGTAAGGCATTTGGGTTAATTTCCTAGATTTCTCAGAGTATACTTGGTTTACATAAACACTTGTTTGTCCTTAAATCAATTAAATAGACCTCTTTACAAATTAATTTTGGCAATGCCCTCTAGATGTAGAAAAAAAATCACACATTTGTAATATACAAAAATAGACACACATACACATACAGACAGATGCCAAGGGAGATCTTATAGCTTCTGTTTTAAAATTTTAGCCAGAAGACAGGTACAATAATGCAAATCTCACTAGCTCATTAAAGAAATAAAACAACAAAAACAACAACAAAACCTGTTGGATCCAGACTGTGTTTCTGGCAGATGGAATAAGTTAAGGTTATCTGCTCAGATGGCAAAGCTTTTTACTAATATTTGTGAAAGAAACTTTAAAATTTTTTCATAGGCCTAGTTTTCAAAATAGTCTTTCCTTTTCTTCCCTTCTGATAACAATTACCTTAGTTTCTTTTTTTTTTTCCTAATATTTATTTGTTTTTGAGAGAGAGAGAGACAGAGCCTGAATAGGGTGGGGGACAGAAAGTGACAGAGACAGTATCTGAAGCAGGCTCCGGGGCTCTTAGTTGTCAGCACAGAGCTCAATGCAGGGCTTGAACTCACGAACTGTGAGATCATGACCTGAGCTGAGGTCAGACCCTTAACCAACTAAGCCACCCAGGCACCCCAGAATTACCTTAATTTCTGGAGAAGACTAGGTAGAATACTTATATTTCAAAAGGCACAGAGAAAGAATGCAGGTTTCATAAAGGACTTTTCTTCCCTAAGTCCCCATGAATTACAGTATCTGCAAGCCTTCTGAGATGAATAGTGGAGGATTCGTGATTAGTAAAAAAGATAGATGGCTTTGAATTGTTTCTAGAGCAACATTTCTGTTCTTGGAAAAACTAGATTTGTAAGACAAGTAGTGTTGTTTTTAATTTCTCAAAGAACTGGGTTGCAACCTGAATAATATTAAGAGGCGGTCTACCCATCCAACTACATTTATCTTCAATTTGTTTCTTTATATCAGGGAGATCTTCAACTAAAATGACAATAAAAAAAAGTCCTATGTTCTAGATTTAGAGGTGCATATTTTTGGAATGTGTCAGTAAATCCTTCCACAAAGACTTCAAAATCTTTTCTCTCCTCTGCGCACATAGTTTTATTTTAGCTCTGGAAAGAAGGCCTAAAAACAAGTTCCTATCAGGCTGTAAATATCAGTTTCCAATGTGTCCAATTTCTGACCATAGAGCTACTTAAAAAAAAATCTTTTTCTAAGTAATGGGGAAAAAAATCAAAACCACTAAGATATCACCGCACCTGTTAGAATAACTATTATCAAAAAACCAGAAACAACAAGTATTAGTGAGGATGTGGAGTAAAAAGGAATCCTTGTGCACTCTTGGTAGGAATGTAAATTGGTACAACCACTATGGAAAAGAGCATGGAATTTCCTTAGAAAATTAAATATATGATCAAGCAATTCCTTTCTAGGTATCTGAAGAAAATGGAAACACTAACTCAGAAAGATATCTTTACTCCTATGTTCACTGCAGTAATATTTACAACAGCCAACATATGAAACAACTTGTGCTCCCTGATGGATGAATGGAGAAAGATGATGTGATGTGTGTGTGTGCGTGTGTATGTGTGTGTGTGTAAGGGAATATTATTCAGCCATAAAAAGAATGAAATTTTGCCATTGTGACAGTAGGGATGAATCTTTAAGGCATTATGCTAAGTGAAATAAGCCAGAGAAAGACAAATACCATATGATTTCACTAATATGGGGAATCTAAAAAAAATTAGCTCGCAGATACAAAGAACATATATTGATGGTTGTCAAAGGTGTGGGTGGGGAGTGGGTGAAATGGGGGAAGGAAGTCCAAAGGTACAAACGTCCAGTTACAAAATAAGTCATGGGGATATAATTTTCAGGATGGTGACTACAGTTCATAATACTGTATTTCATACAAGTTCCATCACAAGATAAAAATGTAACTATATGTGGTGATATGGTGATAGATATTAACTAGACTTAGTGTGGTGACATTTCACAATGTATACAGACATTGAATCAGCATGGTGTGCACATGAAGATAATGTAATGTTATGTTAATTATATGTCAGTTAAAAAAAAAAGATGTCACAACTACTATCTATCACTAACTACTTACCACGAAACAGGTTATCTCATTTAAACCTTAACAAACATGCAATGGAGAGATTATTTCCCATTTTGCAGGTGATAAAACTGATTCTCAAAGAGTAATTTGCTCATACTCACTTAGCTAGAAATTGAATTCACTGACCTATCCCAAAGTTTATTATCTTTCCTGTATGCTACACTAACTAAAAGTGGGGTTTGGTCCTTTGTAAAATCAAGAATATATGATGATAAATGACCGTAGGTTTTAATTGGTATAGATATCAAAATTGGGGGTGAGAGGAGTACAAAATAAGGTATTGAGAATACTGATGAAAATTTTTTTCTATCTTAGATCTGACCAGCCACTCCACCATGGAAGTAGTCCAAAATCAATGACTTTGGACTATCTCTCCAACCACCAGTCAAGTGGGCCAAACCAGGTACATCGATGATTTGATCAATTAGTCAAAATAAATTGATCAATATGTTTTCTCTTAAAAAATTATTTGGTGCTGACTGGAAGGGGCATATGCACCCCAATGTTTATAGCAGCACTATCAACAATAGCGAAATTATGGAAAGCGCCCAGATGTCCAATGACTGATGAATGGATAAAGAAGATGTGGTATATATATGAATATTACATATGGGTATATATACATATATATGAATATTACTCGGTGATCAAAAAGAATGAAATCTTGCCATTTGCAACGACATGAATGGAACTAGAGTATATTATGCTAAGTGAAATAAGTCAGCAGAAGAGAAGTATCGTATGGTTTCACTCACATGTGGAATTTAAGAAATGAAACAGATGAATGTAGGGGAAGGGAAGAAAAAAAATAAAAAGGGAGAGAGGCAAACTATAAAAGACTTTTAAATACAGACAACACTCTGAGGGTTGCTGGAGGGGTTTTGGGTGGGGGGATGGGCTAAGTGGGTGATGGGCATTAAGGAGGTCACTTGTTGGGATGAGCACTGGGTGTCATATGTAAGTGATGAATCACTAAATTCTACTCCTGAAACCACTGTTGCACCATATGTTAACTAACTTGGATTTAGATTTAAAAAAATATTTGGAATATCTTGTCAGGTTTCAGCAGAAACAAAAAGTAAATTTTCCTGGCAGCAGTGAACAACCCTATGGAGGAAAGAAACATTCCCCCCAAAATGTGCAAAGGACACAACTCTCCTAAGATCCAGAGCCACTTGCAAAGATAACCAAAAAGAAAGAAAGATTTAGAGTAGTCCCCTGAGAGATGGCTATAGTCATTAGGACTCTGGCTGCAAATGGAGTACAAGCCATATTTCTGTCCAGTCCTATTTTTGGGCTTCTCTAAGTGATGTTTGAGCTGCCTGGGCACCCATGACCTGGATGTCCCAGTCAGGGAGAAAGCCAAGTCAGGTTCTCAGGACACAAAATGAGACAAGAAGAAGACAACAGCCATCCCTGGGAGAGAAAAGATCCACAATCAATAGGTACCCAAAAGCAAGTTCGCAAGTCACAATACAAATATTTAATTTCCACAAATGTTTCTGCCTTCCAATCTGAACGGAATGGGCAACATTAAACGTTACCTCATCTCTTGACCAGGCACCAGAGACATCTGGGAGAATTGCTAACAATTCTTACCTTTTGCTGGCTTCGGCTGTTTCCCGGGATTCTGTGGGCTCTGGAGGCAGTGGTGTGTTTCAGTGGGTCTCCTCCTGGTCGCCAGAACCTGTAGAGGAGGAAAAATCATTTTCTCTCTACCCTTTATAGTGAGTACTTGGCTGAGATCCCTGTTTCTCTAGGGCACTTCGTAAATGGATAGGTTTATCTAACGTTAAAAAGTTCTCCACTGTGGCCACTGTAATTCAAGATAATTTTTGGTAAGATTAACCTGCTTGTTCAGCCTTAAAACAAGATTGTATTCACCTGAGCCCTCACAGCGGCCCAGTCCGGCTGAAGTCTGACTGGGTCTGACCCGGAACTGGTCCGGTTTCCAAGTCGGACCCATTCCCTCCTGCACCCGGTCGGGTTTCCACGTAGAACCCTTTCCGGCCCTGGACCCGGTCCGGTTTCCAAGTGGACCCAGTACGGCTCTGCCAGTTTCCGGACTCGGCCCAGAGAAAGAAAGGCTCAGAGAGAAGTCTGGAAATTCCTAAAGCGAACGCTGCAGAAGCTCCTGAGAAGGACTTACCCAGCACCTCCTGGGGTAGCCGGACCGCAGGGGACGGCAGGGCCTCAGCACGTACCTACATTTGCTTTCTCATGTGGGTCAGCGGGTGTCTCCTTCTGTTCCATCGCCTTACACCGGAACTGGTAAAAGGTAAACTGAGGCACATTAAAAAGTGTATTTGAGCAAAAATCGATTTGAATCGGGCGCATCCACTCTGGTAGAAGCTGTACAAAATGAAAGACTTTATAGGCCGAAGGGAGCAGGAACAAGAAAAATAAACTGGGCAAAAAAAAAAAACCATCAACGTGATTATTGCAAATTTACATCCTTTAGGGAAAGGCTGGGGTTTATCAGGCAGATTACCACAGTACTACTGATTCGGTGATCCCTGACTGGTTTAAGATAACATTTCTGGGAGAACAGAAACTAAAATTAAGTCTTGATTTGGTGATTGGGGCTTAGCACTGGGGCCTCTTTAACAGTATCGAAAATTGAAATTCTCCTTCTACACTGAGATTAGGATAACATAGAAAGAGAATTTTCCTCCCATGAAAACCTATCAGTAGGTTTTAAGCTTCTTGAAAGTCAATATGTCTTCTTAAACTGCGTACCCTACTAAATAGGGTGCATTTATATAAATATTTAACAAATATTTAGCAAATCCATGAGTCTATATTTGACAGGAGGGTTAATTTATATTTGTCTTATTACTAACGATTCATTTTCTTTTCATAAACAGTATATGTCTTGAACAAATAGTTAGTTAATGGTTTAATATTGACCTTAGGGGATGCCTGGGTGGCTCGGTTGGTTACACTCTCTCTCTCTCAAAATAAATAAATTAGAAAAAATATTGATCTTAGCAAATCCCTAAGTATAGTTGTAAAATTATTTATGACTAATCCTTTTGGTTTGTTTTGTCATAGAAATGAAAGGAAGCATCCACCACCTGGAGGGAATGGCTAGAAGAGACACTAAAGGCGTGAATGGCCAATCCCTTTCAATCTACCCCTTCAGGTTTCATACCTGGAAGCAAGTATCACATAGTACCCAGTATGGAATAAAAATACTTTCACCTCTGCAGCTTTTTTCTTAGATGTAATTATTTACTGAGGTAAACATGTAACACCTGAGTCCATTTTTTAAAAAAAATTTTAATGTTTATTTTTGAGATAGAGAAACAGAGTGCAGGCAGGGGAGGGGCAGAGAGAGAAGGAGACACAGAATCTAAAGCAGGGTCCAAGCTCTGAGCTGTCTGCACAGAGCTTGACACAGGGCTTGAACTCACAAATGACAAATGGCGAGATTGTGACCGGAGCTGAAGTCAGATGCTTAACCGACTGAGCCACCTAGGCACTCCAAGACCTGATTTCATTTTAACAAATTGAAAAGAAAAAACAATTCACAATTTCCCAAACTACTTTTTAACCTTATACATACATAATAATATCCAAAAAGATTTATTTATTTCTCTCTCTGGGTTTAGACCTGTTTTAATTTCTGTGGGGAATTACATAAAAAATTGCAGATCTAGTGCTTGCCCTGGAGGAGTTTATAATCTGAAAGTAGAAAGAGAGTAAACAAAAATGAAAGATACTTAGAGGCAAAACCAATTTATACTTTACTGTTTTTAGAGGCTCCAGGGAGAGCAGAGATTTTCATTACAAGTTGCAGTTATAACTTTCGAAGAAAAAAAAAAAAATCAATGCCTTTTTGTATGTTGCCAGCTTGGTGAATTCTGTGATATGAGCAGTGAAGAATGAATTTACAAGGTGAATCACAAAGAACTCACAAGTTTAGAGTAGATTTTTTTGGTTGAGATTTCCAAAAGGAAAAGAAAAGAGATGCAAACATTGCATTGGTATATTTTTGAGAACCAGGAAATGTACAAGTATTGTTCCCTTGACAACCTTTGTGTAGCATGGACAGCAGTTCCTCCGTTTTCCCTATTGCAGTTAAGAACTTGATTGTTTTGTTAATGTGATTATTTTGCATTTCTTCTCTTTTTTCCCTTTCCCTTGTGCTTATTTTACATCAAGGTCTGAAATCTGGTTGTTATTCTTAATTTGTCAGAAGTGCAAATTCTTGAAAGCGAAGAAGAACTGAAGCAAAATGAAAAGGAAGTTATAAATATTCAAATTTTAGAAAGTACAATGTGTGTTTGAAAAATCAAATTTTCAGAGGGAGCCCAAAGAGGAATTTCTAAATAATAACAAGAACATTATCCAAACCCTGTTACCTAAAAAGTAGTTTAAATCACAGGCAGCCTAACTATGGGCACTTAAACTAACCTGCAAGTAAGCAGAGTTGTGTTTGGTCATAAGATTAAAAAATGCAGCTATGCTTTTGTTATCAGTAATATTAAACAATTAATGTAATTGATGTTTCTTCCAAATGGACTAAAGGTGAAAGATTACCCATTAACCTCTTGGCTTCACTTATCTCCCTTAGAACTTTTACCTGAGTTCTGGTTATGACTCTTCTTAGCACCTTTGGATCCCCTGATGCTTCAGTCTCCCATAATTCACAGCTTAGTTAAACCTTATCACTTTTGTTTTGTTTTGCTTTGCTTTGTTTTAACAACTCTCTTGATCTTGTTCCGCTAGACACTGCTGGAGAAATCCAGGAGAGCTTGCCAATTGAGTTCTGTGCAATTAGGCGCTCCCTCCATGCTGTTATGCTATCCTTTATTTACCATTAACTAACTTCCTAAAGCATTTTCTTCAGCAGTTATTCTAATCCTTTTCAATTTCCTCTAGCCTCCAACCACACTAATGTCTTCTTCAGTCTAAGTAAAGACCTTTCTTCTCACTTGGTTGATAAGACAGACCTTGAGGAGTTACTTTCCAATCCTATCCTCTTTATCTAAAGATTCCCTGTGAACTTTTAGCAGATGGTTCCAGCAAGGGGGAAAAAAAAAAAAAGCATAGTGGGAAGGAAAATTCTAGGGGGAGGGTTAATAAAGCAACTTCTTATAAACGTAGGGGCCATATAGTTCTTTAGAGCTAGTAACCGTTAGGCCCAGATGGACAAATGGATAGAGCAGTTACTTAGTTTTGAAAAGAGAGGGTCCTGTACCCACTGCCATACTGAGTGGAGCAGTGACCTTTAGTCAAGGGATGCAGCCAGCTCATTGTGAGTCTGAGATGAGAGAGCCAGAACCTGACTCCTCTCTCCTCCCTTCCTTTGATCTCTTAAGGATTCCTCTCCATTGTCTGCTGCTGAGGTCTGTGCATCAGCTTGCCAGCACAGACAGCAGGATGAAGTTTGGAGGGACAAATGGAAATTACTTAGCATAGATCTCAACAAATGTTTTTGCTCTATTATACATAAAAAAAAAAGCATTTTAGATTTCATAAAAGATAAAGAATTGGTTCTTGCTCCTGACTTCTACAGAAGCTAAGAGCCTAGAAGTGATGATAGAGACACCTATAAATATATATGCATGTGTATAAGGCATGTAAACAAACATGTATAAAAATAAAATTCTAGAGAAAGTAAGTGTTTTACGGTAGATACATATAAAATGCTGTGGCAATTGAGGCAAGTGAGAGATTGCTATTAGGTAGGAAAAACAGCAGTATTTTCATATGAATGGGACCTATAAAAGTGAGGAGAATTTGCACAAACTGAGGTAGAGATTGGGGAAGTCATTTTAGTCAAAGAGAGCAGCATGGGTTAAAGCAGTGAGATGTGAAAACATGCATAGAAATATATAATGGGCAAGAAAGCTGCGATGCTGGGCAGGCTGCAGAGGCGGTTTTGGGTAATGTTGAGCAATACTCAAATGAACGCTGCCTTTAGTGTGCTTCCTACATGACACCATCACACTAACAGGTTAACATTCGTTAATACTTTACACGCAACAGTTGCTGTTATCCCCACTTTACACGTGAGGAAACTGACTTCAAGGGCACGGTTGAATAATTTCACCAAAGTCACAAAACCATAAAGTGGGTTTTTTGTGAAGATTCAGTGACATGACAACATACGTTTGACGCAAACTCGGCCCCTCAGGGTGAGCTGATGCCTAGAAGATGTACAGTGAGGAATAGCCACTTGAACCTTCTTGACTTTGACAATAGTGGTGGATGAATTTGAGGGAGAGCAGTGCAAAAGGGGGATAGTGAGGCATAAGTAGGGATAGTGATGGCAAGGATAGATAAAACTGGGTGGGTTCGGGAAATACCGCCATGAAGTAGATGGAACATGGCAACTGGAAGAAGATGGAGAGCTAGGAAGCAAGAGTAGAGGGTAGGAAAGTTCCACAAGAAACTGTGTTTGTTTCCTTCCGTTCACTTTCTCTAGAGGCAGCTTCCTGATCTCCCTAGTCATCCACATTGGGCCTTTCCTCTCAAAGTTCTTTCTTGTTCTCACCTCTTAGAGTCTCAATTCAAGCTCTCATTATTAGAATTTACTTAGAATATTGTACTCTAAGTGTTTTCTTTACCTTCTATTTCTCTTCTGAAAATGTATCAACTCAACTTTTTTTCAGCTTTTAAAATTTTATAACCATTTTCTCTTCCCACTGAAAAATTTCAGTGACTCAGTTAGCTAAAGAATTGATCAGTAATATACATACAATGAAATATGCTGCAATTAAAAAAAGATGAGATAGATCCCTACACTTTCATGAAAAGATATTTACAAAAAACACAGAATTGTAAAATTATATGTGTAATAGGGACCTATTTTTACATTCAAATAATTTATGGTGCATATTCTGTACCTATTTGTATAGGTATGTTTAAAAGTTAGAAGATTGTACACTGATTTATTGCTGCTTCAGAGTGGTATTGGGAAAAAGATTTTTACTTCTACGTACATACTTTTGGGTTTTTAAAAATCTTTCACAATTAACTTTGTATTATTTCTGTAATTAAAGTTTAAAAGATACATAAAATACAAACTCCTTGGCTTGGAATTTAAAGCCCTTCAAATTCTGAGCCTGACTTATTTTAACTATCTATCCTAACCCCTCGCTATGCCTCAGATGTCTAATTCCCTAATTAGCAAATACGTGGACTGTGGGCTGCCATTCCAACCTTCTTCACTCATAGCAATTCTGGCTAATTGCTTGTGGCAGTTTTTCCTACTGAGCCTGGATATAGTTATATAATCTTTTATAACTTCAGACATGTAGTACAAATTGGTTATGGGAGATGGAAATTTTTCTAACTCAGACATATAATCTGATCAAATTGAATTCTTCAGGGTTTCTTGACCACATTCTGTTCTTTCTTAACTCAAGGCCTTTGCTTCTGTGATGATTTTCAACTGGTACACAGTACTCCGCTATCTCTCTTGGACCCCACACTGAAATCTGTTCTCTTATGAGGCTTTTTTATGCTCCATGTTGGACATAAAGTCTTCTTTTCTACTTCGTAGACATTTTTTTGATAATGTTATTAGTTCATTCACATTTTTGCTTTATTTTAGACATTACGGTATACATTTCAAGAATTTATCATACTTTTAAATCTATCCCTTATGGTATCTTGATTACAGTGAGTGATCAGCCAACAGTTGTTGAATTAAATGTATTTGGCGTTGTGTGTAGAAATGCTAAGAAAAAGGTTGATATCTAGATTCTGAAATCAAACATGCCTGTCACCAACATTTAAAACAAAGCTCATATAATCTAGTTTGATATTTAATATTTAGATTTATTAAATTGCTGCTATGGTGATTTCTATCTGGAGAAGATTCTTCAGAAAATTAAAACTTCCCATAGTTATCTTTTGCTGAAAAAAAGGATACATTTGTTTTTAAAGAACAGTGGATTTTAGGAAATTTATAGGCTTTTAAGAAATATTACAACTCCATAGAAACTACTTAAAAAATTTTTTTAGCACAGAAGGAACTGACATGGTCTAGGGAAAGGATGAAGATGAGTATATTTTTATTTCTGAAAATTCACATAGGATTATAATTACATTTTGGTGACATTGAGGTGGTAAATGTGTGAATACTATAAATCAAGGTTTTCCCCAAATTATGTACAGTAAGATAATATAGACAGAAAGCTTTTATGAGAAAATTCACAATCTCTTATGTTACCTCCTCTGGAAAGCATTTTTCAGTTTCCTCTGGACAAAACTACTTTTTGGTGTTCTTGTGGTACTCTGTTCAATCATGCATATGGAAATTATTGTCCCATGTTTTACAATTTCAATTACTTGCATACAGTTCAGTTTCTCAACTCAGATTACAAAATACCTTGAGCAAATAATGAGTGCTCTGGTAATGGTACTTAATCCAAAGATTGATCTAAAGAAGATGGGGCTGGGGACATTGTTTGCATAGAGAAGTTAAAGTAAGAACACATCAATGTAATTGAGTGGGATAGGTGATTTTATATGGAGGGAAAAAACTCTATAAATCACTAGAATTTTACCTGGTCTATTGGGTAAACTCCAAGGTGATTTTGCAACAGTGATTTTCTTCCTTCCTTCCTTTTTTCCTTCCTTCCTTCCTTCCTTTCTTTCTTTCTTTCTGTTTCTTCCTTCCTTCCTTCCTTCTTTCCTTCCTTCCTTCCTTCCTTCCTTTCTTTCTTTCTTCTTTCTTTCTTTCTTTCTTTCTTTCTTTCTTTCTTTCTTTCTTTCTTTCTTTCTTTCGAGGGAGAGAGAGCATACTCACACATAAGAGGGGGAAGGGCAGAGAGAGAGAAAGAGAGAATCTCAAGCAGGCTCTGTGCTGTCAGCACAGAGCTGGATGCAGGACTCAATCCCATGAACCATGAGATCATGACCTGAGCCAAAACCAAGAGTCTGATGCTCAACTGACTTAGCCATCTAGATGCCCGTCAGTACTGATTTTCTAATTTTATTACACATATGCAAAAGGGTATGCAAATAGAGATAGGAAGAATTTGTGTCCTTTGTTGTAATCAGCCATCCCTAAAGATAAGTTTTTGATTTTGTATGTTTTATATAAATAGAGTAATACTGCATAATTCTATGTGACTTGCTTTTCTACCAGTATTCATGTCAGTTCACATATTTGTGAATCATTCATTTCACTGCCATTGTTATTTTTAATGCTTTCCTCCAAATTTTTTTAAGCTTTTTTTTAATATTGTAATTTAATGAACCAGAATTCATAGTTTATTACTCAGTTTTTGTGGTTTGCCTTTTATTTTGGTATATTGTTAAAGATATCTTCCCATTCCCTAATGTTGAAAAGATATTCTTTTCCTTATTTCTAAAGTTTTATAGTTTTGCATTTTACAGTGAAATCTTTATTCACTAGGAGTCGATTTTTGAAGATGTTGAGATATAACCACTTTTGTACTGGATATTATTTAAATTTTCTATCATTCCCAGTGATCTCCATGGTATTTATTTCTTAATCCGTAAATGTGACTTACTTCAGTATTAAGTGGTTTCATGTCTTCAGTAATATTTTATATTTTTCCTTATAAAAATTTTATACATTCTTAGGTACTTTCTGTCTTTGGCTATTAAAAATATGTTTTCTTACCTTTGGTAATTAATTGTTGATAGTTTATAAAATTGCATATAATTTCCATATCAAGAATACTTGCTGAACTCTCCATTCTTATAATTTTACTGTATATTCATTCCCTTTTTATATAGATAATACTAATTTTGAATAGCGATACCTTTGTTTGTTTATTTCTAATATTTTCACGTTTAATTTACTTTTGAAACCCTATTGTGCTGATTAGGATTCCTAGTACAATGTTCAAGAGAAGTGACAATGAGGAGCAGTCTTTTTTTTGAAATAAATATAAAAAGAATGCATTGAACTATCATTTTTTTTTCAAGGGTGAGGCATGGAGTACCATTAATCAGATTAAACATTTTCTTTTCTATTTCTAATTTTCTAAGAGTATCTTATCTCTTAACTATGAGGGTTGTTGAATTTTATTTACTATTGAAGTCTTATATTTTTTAATCCTTAAATTAATGTAGTAAATGATTTCAATCTGTTTTCTAGTATTAAAAGTCTTTGCATTCCTAGGCTAAACCAAATATAGTCATTCTGTATTAGTGTTTATATACATTACTAGATTTACTTATTTTATTTTATTTTTAGAGTGAGAGAGTATGCATGTTTGCATGTGAGAACTTGAGTTGGCGGGAATGGGGGTGGAAGGGAGAATCTTAAGCAGGTTCCATGCCCAGCACAGAGCCTAACCTGGTGCTCAATCTCATGACCCTGAGATCATGACTTGAGCCAAAAATCAAGAGTCTGATGCTTAATTGACTGAGCCACCCAGGTCCCTCTACTTGCTGGATTTAGATATATTACATTTAGGACTTTTGAATCTATATTCCTGAGGTTGTCCTATAATATATTTTCTAATAATATTCTTGTCATATTTTATTTTTCTAGCTTTGTAAATTGAGTTGAAGTTTGTTTCTTCTCTTTCTCCTTCTTTGGAAATTATGATGATTTGCTCCCTTAATATTGACAGAAGCCATAAACAAGAATAGACCTATATATTTTTTCAATTTTGGTAAAGATTTATTTAATGATTCGAAGAAATCAGGTTTTCAGGTTTTTTTCTTAATTTAGTTCTAGCATGTGATTTTTTTTCTCAGAAATTGCTTATCACATATATTTTTTCAAATATTACTCCCTTTTTTCATGTTATTTATTTGAGCCTTTTTCATTTATTTTTCTTGATTACTCTCACTAGAGTATTGTTAATTTTATTAGCCTTAATTTTTTTGACATTATTGCTCCCCTCAATTTTTTTTTCATTATTTTGGTTATTATATATATTACTTATACCCTTCAAATTCTCTTTGGTTATATTTTATTTTTTGGTTACCTCTAAAATTAGAAACTTAGCTAATTAATTTTAATTTGTTTTGTTCCATTATGGTCATTTTAAAGGTGTATAATTTCCTCCAAGAACTGCTTTAGCTACAGGCTATAATTTTGATGTGTTTTTTTTTTTTCATGATTGTTCAATTCTATGTATTTTCTAATTTTCACTGAGTTCTTTGACCCATGAGTTAAGAAGTTTCTTAATTTCCAAGCACATGGGATTTTTATAATCAGCTTTTGAATATTGATTCTAACATAATTGCATTGCAGGCAGAGGAAATGTGTTTTATTTATTCCTGTCTTTTGACATTTACGGCGATAAGTTTTATGGGCCAGTATATCAATAATATTTACAAGTGTTCCAAGTTTGCAAGAAAACTTATTTTCTACAGTTGCTTGCAATTGTGTTCTTTATAATGGCAGGCTGTTTTTATGCTATTCTGTATTCTATATTCTATATTCTTTTCTACTGTTATTGTTAGGTCTGTCTGTTACTCAGGGAGGTATGCTGAAGTTTCTCACCATGATGGTAATGTATATAAAATGTATATAAAACTATGTTACCAAGAGGATACAAGTTTGTTGCGTATAGCTTCTGGTAAAAATCTTGTATCCTCTGCCACTAGAATATATGCTGTGTAAGAGCAGGGTTTTTTTTTTTTTCTCTTTTATTTACTTACATGTCTTTTTGTGTTTGAATTATGCCACTGGTTATTACCATATACTGCATCGTTCAGAAATGGCCAAACGATAGATAGATAGAGAATGATAGAACGAATGATAGAATGAGAAAGTGTGTTAAAAGCACAATTGAGGTTCTAGCTCAGAAAAAGTACCAAGCGAAGATGGGATGTTACATTGTGGAGTGCATGCAACACACACTCCACATCGGTGATGATGATTCTCTGGTGCTGTGTTCCCAACATGTGCTGCATGGGCTTGGGAAACAAGGGGCGGAATTAAGAATGGCCTCAAGTACTATCCTTCCCAGTCGCCCACTTCAGCCCAGTTGTGTTTCCTAATCCCACAACTCCTTACTTTTGATGTTTAATTTTTTTTTTTTTACCTTTATTTTCGAGAGACAGAGACAGAGCATGAGCCGGGGAGGGGCAGAGAGAGAGGGAGTCACAGAATCCGAAGCAGGCTCCAGGGTCTGAGCTGTCAGCATAGAGCCCAATGTGGAGCTTGAACTAATGAACCGTGAGATCATGACCTGTGCTGAAGTTGGACGCTTAACTAACTGAGCCACCCAGGCGCTCCTGGGCTTTGCATGTTTAAAAGGCCTAGGTCCCAAAGCAAGCTGGATGCCTCCTGCCCAGGCACCTTGAACATCTTGGTTAGGGAAATCTGAGGATGAAAAGAAATAGCCTTCTGGTGGGGGAAATGGACCTGATAATCAAGAGAAAGAAGGTTGCTGCTGCGCAGTGTGGACAGGGGGAGGTATATGTGGCACTCAGGCCGTCCAAAGTGCATCTCTTGGCGCTTTCTTGCCCAGTTTTTGTGGTAAATGGTTATGGCAGTAGCCGCAACATGAGAAACGTGGTGATCAGGGGCCAGAGACCAGCAGAATTGCTAGCTCAATGGAATCTCAAATGGTTAACAGGGAAGATAAATACAAGCTGCATGGAAAAGGACTTCCTTTTGTAAGTTTCCCTTGTGAGGCAGTCTACTTTGTAAGAATCGTGCAGTAGCTGTTTCCAGAACTTAAACAGAAGAGAGGATCTGAGCAGCACGCAAATTAGACTAGAGAGGACATTATGCTATGCCCCCCAACTCCTTCTTTCAATGTCGAAAGATCTGTTTCCTCTCTTGCTCGGAGTGTTGTGGGCTGACACCCTTCATTTCACCAGTTTCTGGAGATTATCCTTGACTGAAGAGAGCCGTCTTTCTCACATCATGCTCCCTTGCTCAGTCTGTGATGTGCATCCATTGAGACTGTCTGCATCCGTAACTGATTGATGGCCCCTGTCCCCAGCTTCAGAACTCCTGAGGGGAGTTTATTGTGACTGCATCACAGCCCAACTTCTCCTGTGCCAATTTTGCCTCTTCCCTCTCCCCACAGATTTTAAACCCCAGTCAACTCTGTTATAAATTACCACATGGTGATGTCCATTTCAGAGTCTACTTCCTAGGGAACTTGACCTGGAGCAGATAGAAATTTTTCTATTTCTTGCACTTTTAATAGGACACACTTATGAAGGCTATTTGGGACTAGAGAGGCCAGTGGTTAACATTTCAATTTCTTGAGTGGTTACATCTTTTAATACAGGCTGAAAATTATAACCATAAAAGTCTTATACATTTTTGATGTGTTGAAATCTTAAAATCTTTATCGTTATTTTTAGTGGAACCTTATTTTATTGTAATAATAGGATATATCAGATTATTCCTTGTACACAAGAAATCTGTTTAACTTTGCATCTTGCAACGCATTAAACTTTGTTTTAATCGCTGTTGATCATTTTGAGTTTCCTACATAGGTAATAAGTAAAATATCTGCAAATAATAATAGTTTAGTCTCCTTTTTCTCCATCCCGATCACTCTCATTTTCTCTCATGTCTTATAGCATTGACTGAGACCTCATTACCATTTTGAATAATAGTAGTGTTGTGATCTGTTACCCATACTAAAAAGAATGCTTTTACTGTTTCTTTACTAATAGTAATAATAATAATAATAAGTGCTAAGTGTTTATGGAATAAGACTTTACCAAGCTAGGTAAATTTCCTTCTATTCCTCTTTTTCCAAGAGTTTTCTTTTTTTTATTATAAATATCTATCAACTTAATTTTTTTATATACATTGAGATACTGTGTAATTTTCTTCTATAGTTTATTTCAACAATAGTGTTAAGGTCTCTTTTTCTTCCTGAGAAAAAATATATTTGATCGTGATGTAGTTTTTGAGAACATGTTATTACATTCAGTTAGCCAAAATTTTATTTAATTTCTTTGCATTTCTGTTATAGATTAAACGATGCTATCATTTTCTTTTTTTTCTATTGCTCTCCTTTTTCTGGAGTATCAGGGATTACTGGACTTGTAAAATTAATCAGGTGGTTTTCATTCTCATTAGATTTCAGAAGAAATATGTTCACACGGAGGTTATCTAAGGTTTGGCTTAAAGGCTTTGTAAAAATATCTGTGACAGGTTTTTGAAGAGACAGTATTGATTACCAGTTTTGGCATTTTGTCTTTTTTTCTACCATTACTCATCCCTTTGGAATTTTAACATGTATTAATTATAGTTGTTTGTAATGTTATTTTATTATTATAACTATATCTGTGTAATTAAAAATTCTGATTTTTTAGTCACAAGTTTACTCTTTTTTTTAAAGGTTTCTTTTTTTTAATGTGTGTTTTTTTGTTTTTTTTTTTTTTTTGAGGGAGAGTGTACGATGGAGGGCAGAGGGGCAGAGAGAGGGAGAGAGAGTCTTAAGCAGCAGCCTCCATGCTCAGTGCAGAGCTTGATATGGGTTCGATCCCAGGACCATGAGATCATAATCTGAGCCGAAGTCAAGAGTCGGATGTTACCCGAGTGAGCCACCCAGGCATCCCACAGGTTTACTTTGTGAATAAATCAATATCCCATGTTTTATCAATTACATTAATATTTATAAAGAATTAGATTTTAGTTTTTAAAATCTGTTCTTTTATTCCATATTTTATTATTTTTTGCTTTTTTTTTTTTAACAACTTTATTTTAGGGTATTTTAATCCTAAAATATGCTTCGATTGTATTCTTTTTTTTTTTTTCATTATAATAGTTTATTTTCAAATTGGTTTACATATAACACCCAGTGTTCATCCCAACACGTGCCCTCTTTAATATCCGTCACCCCCTCTCCCCCCTCCCTCACCTCCCTCACCTCCCTCACCTCCCTCACCTCCCTCACCTCCCTCACCTCCCTCACCTCCCTCACCCTCAGATTGTTCTCAGTCTTTGAGAATCTCTTATGTTTTATCTCCCTCCCTCTCTGTGTCTTTTTTTCCTTTCCCCTCTTCCCCTCCCCCTGGTTTTTGCTTAGTCTCACAAAGTCCACCTATTCGTGGAAACATATGGTATCTGTCTTTTTCTGACTGACTTATTTCACTTAACATAATACCCTCCAGTTCCATCCATGTTGCTACACATGGCCAGATTTCATTTTTTCTCATTGCCATGTAGTAGTCCATTGTATATATGTGCCACAACTTCTTTATCCATTCGTCAGTTGATGGGCACTTGGTTTGCTTCCACGATTTGGCTATTGTCGAAAGTGCTGCTATGAACATTGGGGTACACGTACCCCTATGCATAAGCATTCCTGTGTCTCTTGGGTAGATTCCTAGCAGTGCTATTGCTGGGTCATACGGTAGCTCTATTTTCATTTTTTTGAGGAAACTCCACACCGTTTTCCAGAGCGGCTGTACCAGTTTGCATTCCCACCAACAGTGTAGGAGGGTGCCTGCTTCTCCACATCCCCGCCAGCATCTATAGTTTCCTGATTTATTCATTTTAGCCACTCGAACCGGTGTAAGGTGGTATCTCAGTGTGGTTTTGATTTGTGTTTCCCTGATGATGAGTGACTTTGAGCATCATTTCATGTGTCTGTTGGCCATCTGAATGTCCTCTTTGGAGAAGTGTCTATTCATATCTTCCGCCCACTTTTTCACTGGATTATTTGTTTTTCGGGTGTGGAGTTTGGTGAGTTCTTTATAGATTTTAGATACTAGTCCTTTATCTGATATGTCATTTGCGATTATCCTTTCCCATTCCGTCGGTTGTCTATTAGTTTTGTTGGTTGTTTCCTTTGCCGTGCAGAAGCTTTTTATCTTGATGAGGTCCCAATAGTTCATTTTTGCTTTCAATTCCCTCGCCTCTGGAGATGTGTCACATAGAAAATTGCTGCGGCTCGGGTCAAAGAGGTTTTTTCCTGCTTTCTCCTCTAGGATTTTGATGGTTTCCTGTCTCACATTCAGATCCTTCATCCATTTAGAGTTTATTTTTGTGAGTGGTGTAAGGAAGTGGTCTAGTTTCATTCTTCTGCATGTTGCTGTCCAGTTCTCCCAGCACCATTTGTTAAAGAGGCTGTCTTTTTTCCATTGGGTACTCTTTCCTGCTTTGTCAAAGATTAGATGGCCATATGCTCGTGGGTCCATCTCTGGGTTCTCTATTCTATTCCATTGGTCTATGTGTCTGTTCTTGTGCCAATACCATGCTGTCTTGATGACTACTGCTTTGTAGTAGAGGTTAAAATCTGGGATTGTGATGCCTCCCGCTTTGGTTTTATTCTTCAGAATTACTTTGGCTATTCGGGGTCTTTTGTGGTTCCATACAAATTTTAGGATTGTTTGCTCTAGCTTTGAGAAGTATGCTGGTGCAATTTTGATTGGGATTGCATTGAATGTGTAGATTGCTTTAGGTAGTATTGCCATTTTAACGATATTTATTCTTCCGATCCATGAGCATGGGATGTTTTTCCATTTCCTTGTGTCTTCCTCAATTTCCTTCATAAGTTTTTTATAGTTTTCCACGTAAAGGTCTTTTACATCTTTGGTTAGGTTTATTCCTAGGTATTTGATGGTTTTTGGTGCAATTGTGAATGGGATTCGCTTCTTTATTTCTCTTTCTATTGCTTCATTATTGGTGTAAAGGAAAGCAACCGATTTCTGTACGTTGATTTTGTATCCTGCAACTTTGCCAAATTCATGGATCAGTTCTAGTAGGCTTTCGGTGGATTCTTTTGGGTTTTCCATGTAAAGTATCATGTCGTCTGCAAAAAGTGAAAGTTTGACTTCGTCCTTGCCTATCCTGATGCCTTTTATTTTGCTTTCTTGTCTGATTGCTGATGCTAGGACCTCCAACACTATGTTAAATAGCAGTGGTGAGAGTGGACATCCCTGTCGTGTTCCTGATCTCAGGGGGAAGGCTCTCAGTTTTTCCCCATTGAGGATGATATGAGCTGTGGGCTTTTCATAAATGGCTTTTATGATGTCTAAGTATGTTCCTTCTATCCCGACTTTCTCGAGAGTTTTTATTAAGAAAGGATGCTGTATTTTGTCAAATGCTTTTTCTGCATCAATCGACAGGATCATATGGTTCTTATCTTTTCTTTTGTTAATGTGATGTATCACGTTGATTGATTTACGAATGTTGAACCATCCCTGCAACCCAGGGATGAATCCTACTTGATCGTGGTGGATAATTCTTTTTATATGCTGTTGGATTCTATTTGCTAATATCTTGTTAAGAATTTTTGCATCCATGTTCATCAAGGATATCGGCCTATAGTTCTCTTTTTTTGCTGGGTCTCTATCTGGTTTGGGAATCAAAGTGATGCTGGCTTCATAGAATGAGTCCGGGAGTTTTCTTTCCGTCTCAATTTTTTGGAACAGCTTGAGGAGGATAGGTATTAACTCTGTTTTAAATGTCTGGTAAAATTCCGCAGGGAAGCCATCTGGCCCTGGACTTTTATTTGCTGGGAGATTTTTGATAACTGATTCAATTTCTTCACTAGTTATGGGTCTGTTCAAGTTTTCTATTTCTTCCCGTTTGAGTTTTGGTAGCATGTGGCTGTTTAGGAATTTGTCCATTTCTTCCAGGTTGCTCAATTTGACGGCATAGAGTTTTTCATAATATTCTCTGATGATTGCTTGTATTTCTGAGGGATTGGTTGTAATCACTCCATTTTCGTTCATGATTTTATTGATTTGGTTTCTCTCTCTTTTCTTTTTGAGGAGTCTGGCTAAAGGTTTATCAATTTTGTTTATTTTTTCAAAGAACCAACTCTTGGTTTCATTGATCTGTTCCACTACTTTTTCTGTTTCCATATGATTAATTTGTGCTCTAATCTTTGTTATTTCTCTCTTTCTGCTAGGTTTGGGCTGTCTTAGCTGTTCTGCTTCTAGTTCCTTTAGGCGTGCTGTTAGAATTCGTGTTAGGAATTTTTCTTGTTTCTTGAGATGGGCCTGGATTGCAATATATTTCCCTCTCAGGACTGCCTTTGCTGCATCCCAAAGTGTTTGGATTGTCGTATTTTCATTTTCATTTGTTTCCATGTATTTTTTAATTTCTTCTCTGATTGCTTGGTTGACCCATTCGTCTTTTAGTAGGTTGTTCTTTAGCCTCCATGTTTGTGGGGGCTTCCCAGACTTTTTCCTGTGGTTGATTTCAAGTTTCAAAGCATTGTGGTCTGAAATTGTGAATGGTATGATCTCAATTTTTTTATACTTATTCAGCGCTTCCTTGTGCCCCAAAATGTGGTCTATCTTGGAAAATGTACCATGTGCATTTGAGAAGAACGTAAATTCCTTTGCTTCTGGATGAAGGGCCCTGAAGATATCTGTCAGGCCCATCTGTTCCAACGTGTCGTTCAGGTCCATTGTTTCCATGCTGATTCTCTGTTTAGTGGATCTATCCAGCGCTGTGAGTGGGGTATTAAGGTCTCCTGCCACTAGCACATTTTTATCAATAAGACGGCTTACGTTTGTAATTAGTTGCTTGACAAATTTGGGTGCCCCAGAATTTGGCGCGTAGATATTTATAATTGTTAGCTCTTCCTGCTGGATAGTCCCTGTGATTATTATATAATGCCCTTCTTCATCTCTTATTACATCTTTTACTTTAAAGTCCAGTTTATCTGATATAAGTGTGGCTACTCCAGCTTTCTTCTGAGTTCTTGTAGCATGGTAGATAGTTCTCCATCCCCTCACTTTCACTCTGAAGGTGTCCTCAGGTTTAAAATGTGTCTCTTGAAGACAGCAGATAGATGGGTCTTGTTTTCTAATCCATTCCGTTACCCTGCGTCTTTTAATTGGAGCGTTTAGTCCATTTACATTCAGTGTTAATATTGAAAAATGTGGGTTTAGCGTCAAGGTGTTGTCTGTAGGTTTCATGTTTGTAAGGATGTCTCTGGTGCTCTGTGTTCCTTGCAACCTTTCCTTCATAGAGTCCCCCTCAGGATCTCTTGTAAGATTGGTTTATTTGTGATGTATACCTTCAGTTTTTGTTTGTTTGGGAAGACCTTTATTTCTCCATCCATTTTGAATGACAGGCTGGCTGGATAAAGGATTCTTGGCTGCATGTCCTTTCTGTTCATCACATTGAAGATTTCCTGCCATTCCTTTCTGGCTTGCCAAGTTTCTGTGGATAAGTCGCTACTACCCTAATGTGTCTGCCTTTGTAAGTCAAGGCCCGTTTATCCCTAGCTGCTTTTAGGATTCTCTCTTTATCTTTGTATTTTCCCAGCTTCACTATGATGTGTCTTGCTGAAGGCCTATTTGGGTTACGTCTGAGGGGAGTTCTCTGTGCCTCTTGGACTTCAATGCCCATTTCTTTCTTCATGTTGGGGAAGTTCTCATTGATGATTTGTTCAAATACCCCTTCGATTCCTTTCTCTCTCTCTTCTTCCTCTGGAATTCCTATAATACGGATGTTATTCCGTTTGATTGCATCGCTCAGCTCTCGAATTCTCCTTTCCTGTTCCTGAATCAATTTCTCTCTCTTTTTCTCTGCTTCATCCTTTTCTGTAATTTTGTCTTCTAATTCCCCTATTCTATTTTCTGCCTCTGCAATCCGTGCTATGGCTGCCTCCTATTTGTTTTGCCCCTCATTTAAATCCTTTTTTAATTCCTGTACATCTTTTTTTAGGACCTTGATCTCTGCCTCTAGGGACCCCCTGATTTCTTCTATGTTTTTTTCAAGCCCTGCGAGTATTTTTATATTTATCGTTCGTATTCTTGTTCTGTTAAGTTGCTTATGTCTGCTTTCATCATTTCTTGTGCTGTCACTATTTCCTGTACAGTCTTCTGAGGGGAGTTCTTCCATTTGGTCATTTTGGCAATGTGTGTATTGGTTTATTTCCTATTTCTCCCTGGCGGAAGAACCAAGCGGCACTCGGAGATCTTAGAAGGCAGGAGGTCACGCCGGCGGCGGGCTCGGCGATCACTCCTATTTTTTGCTTTTATTTTTATTAGATACTCAGTTTTGTTTTTCTTAGTCTCATCTTTTTTAATCTCCTCATTTGAAGAGTTTGATAGTTCTTGATTATTTTGTATATATGAAATATGTATGGACATATTTTTTCCTTCTGTTTTTGATTTTTAAATTTTTTTTTCTGTATATAATTTGCACAGGTCATACTTTATTTTTATCCATTCCTTATTTATTTTTGACTCAGTGGATTTTATATCTAAGAATTCTTTTTAATCCTAAAATAGTATATATAATAATAGAAAGATACGTCTTTGTACTATCAACTTGTTTTGAGGGGAATATTGAAATATTTTTCTCCACAAACAATTTTGGGAGGTCGATGTTTAGAGTTTTCCCTTCTAAGGGCACTTGAATGGCTCAGTTGGTTAAGCGTATGACTTCAGCTCAGGTCATAATCTCATGGTTTGTGGGTCTGAGCCCCATGTCAGGCTCTGTGCTGACAGCTCAGAGCCTTGAGCCTGCTTCGGATTCTGTGTCTCCCTCTCTCTCTGACTATCTTCTGCTCACACTCTGTCTCTCTCAAAAATAAATAAACAATGTAGCGCCTGAGTGTTTCAGTTGGTTAAGCTTCTGACTTCAGCTCAGGTCATGATCTTGTGGCCTGAGGGTTCGAGCCCTGCATCAGGCTCTGTGCTGACAGCTTGGAGCCTGGAGCCTGCTTCTGATTCTTTTTTTTTTTTTTCTTTAATGTTTATTTATTTTTGAGACAGAAACAGAGCATGAGCGGGGGAGGGGCAGAGAGAGAGGGAGACACAGAATGTGAAGCAGGCTCCAGGCTCTGAGCCATCAGCCCAGAGCCGGACACGGGGCTCGAACTCACAGACCGCGAGATCATGACCTGAGCCGAAGTCGGACACTCAACCGACTGAGCCACCCAGGCGCCCCAGCCTGCTTCTGATTCTATGTCTCTGTCTCTCTCTGCCCCTCCCCAACTCGTACTCTGTTTCTCTCTGTCTCTCAAAAATGAATAAATGTTAAAATGAGTAAACATTAAAAAAAAAAGCTTACTGTTCTACAGTAATTTAGCTCCAGATATTAGCAGAGAGCCTGGATCTTGGACAGAGACACTCTGGATGACTACATTCTCTGCAGTTTTTGCTTAATCCTGAATCACATGCAAGTTTGAGAATTTAACTTTTTTTTTAAACCTGGTCTCTTTATATCCAGTCATCCTTTCACCAAATTTGAGGATATTGGCAAGTCAGCTTTTCCAGAATCTTGTCTATGTTTTTAATTCCAGACTGTACTACTCTCTCTAAAAGGGAAGTCCTATGTCAGTTCCTCACACTTGATTTGTCTTATATCCAGACATATTTCTCAAAATTTGTGTTTAGAATATGGAGACCATGCCATGATACAGTGTTGATGTTACTTTTTTCACTGTTGTAACAGGATGTCATTGATCATTGAATGCATCTCTTCTAAAGAAAACGAACTAATCTTGCTATTCTGAAACCAACTAGTAGTTGACTGGTTCTCATCCATCCTCTCCCATTGTCTGCCCCAAATCAATGTCTGTCTATTGATGAAATGGGAAAGCTGTTAAGAGGAGTCAGTCACCTGTATTGGTTATATGTTTTTTCCTATAAATCTTTAAATTGAATTAATAGACTTTGTTAAATAGGCTCTCGACTGTGTGCATATTTCTCTGTTACCCATACAGTGAAATCCATGTAGTGAAAAACCACAGAGTGAAAAACCACATTAAATGAGACAATCATCATGTAATGTTATGCAAGATCAATAAGTGCAGCCTTATAGCTTTATATAAACTTGATTAATCTCTTCTAGCAGAGTTTCATTATTTCTGCACTCTGGTATCTGAGTTGAAGATGATGCTATTTTTTATCATCTTTGCTTATTTGTGAAGGAATTCTAATGTATCGTATGTTTCTATAGCAGGATGCCAGGGGGAAGATGGTCACATATTCTTTATTAGTATGTCTGCACAAAAACCTTTGACTTTCAAAATAAGATTCTGACCAAATAGACTACTTTTTTAGAACACTCAGAAGGCCAAATGTATTGTAGTGTTAAGTCCAGTATTGATGATGGATGGTGGCTGTTTAGAGAAATAATAACAGGGATATGATTGTGGTCATGGTGAATAGTCAGGATCAGAACATTTGTATTTTATTTAGAATATAACAGCTTATAAAAAGTATAAAGAAAAGTATAAAGATTTGGATTTTATATTTTTACTTATGGCATTCCTTCTGTTAACATCCTGTTTTCTAATATTTTCATTTAATAAAACTCTATTTAGCCTTCATGGGTAGGGTTTTACCTAACACTCATTTTTATGATATATATAAAATAGTTGTCTATTTAATTGAGAAATAGAAATATGGTAGGTAGAATTAAGTTTTGCTGTACATGAGTGAATATTCAAAATAATGTTGTTTAAGGAAGACAAAAATCGACTTGTCTCTCATACAAAAGTCTGGATACTTGGCCAGGATTTAGTATGATGGTTCTACAGTCAAGGACCCTGGCTCCTTTTGTCTATTTTTGGTCTGCTGTCCTTAACATGAGTTTCCATCTCATAGTCAAAGTTGTTTGGTCCACCTTCATTCACAATGCCCTGATTACAACCAGCATGAAAGAGAAAGGAGAGATGAACAAGTTTATCTACTTTAAGGATACTTTTCAGAAGCTGCAGGCCTCCCTTCACCTTACCTTGTACAGGCAAAAACTTAGTTACCTGTCATCCTGGCTACAAAGGATGATTAGTCTTTATTCCAAGCGTCTTCAGCAAAAGATGGACAAAGGAGAGATTGGACATTGGGGACAAATAGCATTTTTTGACACAGTAAATACCCTTCAAGGCCATATATATGTATTAGTTTCCTATTGCTGTTGTAACAATTACCACAAAGTTAGTGACTCAAAAAACCACAAATTTATTATCTTACAGTTCTGGAGGCCAGAGGTCCAAAATGGGTTTCCCTGGGCTGACATCAATGTATTAGCCGGGCCGTGTTCCCTCCAGAGGCTTTA
Source organism: Paguma larvata (assembly GCA_030068075.1). Lineage (NCBI taxonomy): Eukaryota > Metazoa > Chordata > Mammalia > Carnivora > Viverridae > Paguma > Paguma larvata. The sequence continues at coordinate 29,057,199 of CM057828.1, read as the reverse complement.
GAGAAGAGTCTGTTTGTTTGCCTTTCATAGCTTCTGGAGACCATCCATATTCCTTGGCTCATAGCACCCTTCTAGCTAGAGATCACATCATCCTGGATTCTGCTTCTGTCATTGCAGGGCTCCTTTCTGTCTCTGACTCTACTACCTCCCTGGTAGAAAAGCTCTGGTGATTATATTGGACCCACAAGACATAATCCATGATAATCTCCCTATCTCAAGAGTCCTAACTTTAATCACATCTGCAATATCCCTTTTGCCATTTAAAGTAAGAACATATTGACAAGTTCTGGGAATAAGGACACGGGCATCTTTAGGAGCCATTATTCAACCAGCCTACCATAATATCATAATTTAGAGAAAATGTCAAACGACATTAATGTTATAAAGTATTTTATAATTTAATGTTTTTAGTTACATTTTCATATTTCATTTTCAAAAAAGGTGAGTTAAGCAAGGCATGCTTATGATCCCTATTTAAGAATCATTTTGAGGTTCATCGAGGTTAAATGAGATTTTCAAAGTTACAGCTATTGGTGAAGGTAGCCCTATGGTGTAGATCCTGCTGCCTAAATGCCATCTCAGTCTTGTGATGAAAGTCCTCTTTCCCTTCCATGTTTCCCCATGGCACTTCAGTTAAAGTTTTCTAGAGGAAGCAGTTGCATCCTGCCCTGTGATCATGGAAATATCTTATTTTTTTAGTGAGCCTGGAAAGGGGGCATATTTTATCATCTTTGCCCTCCCCTAATCCAACAGTGTGATGAACAGTTTTATGTTTCAACTTGGGTGGACTGTAGTCCACAATTTCCGATCAAACACTAATCTGTGTATTTCTGTGAATATATTTTGTAAATGTGATTAAAGTCCATAATCAGTGGACTTGAAGTAAGAAAGGAAGGTCATCCTAAATAATATAACTGATCCTGATTCAATCTGTTGGCAGGTCTTAACAGCCTCCGTGAAGAACTGCCCTGAAGAAATTCTGCTTGTGGGTGTCAGTTTCACCATTTGCTGAGGTCTGTCCTGCTCTTCGGACTTCAGGCTTGCTTTGCCAGCCTATCCAATCATGTAAGCCATGTCCTTGCAATAAATCTCTTAATATATATCAGTCACTGAATCCCAGTTTGAATCATCACAGATACACATAGGTAACCTGCATATTCTGGGTCTTCTATTAATGTTTCTTAATCCAAAATAAATCTGAAGATTTGGGTCTTATTTGGTATTACACATTGAAATTAAAGGGACTAAGTCTCAGTAACTCTGAATAATTATATAACAACTTACTATTTCTAAAAGATAAGACTTTGGGGCATGGTAAAGACCTGACTTATTTCTTTACTCAGAATCTACATTAGGATTGTATTTGTTTTGAATATGAATCAGTATTTTATCTTTAAAGATAACGACTTTATTTTCTACAAAGGTTCCAGCATTTCGGGAGTTGCTATAATTGTTGCAGTGTGTAAGTACTCGTGTCACAAATAGGTATTTATTGTCTGTATTTTAAAACTGAAAGCACAGTAGTGAATAGATAGGCAGAGATTCTGGCCCCCTTCCCCCAGACTTATAGCAGTAGGGATATAGAAATAAATAGGCTGGTATTTTCCTAATTATTTTAAGGATAGTCAAAGAGAGCCAAGATTTCTTTCTGAGTACAATATTCTCCTGTCTTAGAATTCATAGCTGAACACTGAAAGGGCCTTATTTCTCTTCTTTCTTTCTTTCTTTCTTTCTCTTCTTTTCTTTTCTTTTTTCCTTTCTCTTCCTTCCTTCTTTCCTTCCTTGCTTTCTCGTCTTTCTTTCTTTTTTGTCTTTCTTTCTCTTCTATCCTGATGGGAGGGAGATAGATGGTGATAAGAAAAGCCACTTCCCTTATTTCCATTTCCACTATGGAAGAAATGTTCTGTTTTAGCCAAAAGAAGAGGGAGTAAAAAGAAGATAGAAGACTTCTGCACACCAGATCAGGAAATCCCAGGAATGCCAGGCTGCTTAGGGCATTCCTTATATCAGCCTGTATTGGCTGAAATGCAGTAGGCACTAAGTATCCCACAAGTACTAATGTACTACAGTGCTCATAAATCTTGGTAAGAATGTGAGTCTCAGGACACAGGTCTTATATTTTCTTTTGCCTTGGTACTGAGGAAAAAAGAAAGATTTTTAAATCAGATTCTTCTACCCCTAAGAAGAGGTTCTGTTAATTCTGTACTTGCAGCATTCTTGACGGCTGCCAGTACCCATTTCCTTGCCCCTTTCTTCCACATTCTGATTATTCTTCTACTTACTTCTGTGCTCATATGTTCTGACTCACAATTTTATTTATTTTTTTATAAAAGTAGAACAACATCCTCTGAATGGTTCTACTCGTTTAATAATTTATCTCATATTCTATTCTATTTGTATTAGGCTTGTGGTCTTTTAATGAGTTAAATTTTATGTTTCCTCTAAGAGATAAAACCAGCATTCAGAGAAATCAGCTTTTCAATTAAATGACCCTGACCAAAGTAGGGGGACGCTCTCCTGGTAAAAGTTGGATGTTATTTTGAAAAGATTTCTATATGAGATTTTCAAATAGATTTTTTTGCCATAATTTTTCTTTAATTTTTACTGAATGACTCAGAATTAGACTATTTTCAACATACATAATTACCATGTTATCTGTGGCAATTTGCAGTAAAAATCAGCAAAAATATTCTTGCTCCCAAAATGGGATCTTTGAGTGGCTTTTCATACCGTGTGTCCTACAAAGAAAGTTCTCCTAAATTTTTTTCCTATACACCGTGAAATTTTCATTTAACACTCTCTGGATCATGGGACTTAACATTTCCATTACAAATTCATAAAGGCAGCTCAGTATCTTCCTTTACTCCCAGTACAGGAAGCGGACAGTTTGGCAGTTTGTGAACAAGACTATGAACCATTGACTGACTTAATTAGCCATTACATGGAAAACTAAGAGTTGAGGACTAGTTTTATCCTTGCAGCAGACATTTATGAGTTACTCCCTTTCATTTTAGAAAAGGTAAAGCAGAGAAATCTAAATGTCCCTTTGGTTAAATTAATAACCCAGCAGGTCTGGTAAGGTATCTAGTTTAGATATAGCAAGGAAGACCTTAGAAAAGCCAAGGTGTCTTTTGTCTAAATTTTTCTCTTCTTACAAGTAAAACCAGAAGATGTACTGATGTTTTTAATTCAAATATTAAACTTTAACCCTTGCTTCCAAGAAATATTCTTTCTTCTCCTCATAGGAATTTTAGTTTACCTTTTTGGATATTTACAGAGAAATATTCACAAAGGAGAATGTACTATTATTGAGTGCTAACTAGTAATGATTTAGAAACAGCTTCTGTCAAACCAACAGGACTCAGGATGACAGGCCTGAGAGAAGAGCAGTGTTAAAAGATCAGTCATAAAAATGGCTACCATTTCAGTGTACAGGGTAAGGCTAGATTCCATCCCGTTAGGAATTTGTAGCCTGAAAGGAAGATTTCTAACAAGAAAATACAGGTAAACCATGAAAAGTACACTAAATTCTGTAACTTTTAAATGACTTTAAAATTATAAAATCATTCCCTAATTTATGATTCTTTCCTCACATCCCAAAAATAACCACTGCTACAGTTACTTGTCTTTTTATAAATTTTTTTTCTGCATACAAGGATAATATATATTTTTTCCTCAAAGATATCATTCCATATTACACTTTTCAGTTAGCAATGTATGTTGAACATCTTATGTAAATACATACAGATTTACCAATTTCTTCTTAAAGCGCATGTTATAGTCCATTGTCCCTTGTTAATAAATAATCACATTAACAGTAGCATTAGCAATAATTTAAATTTGTACGCAGTTTTTATGAGAGGTCTAGTGTAGTTTGGGGAAGGAAGAAAAATACTAAAAATAGAGACACCTAAGAGAGCTTGCAATGAAAACTAAAAGAGAGGTTTATTTTGTACTTGGAGGGTAAGTTTATTTTAACAAGGAAATGTAAAGGAAGCCTTAAGAAGGAGGCATAAATTATAACAAATTTTGAAGAATGGGTAAGATATTGTCATAAAGAAATGATGGGAGAATCTTTCTAGCCATTCATAAAAATAAAGGTAAATAATGAAAGGCAGACTTAATTTAACCATATGAGAAGGGATATGTGCAGAAAGGGTGGGAATGGAGGATAATTAGGAAATTATGAAAGATAACATTAGAAATACAGATTACAGAAGATTAGAAATTTAGGCTGGTTTCAGACTGTGCAATCCAATCTAATGTTGGATTTAGAAGTTTGAAATATACTCTATAGACTGTTGGTTTCAATAGGGGAGACTTTTCTCCCCAGAACATATTTTGTAATATTTAAAAACATTTTACATTGCAACTTATGAGTGGATGCTACTGGTACCTAGGGATGCTGCTTAATTCCTAGGCTCAGGAGCCCCCTCCCCGCAATAAAGACCTACAGGGCCCCAAAACGTCAATGGTGTCAAGGTTGAGCAACCCAAATGAGACCCTAACTTGTTATATTTTGTACTTCATTAGTAAAAATAACTGTGAGTTTGCAACTATGTATACACATATATACATATATACCTGTATATTACTACATAAAGATATTTTAAATATTTTAAATAACTTTATTATTTGATTTTATTTATTAGTCATATATACTCATTTTTTCTCTCCCCAAAATATTATTAACATTTTATCACATCATTAAATATTAAATATACTATTTTGTGTGAGAACAATGTAAGTGAATTTTCTTCCAATACTTATAAAATTTTGATTTAACTCTATGTGATACAGCAACCCAAAAATCTGGGTCACTGTTAAATTTGCTTTTATTTGTTTTTCACCACTACTGAAGTTAAAAATAATATCTCACAAAATAATATAGATTCAAATGGGGAAAAGTACCAATTTCTTGGCTTATTAAATCATGATACTCATTTTTAAATGGAATCCATGAATTTTGTAGAGAGGTTTGTTGAATTAAGTAGTAAATGCCCATCTCTTTTAATACTAATCATCTACTCTTCTCAGTTTATCAGAAGGTGTTATATTCTTGTTCTGTTAGCAAATAGTTTTGAGCCTAATGAATTTTTGCATTTGGGAAATCTTTTAACACATTGTAGTGTCTTTTTTCTAATTTTTGAAGTTTGCAAATAGACAGGTTTTTTTGGATTGTTTTTGTTTTTATTTTTTTTTCCAGTATTAAAATCACATTGGGCAGTGATATTTCCACATATTCATTTTCTAAATGCCTTCAACATAGTATAAGTTCTTTCGAACAGCAGTAATTTTCTCACTTATCGTTTATTCATAATCTTTACCTTGGGGAGATAGATTAAGTATTTATTCTTTCAACATCTTCTGAGCAATATACTTCTGAAAACTGTTCATCATTAAAGAAAGGAATAGTATAATTGGAAACTACTAGTATTTTTATGAAAGAAAATTATATATATCTTCTCAAAATTTTATCCCTCTTTTAAATGCTCTTCCATGAAATAGCCAATAAACCTTTGTATTTTATATACTATTTGCTTAGCCCCATTTCATCTTTCCAAAGTGTTTTAAAGATTCTGCTGTTGGTCATTGGAAAAGAATGACTACATGCTATATAAACTCATAATTTGCCATGTGCTCAAGTAACTGAAGGTGTGAGATTGTCTAGTACATGGTTTCTCAAGATACTGTGAATAATGAAATTTAATATGAGTTATATTGGGGCTCTTGGGTCTCTCAGTCAGTTGGGCATCCAACTCTTGATTTCATCTCAGGTCATGATCCCAGGGTTGTAGGATTGAGCCCTGCATCACTCTGCACTGAGCGTGGAGCCGGCTTAAGATTCTCTCTCCCCTGCCCCCTTTCTCTCTCTGGTCCCTCCTCTGCTCGCTTGCTCTCAAAAAATTTATGAGTAATGTTTATTATTTCTATATGCTTTTAGATAAACTGATATCCTGGTAGTTTCTTTCCGAACCCCAGTAAATTGTCTTGTGCACCCTCTTCTGTCAGAGACAGCTCCAATAGGAGATTTAAAACCATCTAAGGTTTCCAAGTTGGGGAATAATATTATTAGTCTAGTGCTTTAGGGAGTTAATGCTGGGGCAGTATGTTAGTCAACATGTCCTTATGAAAGCTGCTTTGGGATGGTTTTCAGGGAAGACAGAATTAAGGCAGGAAACTTGTTAGAAGGCTTATAGTATAGCATAGTCTGGAGAGATTAAAAAACAAAACCAGGATAAGGGTTACAATTTAACAGGCTTTATGGAAATTGAATCAACAATTACATGACAAGAAGAGTAAGATAAATGAGTGGGGAGGACCAGAAAGAAAAAGACAGAGACAGAGAGAGAACCAAACATCTTGTAAGAAAATAATGTTATCAATGGAAATAGGAAATGTAGGATTAGGACTAGAGTATTGCTATACCGGGGGCAGAAAGAGATGTTGACCCTATTAATTTTTGACAGTTTTGTCACTAGTAGTCATCATTCCTATAACGACAAAGAACCTTTCATTTTAATTTCGATTTAATATTAGTGTTGTTGCAGTGTTCTCTGCTGAGGTGAATTAGCAGTGCAGTAACTAAATACCAATACGTTGTAGTTGTTCTCTTTTAATTTTTGTGCAACATTACAGCCGATGATATCAATTTATTTTGTGGAAAAGTTGCAAAAGTCTTTCAAGGGAAAAGAATAAGTATTTTGTCCCCCAAATAATACTGATGTCTTACATTTGTTTCCTTCTTGATAAACAAAGGATAATAAATATTAACTCTAATTTCCACAGTCATCGTTGTATCTCTTAGTGGATGATAGAAATTGTAAACCTATCCCACACAAAGAGAGTGCACTTTAGCTTTCCTTCAGAGCTCAGCCTCAGTGACACTTTTGAGAAATTATTATCCCTGAGATCTCCCTAACCCAAAATCATGTTGTAATATAATTTTTTGAAAATACTGCCTTGGGGCGCTTGGGTGACTCAGTCAGTTAAGCGTCCAACTTCAGCTCAGGTCATGATCTCGTGGTTCACGAGTTGAGGCAGCGTGGGGCTCTGTGCTGACAGCTAGGAGCCTAGAGCCTGCTTTGGATTCTGTGTCTCCCTCTCTCTCTGCCCCTTCCCCACTTACACTCAGCTTCTCTCTCTTTCAGAAACAAACAAACATTAAAAAAAAAAAAAACTACTTTGACACAGTTTTGAGTTCCTGGGTGGAAGTTAGTTTCCCTACTTGAGGAACTGATTTAAACCCACACCTTAAATACCTCCTTTATTGGGCTCTTATATTCCCAGCCACTATACACCCATCCTAATTGTCCCAGGGCCACAATCAAGGATAGTGTCCCATAACCTCTGAAGTTATTCAAATTTGCCAGTCCTAAGCTGGTTTCCCTTTCCTTCCCTCCTTTTTTCTGCCTTGTGACTAACCCAGGTTCTTCCCTTGAGTGCTCCTGTGTGGAGTGCTATGTTCTCCCCAAGAAGCGTGAGTATTAAAAAAAAAACAAACTGTAGAACTCTTTTATGTTCTCTTTCTGGATCTGCATCTGGCCTCACCAAACCCCACCCAAGGTTGTATGCTTAAAATACAGTCCTAGTCTGGTTTACATATATTGCAACTTACGCCACCTCCATCTAGCAAAGCACTTGTCATACTGGCTTGTAATCATGTGTTCAGTTGTATCCTGTTTCACGAGCCAGTGAGTACCAGGAAACAGAACTATTTTTTTTATCTCTGTAACTCCCGTTTCCAGCATTGTTTCTGACATATAGAAAGTGCTCAATACAAGTAATAGGAATTGTTGAAATCATTGGCATGGTGAATGGACAATGCTTTAAGTATAACATAGCAGCACAAAGCCGTGCTCTGGTCCTATGCTATTAGCAATTCCCCTACTGAAGACATTGAGCATTATTTTAGACAAAAGGCATAAGAAATACCAGCCTATTATATTACTTTTTAAGTAGGTAATGGCACACCCACTTGAAACTATAGTATTATCCAACCTTCCATATTAGAGTGAAGATTTGGTTGCAAGTGTGGCATTTATAAAATGAAGCAAATTATCCCACCTCTTTTATCTGGTCATTCTCTTTCAGTGGAGTGGCTGATGTAGATTATATTGAGCTCTGTCTGAATAGATCCCCTTTCAGTGGTGAGGTATTCATCCTCTCAGCAATCCGGAATGCTGGTTACCAAAAGCACACAGTTAAGACCCTTTCTGGAAACTTCCCTCAGCCAAAGGAACTGCCTCACAAAAGGTGGTATCCATACCCAGGAGACAGTCTGCATCCAATCACTGTTAAATGTAGAAATAGAAGAGGTGGCTAAAAAGAGTCCATTCCCTTGTCTCCTTATGAAACCTAATGGTCATCCTTCTCAAAGTTCTCAGCGAGATTGGCTAAGGTCTCTGTGGCAAGAGGGTGGCACATCACCTTCTCCTTCTGCCTAATCCTGCTCACCGTACTCTCTTACAAGTGTTGTTCCCGAGTCCTCCCTAGTCGGCTCCTACATGTTAGTGGCTGTATCAGACCCTCAGTGTCAGTTGCCCAGGGAAGCTAAGGCTAAGTCATCACTTATGAAATATAGTGATGCACAATTAATTTCACATGTGACATAAAAATGTAAAAACGGGTTGACCCAGTGTATGACTACACAGTTTTGTAAAAAGTTAGATTTTATAACCTGTGTTAATAAACACTGGACATTTTAGGTCCATATAGAGGGGTTAATGTTTTATTCCCCTTTTTTCCTATGTTTCCTCAGTTTTGTTGGTATTTTATGAAAAGTTATTTAGAATAATCATTGATACCTTCTCAAAAGAAAAACTGTTTTATTTTCATTACTTTTCACAGTTAAATAGACTTTTAAAAAGCTGCCAAACCAGAAACATTATTTAATCTCTCTGAAATATTAAAAAAAAATAACTGGTAATGCACTTGACCTATTTTAAACAAACAAACAAATATCCCACTATGTTTATAAAGGATTTGGAATCTAAACATACTGAATGAAAAAAATATCGAGAAATATTTTTAGTTCTCAACAAGAGCTACGTATTACTATGTGGTTATTTTAATAGTATTATCTAATGCTGTGCCAGTTTTCTTGTGACTATTTTAATCATCCTTAGCCATACATCATTTCCTATGGCAAATCACATACGCTTATGGATTCTTTTTCATCTGTGCCAGTTCTCCTCCTTACTTCTCAGTCTTACAAAGTCAGCGTGGTTAGCTTTAACAAATCTGCCCCTGCAAAAAATACTTACAACTTAAAGACTGATTTGGGGTAAACGGAGACTCTATCAGCATCAGTGGGACTTTATTCTCATCTATCTCTTATTTAAGGTGACTACAAAATTATTGAGAAATGATAAGAAAAGAGGTGGTGGGAGAGGGATGAAGCCCTTGTATTTTTTTTCTAATAGTTAATTTGGGAAAGAACATTCTAGAGTATTGGAGGAAAAATTAGTAGATGGAAAGGAAAGAAGAAAAGGAAAATGGCATCAGTCTATTTTGAGAACTTGAGTACTTCAAATTCATTACTCTTTGCTAAGCGTGTTTTGTTTTAGTTAGTTTAGTTTTTAACAGAATTTTAAAGCAGCTGAGCTAGTGTTTTACCATTGGCAGAGAACAGACTCGTGAGAGTAGTAGGTCACCCTGGTTTGAGGTCAGGTCTCCTTATTTGATTAGAAGAAAATTAATAAAGACTAAATAGACACAAGAACTCATGGCTAAAATGATATCCAGACTCAAGTGCCATCACTCACCTGGCTGAAATGTGTTGCAGGTCATTTTATTTCTGTCTTCTACCTCGGATGTGCCTTAGGGCTTACAAAATAGGTGACATTTTGAACTTGCTGATTTTAAGTCTAGAGAAAGAAGTCAGACTTCTGATTTTTGACCCAAACGCAGGACAAATTGTTAACCATTATGGCCAAAGTAGTTGGTCAGTCATTCTCCCTGAAATCCCCGCTTCCTTGTGATGGGGGGCCTCTTTAATAATGTCATCTATTATTTTGTGAAGCCTGGCTCAGGATCAACAGTACGTACTCATTCCTTGGTTCCTCTTCAGCTAACTTTATTCTAGTAGGAATTTCAGTATAGTCATATAGCATAGTGGTTAAGATTTATGGCTCTAGAACTGGGTCTGGGTTTAAATCCCAACTCTGTCACTGCATCCTTAGGCAAGTGTGTTAACTTGTCTAAATTTGAGTTTCCTCCTCTCCAAAATGGAAGTAATAATTCCATATCCCTTATAGTGCTATTGTGAGGAATAAATGGGGATCACATGTAACACACTTGGCTCAGTGTCTGGCATAGGGTCATCAACCTGTTTTGAACCTGACCAGGGAAGAGAGGGGTATTATTTAGCAGTATACTCAGCAGACTCACATTTGATGTCCTGACTGAGAAAATCAAGTAGATTGAAAAAGGAATAAAGATAGAGGTCAACATAGCGTCTATGTTAATTATAGAGGCCAGGCTGGAAGGCATATGTGAAAGCCAAATATACTTTCTAGCCAAACTCTAGAATGAGGCAGATTTACCCGGCTAGCCTCAGGAAGTCCCCATTGCTATCCCGTGCTCTCAGCTGGGTGGGCATGTGATCTCTGCCTGCAGCTCACACCAAAGAGAAAGTGCGAAACAAGGGATGTTCATACTTCCTAGTTTGCAAGTCTCAAAAGTGACTCCCCCTTCCCAGGGATAGAGTAATGACACAGAGAGAGAGAGAGAGAGAAAGTCACATTCATTCAGCTGCCTTCACAGGAAGGAAAGATCAGACATGGGAAGGAGCATCATGCAGTAAGCGCTCAATAAATAACTGTTCTCATTATAAACTGACAAGGATGTGTTTCTTTACTTGGCCCAGAACATGAAACATATGTGAGAATTATTTGATCTCCCATCTTTGCTTTTCTAATGTGAATATAATGATGTAAATAAAATTCAAGACTCAGTGTTAAAAACCGTAGGAAAAAAAAAAGAACCGAGGAAAATTAATCTATAGAAATAAATCTACTCCACCATACCCAAAATACATGTAATACAGGATTTAGAAGTCTTTGCAATCTTACGGCTAGAATTATAGATCGTGGACATATGAAGAAACGATGAGTGCAATTAAAGGAACTTAATTTTAGCCTCTAGTGAAGTATCTCCACAGAGAAATTGCAGTCTGATCTGAAATACAGACCTTGGTATGTCGTATAGTTTCATTTGCAATATGTAGATTTCATTCATAAATGTGACACTGCTCGATGTTGTGAATATCTCTATTTAATTCCGAACATACAGTCTAGGAGATGAATTGCATGTTTATTAGTTTGTGACATTCTTGTATATTCCCTTCTCACTACTCTCTGCTTCCTATATATCATGTTAATACCTCTATTTCTTACTGTCTCTCCGTTGGGTAAGGAATACATGGTAATGGGAATGGTATTCTACAGCATTTAAAATTTTTGTTTCTGTAACAGAGATAGTAGTCTCTAAGGACATATGTATAAAGCAGAAAAAGTTTATCAAATCTCAGCTGATGACTAGGAAAAGATGTTCTTAAACTAAAGGTTATTAATATTTAGCTCATTACAGACTCTTGGGGAACAAGAAGAGCATATATAGAGCATATATAACAATTTGAAGAATTATAAGCAATTATGATTTATTATTATTATTTCACCAGTCTCCAAAATATTGATGAACAATGTGATACTATGTTCTATTAAGTTGAATATATGAGTATCTCCAATTTATGGGCCATCTCAAGGTCAAGGGCTCTATCTTTTGCTCTTTTGTATTCCCAGTGTCTTGCATAGTGCCTGCCACATGATAATTTTCCAAATGTTTGTTGAATGAATATTTGCTGGAGATACTAGACATTGGTTAAATAAATAACCTCAAGTTGAGAACATCAGTGTTAGCAGGAAGGCTTTTCCTTATTTCCTCATGGTTATTTATTCATTTGACATTATTCTTATATGATACCACATATGTTCGAAGACATATCCTTCAAGAAATCTTTCCTTTAACATGAATTTTTGTGCCTGCCAGAGTCCTATGCTTGTGATACGTTAGGTTTGATACCTTTAGAAAAGCACATTCATACATATTTTTCACCAGTTTTCAAGATAGCCCTCTGGTTTTCACTCAAATTCAGATAATTTGGAGGAGGAAAGATCTGAAAAACCTGTCAAACATAATTATAGAGTGCAACAGTCCTCCCAGTAATGGGATTGCTTCAGTGGTTATTTTTGAAACATGCCTGCACTAATATACAGAGCTTGAGTTCTTCAAGTACTTCAAGATATTTGCTTTTTTATGAACATGGGTGAAAATTTTCCACTTATGTTTTATATTAGATGAGCACAAAGTTACTGACTGAAAGCCAGAAAGATGTGAGATTCTAATTATGATCCAAAGACACTCCACATGCATTTAAATGAAAGCTGTAACCCTTTCTCTGTTGCTTACTCCAGTTGTTTTCCCAAATTCCCCCTGAAAAATACTATCAGAGCCATGTTTTGCCAACTTCTTTGCAAAATGAGTGAAAGATTCAGTTACAAATCATGATTATTTCGTGGCGTACTCACTAATGTTTTAGTGTCATATCATGATTTCATGGTGTTATGTCATTATTTCCAGTTCCAACTTCAGTGTTTATTATCTGACACTTAAATTCCAGGACATACCATAACATTAATGACTTTTGCAATAACAGTATGTGCAAAATAGTCCATGTTAGAGGAGGCGACATATTTGCAACAGACCTCTACATTTTTTCCCACCTAAAATTTCTGATTTTTCCCTTCTCTCTCCTTTGTTTTTATGTTGTGTTTGCACAGGTAAAATCATAAGCTTCAAAGGTAGCTTGCATCCTGATAGGATCACACTTAATTCATTTAACAGAGAGACATGTGGATGCTATTTTTAAATATCTTTAAGACCCTCAGGATAAAATTAATTATTATATTTTTCCAATCATGAAAGCTCTTTCTCATTGGCAATATTATCTCAGATGCCTTTCTTTTCATTTCCATATGGTCTGGAAAATTTGGCGCAGTGCTAGACTTCCTAGCTAGTAGGAACATGTATTGCTATTAAAATGCTATCTTTTTTTTAATATGGAGCTTATAGATTTTTAAGGTTTAAATATAGTTTCATTTGTACAAATAGCATAGTATTAGGACTCAGGGAGCATTAGGAAGTGTTACATCAATGTAGAAACAAATGAAGCAGGGTATTCTACCTCATTTTATATTTAATACTGTGGTTCAGTTATTACATAAAGAAAAAAAATGGAGAATTCTAATACTAGCAGTTGCAAGGAAGTTTTGGCGATTTGTCTCAAAGATGAGATAGTGGTTTGCATAGGTGGAGGTAGGTCCAACATGGACAGGTATACTTTCGAAGGGCAGTGAAACACCTCCTGGCTGAGATTTAACCCTGCAAAGCATTCTGATATGGAGTTTCTCCCATAAATCAGCCCCTGAGATTAAGGCACTAATGACTTCTGATAAAACATACATGAATCAGGGAAGGGATACCTATCAAGTAATTCTGAGTCATTAATATCACTTTATTTTATTTATTTATTAGATTAGTTAGTCTGGAGAGAAAGAGCAAAGCAAATAGATAGTATTCCTTGAGGAGGAAAGGAATTCACAGCAGAGCTGAGTAATCAGTTCTTAAGCTCCTTCCATTGTGACATACTTGATGGATAATGTCCAAAAGCAAAGCCCTGTCGTGTATCCACAACCACAGTTGTGTGCATTTCCCTGCATATTAGCAACAATTCTATGCCTTCTGCAGAGAGGTGGCAGAATGTAGTTTCTGATCCAGGCTTTGGAATTAGAAGGCATAGTAATTTTACCTTTCTTACATGTTTATCGAGAGCATTAAATGAGTTAATCCGTGTAACACACATAGCACAATTCAGTAAGCCCTCAACCAATACTTGCTATTATTATTATCATCATCATATTCCATGGAAGAATGCAAATCAGAATGTAGGTCAGAGAGATTAATATGATGTTCATGCCGTATCAGTATAATACAGTGTCCACTGTAAAATGCAATTGCTTTGTAAGTAGTAAATGTGGTGCCAGAATTTAGCAGAAGTAAAGTCTAGTGTAAAATCACTTTCATTGCCCTAAGCATCACTGGGTTTCGTGTTGGATTTTCTGAATGAGTATTTTTCACTCTTAAAAGGCTCTTGCTTTTTATAAAATTTTGGTGTTGGGTACAATATGTTTATACTCATGACATGAAGTCTCTAGAAAAAAAGATAAAACAAAAAGAGTACCTGCCCCTTCCTGCTCTCTCCTGACAAGTCTGTCTCTTCAGTTCAGGGGCAAAGTTGGCACAGGGTCTGAGAAATAGCTGTGATTCACCTGCCCCCCCCCCCACCACCCAGTTTGATGAAGTCCCTACATGAAAGAGTGATGAGACCTTTAGCCTATATTTCTGCTAGTCCCGCAACCTTTACATCCATAAACATTCACTCCAAAATTTTCCAAAATAATAACAACATTAAAAAAAAAAAAAAGGAAGACTGTTCAAACACTGAATTATCTGTGAGACTCAGCCAAGTTACACCAGCTGCACTGGCTTGGTTCCTACATCTGGGCTCCACGGCGGGTAACAAAAAAAATCTCCATGAACAGTATTTTAAGAATTTTGGCAACACACAGGACAGGGGAATTAAAAGGGATTCTTTGCTGAAAACAGAATTGGTGAAAAACAATTCTGTGTGCTTGCCACAGTTCACCAAGCAATCTAATGGCCAGCCGTTAGAATACAAACAAGTATGCCCAGAGCTCTGTCCGCAGCTACCATATCCCTCTGGTAAAGGCCAGTGGGCTCAGCAGCTGAATTCTGGGAATGAGAAACAGCAGTGGACTTAATAACAACACAAAGCATAAAATGGATTCTCCATATGACTATTTTTTAACCTAATTGGTAACATTTTCCAATAGCTAGTATGACGTAGGATGTATATGTGCCTGCAGGGAAACTTGAGCTTGTTTTATCCCTGAGTTTCTTGTCCCTTCTTTTAAATCATTAAGTATGGCTGATTAGTTTCTTCCCTTGGTTCTCTATAGAGTTTTCTTTCTTTTTATATTGCTACATTCGTTTTGTAAAAAAGGCAAAGGAGGAAGAGTTTAACAGAGCTACATTCTGTCTTATGTAAAGAAGACTCTCTTTAGAAGTAGACCTAGAGTTATAGGACTCAGAATTAATTGGTAAAGTTAAATATTGAGGAAAAGGAGGTTTGAAAAATAGTATGTGGAAGGCTTCAATATAGTAGTCTAATTTTCTAAATTAGAAAGGACAGATAAGCATTATTATTCCTATGTGATTATTATTAAATTCCATTTTAATATGGTGCTGTATCACTCTGTTTCAAGAACAAATTCAACAGAATGTGACCTTGCCATCAAGAAGATTACAATTTGAAAAGATACCAAATAACAGAAAACAGACAAAGCAGAATGCCACATTAAGGCATTGCCCAGTGTATCTAAGGCATTAAAAGTATGGAGCAGTTTAGATGTGAAGGTGCAAGTCATCTGAGGAGCTGGAAAAGGCCTATGAGAGGATGTGGGGAGGGAGACGTCTTTCTGGCTCAGAAGGACGGAGGATAACTGACTTGTAAAAAGGGGATGGAATTACTTTCCAGTACATAAAAGTGCTGGGGCCTTATCTAGTACGAACATGGCAACTATTAGATTAAAATGTGATAGGTTGTGGACAGGGTAACTTCACTGAAGCATTTATCTCATTAGCCCAATGGTACAATTAGGAGGGAAGTAAAAGCTCAGAAGTAGATTTTTAAAAGGTGTTTTGTAAGTGTTACACAATGGGGTTATATAACTGTGGCAAAACAAGAAATCATAAATCTGGAATCCAGTCTTGGTTCCAGGTGACATAGCTTAAGTTAAACTTGATTATGATAATGATGAAGATGCTCAAATATTAACATTTCCCCCACTAATTGTCCCCCAGATTTAAGGGGGATGAAAAGCAGTAAACCCACAGTTCTGTGATCCGTGGCTATGTGAAGGCTGCTTAAACTAGTGAACTTAAAGTGTACCCCTAAGGAGGGGAGAGGGAAGCCTGAGAAACTGCATTTCTGTCTATCCTTTTCCCGGATTGACAGACACTTCTGCGTTACTTGTTTGCTATCACTGTAGTCACATGAGATCAAAGAACTATCCTAGTCAGAGATGCAGGACTACCATCTCAGACCAGAGCATCTTTTTAGTGCAGTCTATACCCATGAATCAGCCTCAAACTAAAGAAATCCTTTCTTTCTTTCTTTCTTTCTTTCTCTTTCTTCTTCCTTCCTTCCTTCCTTTCTTTTTCTTCCTTCCTTCCTTTCTTTTTCTTTCTTTCTTTCTTTCTTTCTTTCTTTCTTTTCTTTTCTTTTCTTTTCTTTTCTTTTCTTTTCTTTTCTTTCATCTCCCTCTCTGCCTCCCTCTTCCTTCCTTCCTTCCTTCCTTCCTTCCTTCCTTCCTTCCTTTTCTTTCTTTTTCTTTCTTTCTTTCCTTCTTTCTTTCTCCTTTCTTCCTTTCTTCCTTCCTTTCTTCCTTTCTTTCTTTCTTTCTTTCTTTGTCTGTCTCTCCCTCCCTGCCTCCCTCTTTCTTTTCTTTTTTCTTTTCTGTCTTTTCTCTTTTCTTTTCTTTTCTTTTCTTTTCTTTTCTTTTCTTTTCTTTTCTTTTCTATTTATTCATGCCAGTTCTCAAACCTGGAAATAGCCTTTGAGGTCTGGTTGATCTCAAAATAAGGTTAGAAATTTGTTTTCTCAGTCAAAAATAATAAGGGTCATTCAAGCGGCTCTTCTTATCTCTAACATGAATAATTTTTAGGCCAATCAGAAAGAATCTTTGGTTGTTTTCCTATTTGAACCTGTTTCTTTCTTGTCAGAACCTATTTCTTTCCTGTGGTCTGTTCCACTTTTCATTGCCATGTAGCAAAACAACCTAATCACTCTTAGTTTTAGGGGTTGACTAGGCTCAGGCTGGTGGTTCTCTCTCAGAGTCTCCCATATGGTGTGGTCATATGGTAACAGGGGCAGGACTCATTTTGAGGGCTTCTTCTCTGGAACGTCTAGCACTTGGGCTGGGAACAGTTGGAATTCTTGGGCATCTTTATCTCTCCATCTTTAGGTACTCTGCATGAAGTTTCTCCATCATGGCAGTGTAGGGTAGCCATGGAGAGTCAGTGCTTAAAGGTATGAGTCCTGAGACAGACATCCATACAGCATCTGTATTACCTTCTCTGATGACCTTATTTTGGAAGTCTAGCAGTAATACTTCCTCAGCAAATATTTGTTAGAAGCAAATAAATAATGTGAACCCATATTCAAAGGGAGAGGAGTTAGACTCCTTCTCTTGAGAGAGTAATGTGAGAGAATTTGTGACTATTCGTTGAATGAGTCTGCTCACCTGCCTGTTCTTCAAGAGACATTAAATCTTTCTCTGGTCACAATTACAATCTCTGTATTTCTTCATTTCCATTACAAATTTTTTACCAAGCATCTAATTGCAGATGTAAATATTTTGGAATGTATAAGATGTAGTTCAAAGATAAATACATCAGTGTCATTTCTGCTTTTTAGAGTTACACTATCTGTGGCAAATAACACAAAATAAAGTAGTGATAAATTCAGTAGTCAACATTCAGCAAGTATTTATTGAGGATCTATTATGTGTCAAGACACTGTCCTAAGCACTAGGAATACAGAGATGAACAAGGCTTACATTCTGCATTCTGCACTCATGATCTAATCTGTATGATGACTATAATGAAGCATTTTAATTAAGAAATATGCACCATTTTACTGGTGCATACACTTTCCTCAGGCTAACAGTTTCCATTCTGCTAAATCTAGTGGCAGCCAGTGGTCCCTCTTACTAGTCCACCTTATGCACTTGGCCAGTTAACCTTCTTAATATGCTTTGTTCAAGTGATTCCTGGGCCACTGCTTTCTTGCTTATCTTATTTCATGACCTTCTCTTTCTTATTGTCCTTTGCTGCCTCCTTTTTCTCTTAATGTGGAATGTCCCAGCGCTCAGCTCTGAATCCTCATTTCTTCTCTCTCTATATTCTATACTTGCCATCCTGTAGCTTTTAATGTTCTCTACAGGCAAATGACTCCCAAGTTCATTTTTCTAACCCTGGCCTTCCTATGAGCTCCTTAGTCATTTCTCCAACTGCCTACTCAACAAACATTGCAGGCTAAATTTAGCAGGTTCAAAACAGCTTTTGACTTCCAAACCGACTCCTTTCTGGTGTTCTCTACCTGATTTAATGAGACCATCACCTAACCCTTAGGCAAAATGCCTAGAAGTTATCATTGATGACTCTTTTTCCTTATTCACCTTATAAAATCCATTAATAAGTCCCGCTAGTACTGTAGTCAAAATACATCATAATTTGTGTACTGTTTTTTTCTTTTTATCTCTATAGTTACAAGTGTCATCTATTTACTGTATATAGCACCTGGAACAGAGTAGTTGCTCAATAAGAGTGATTGAGTAAATTAATATAAGCATGAAATCCAAGAGTAACTTAAGGATAGTTAAGTCCACATTTGGACATAGGATCCTAGAGAAGGGAAGACTATTGGATAAATATTCCAAGTAAAACAGGATTATAGAAGGCATCTAGTATCTTTTTGTCAATACCCGAGACCATGTAAGGATTATTGGTACGGGTAGCTATCTGAATCCCAAAAGGAATTTCTCAGGACAAACCTTTAATCAAGAATAGTAGACATTCTTCTGTAAAACAAGTCTTTTCAAAAAGTAATAAGAAAATCAAAAAACTTCATGTTAACAAGTTCACTTTGTTTTTTCCTCCTTTGTCTGACAAATTCGAAATGATTTGAAGGTTTAAACTCTTACTCCATCCCTCCTTATTGTGAATTTCATTTCTGTTAAAGGTTATTTTCATTCTTTCTAAGGTATTTTGGAGGAACATTAGTTTTACTTTCATTTGCCAGAGAAAGTGCATTTTTTTCAAAAAGTAAATATGGTTTTTAGCTTTAAAATATCTTTTTAGAAAACTTCCCTGGAAGCTTATGCTGATACCAAAACCAAGTATCTTTATATGTCTTGTCACTTTCATAGGAAATAATAAAACTCCCCCATTTCTTAGCAGCATATGACTTCATATCCAATATCCCAAATTCTATTTTGAAGGAAATTGTGTATCCAGGTTATTTTTATTTCCTATGTAGTGCTACAATCAGTTTTCAAGCTGTACTGTTAAGAGCTTGTGTTTTATTTTTCCTCTCTCCCTCTTTCTTTTTTTTTTTTTTACTTCTTTTTCTTTTTTATTTATTATTTACTTATTTATTTGTTTATTAATTTTTGGTATGAGACATTTTAGATATACTTATTTTTGCTTTGTTTACCTTATTGGAGCGTTCAAGAGCACTTTAGAAAGATGTATTAAAATTAGTTAGACAGCAAGGTTTGACTTAGTTAGAAAGGTTCTTTTAATTTGCCTCCCCCAAGTGACCTACTCAAATTGCTTTTAAAAAATGTTCTGGGCATGCCTGGCAACTATCTGATTGGAAATACTTCTTTGGGAGTGCCTGTTGGGAAGATTAGTCCTAGGGCAAGTTACTCAACCTTTTCTGTGCCTAATAGCTCCTTTGCTTCTTAACCTGAAAAATCCAAATTAAGGAAGGTTAAATGAGGTGAAGTGAGGTGGTTTAGAGATGGCAGAAAGAAACAGGACATCTTAAAGCCTCATAGAAAATTCACCATTTTATCCCTATTTCCTCTTCCATAGATGGCATAACAAAAATCATAATAATACCAGCAACAAAAACTAAGGTTTATTGAGTATTTCTTATCTGCCAATGACTGAAGACAACTCCGTAAAGCAGGTACTACTCAATACACATTCTGCAGCTAAAGGATTTGAGGCTTAAATCAGGGATATAATTTAATTAAAGGTAACCAACTAGTAGACAGTAGAGCTAGAGTTGTATATCCAGTCTGCTCAGCTCCCAACCTACAGACAACAGATAGAGACCTCTTCCTTCCTTGCTCTCTCCCCCTCCACATGGCCCTTCACCTCGGCTCCAGTACCAACACCCAGCCCCCAGTGTTTTTTTTTTTTCTCAGATGTCTGGAGGGGCATAGGGCAGAGTAATTTTGCTGTCTAATGGGCTTAGGTAAGCCATCTAAATACAGAATGTGCTAAGGACAGGCCTGGCTACCCAATTATAGTCTCCTTTTAGCTTTGGCTAGAGAGAAATCCCCAGAGCGAGTGTTAAACTTGGTCACCCACGCTACTTCCTTTCTTGGCTGAGAGTCAGACAGAGTGAATTCTGGATCCGGCATAAAGTCTTATTCAGGAAATAATAACTGACACAACCCAAGCACTCAGCGTCTCAGCTTTGAAACTGAGTTCATGGTCATTGCCCAATTATTTTGGCTTTGATAGGGTATAGGCCTGGCTTCAAAATAAACATACAAATGTTTTTTTTCTGTATTGGTAATTTATGGCATGCTGCCTTTTAAAATTATAATAGCAACTCTATAAATTAGTAGCTCTAATAATACCTCTAAAATATGGAAATATTTTCCAAATTAACCCACTCCCCCAAATATGTGATGTATTTGTAATAAAAAATCATTTATGAAATAATGTCTCCACCATCAGCCATATCTACGTGATAATTCTTTTAAAGAGTGGTGTTCCTCTTCTGGAAAATGTAAAAATAGTTCATTTGGGAAAAAAATTTGTTCACATAACTGTAATTATTTCCTCCCAGTCTATTTTGTTATCATTTGGCATTTTATTAAGAGACATGAAGTCGGGGCACCTGGGTGGCTCAGTTGGTTAAGCAGCCGACTTCAGTTCAGGTCATGATCTCACAGCTCACGAGTTCAAGCCCGTCTGTGCTGACAGCTCAGAGCCTGCTTCAGATTCTGTGTTTCCATCTCTCTCTGCCCTTCCCCTGCTCATTCTCGGTCTCTCTATGAAAATTAAATTTAAAAAGCATTTAAAAAAATTTTTTTAAAAGATGTGAAGTTAATTTCTTGAAAAAAAATTTTGATTCTCGATGCTTCTTTAAATACAATACTTTATGATATATTGAATAGCTGCAAAAATAAAGATGGCACAATGACAAATAAAGACAAAATGACAAAATTGAAAGACTTAGTGCCCAAGTTATTTGAAAGCAGAATATCTTGTGAAGTACGTCATTCCAATATAGTTTACATATTAAGTGTAAGCGCTGTTAGATGCCTCTGTGCATATATTGTGCCTTGAAGGCTAGGAAGAAATAGTATCTGGCATTAGCTCTACTCTTCCATGAAACTTCAGTGAAATAAATTTTGTTTCTTCCCAGCTGGCCTCAGTGACCTCTCTTATTTCTAAAATCATAATTCTCCTACTTCTTTTCATGCCTGCATTCTTTCTTTATTCTCTGATCCCTAAGAATAAATAAAATCTCTGTTAATACATTTACTTCATAATGACCTTTTGAAATTACATTTTATAATTATGTATTTGCTTACAACTATATATTTTTACAGTTTATCTAATAGCGATTTTTGCACTGTGAGCTCCCTGTGGTCAATAATCATGTGATTTTTACTCACTTATCTAGCCACATCTCTGAAGATAGTGTTGACATAGTTGGTGCTCAATAAACACTTGAATAAATTAATTGGTGAAGGAAAAATGTAACTATGATCTATTTATTTTTCAGTATTTTTCACTAGAATGTGAATATAGTGTATTTCAAAAATTAATAAATATTTAGTGACCACCTACTGTGTTTCACAGTATTTTAGGCACTGCAGATAAACCAGTGGATGTAATTATATCCCTGTCCTCATGGAGCTCATAGGTATGGGGGTGGGGTGGAGGCACAGGTATTAAAGGAACCTATAAGTAAATACTATTAGAACAAAGACCGAAGCTGTAAAGAAAAAGTATAGGGCATTACTTATGTGGGGTCTACTGTGTTTTTTTAATTTATTGTATTTGAGAGAGAGACAGAAAGACAATGAGTGAGTATGGGAGAGGGATAGAGAGAGAAGGAGACATAGAATCCAAAGCAGGCTCCAGGCTCTGAACTATCAGCAGAGAGCCTGACACGGTACTCAAACTCATGAACTTTGAGATCATGACCGGAGCTGAAGTCAGATGCTTAACTGACTGAGCCACCAAGGTGCACCCATGGGAACTACTTTAGGTTGGAAGGTCAAGGTGCTTTTTCTTTGGCATATATCCTACAAGTTGTTTTCATTATATTTTTATGAATAATCTATACCTGCTTTATCTAACTTATATGATCATAAGAGAAAACATTGTATACTTTCTTTGCCCTTTTCAGAGCTCTAAATTCAAGGCTGAATATATGGAGATCACTCATTATATCTTAGTAATTGTTTGGAAATATATTCTGTTTAAATTCTTTAGAACTTAAGGCATAAATAAGAGGCTGAGAAATTTCTGCTCATGGATTAGTTAATAACCAAACTTGGTGAATAATCCAGCTCACACAAAGTCATTTTAAAAACTCAGTCTCTTGAGACCTAAGGATAGCTGCACTGGATTTATTCAAGTCAGTACATTACAGGTTGTCTAAATGAACTGGATTATTTCCTGTTATTGATGTCCATAAACTCTTAAAAACAGTAACTTTTCCTCTAAGTTGATGTAAATTGGCTCTTGGAAGAATTTTTTAAAGAGTTTCCTTTCAGAGAACCATATTTCAGGGAATGACTGATCTAAATAACTGAAAACAATATTTTATTTTCTTTCCTTCTCTCCTGTGTCATGGGTCTAGCCGAGATTCACTATTAAACCAATACTAGCCCTGACCAATGCTAGGCTAAAAGAGATAAGAACAGACTGATAGGAAGAGGTGACTGGAAGGTGAGAGATTGTAGGTAAGGAAAGAAGGATGAGTTTTCCTATGTAGAAATTGAATTAAAGCTTTTTTCTGCCCCTTTCTTGGGGGAAACACACACACACACACACACACACACACACACACACGCATTTTTTTTTCTGCCTCTTCCTTTGGGGGAAATAACATACGTACAAACACATACACAAGTATATATGTATATTTCACCACCCCTTCAGTGATATCCTAGATTCATTTGCTGTGATACAAATATCTTTTAAATAAGTAGCAGGAATAAAATATCTTGTGGTTCTTTATTTGCCCTTTCTAGTTTCAGTGCCTGGAAATCAAGAAATTTGCATCTCATTAGCTGATCAACAAAGACTGAAGTCCACATACATTTTGTACATTTTTCTTGAAATTAAATTTATTAGACATTATTCCCTTTAGAAGGTTTCAGTTGAATAGCAAATTGTGATGTTATTGGTTATAAATATAATAAGACAGAGGCTACAAAATCCTTTATTCATTGTTAACACATAAATTGTCATTAATGTGTTATCTATTAACTGTACTTTCTCCACTAGAAGGATCAGAGTGAAAATATTTCTCTGGGTAATTTGAATGATTTAGGATGGGAGAAAATTTCCATCCTTAAGGTTGGGAATAGATGTCAACAATTCCAGATAGCCTTCCAAATCCAGATGACCTAGTTAATTTTATTTCAGGGCAATGAACAGATGGTGAGTGTTCTCTGTCTATCTGGCATTAACGCACACTCTGTCACCATCAGACTTAACAGTGGCAGATGGCAGTTGTATTAGCAAACATTCAGTTCTCTCCCCTTGATTCTTCCCCTAGGACTGAAGAAGGCCCAGCCACGGCTCACGGCTGAGTCACACTGTGGCCACCTCTCCAGTAAAGCCTGAGGAGAGAATATCAAACCACCGGAAGCCCTCAGTAATATGGGCTTTCCGGTTCACTCATGGCAACAGGCACAGCTGGGGCTTCTTCAAAGGCTTGTGGTAGATATTATGGTCTCAGTGTTAAATCCTGCTGGGGTTCAGTGCCACTCCAGGGCCAAGTTGAGCGTTTCTATGGGATGGGTGGATTTTTCTCAGCCTCTTGTGGAAAAGTGCTTGGATATATAAAGGCAGCTTATAATGGCCTTTGGTGAACTTTTCTGGGTAGACCAGCGATATTTAGCAGAGTTTTGTCCAGCAACGTGAATCAGTTTAACTCCCTTAGTTGATCAGTGGAGCATCAAAGTATCACTGTGAAAAAGACCATCGTTTTTTAAGTAAGATCTTCCTTTTCTGGAAACCAGGCAGGAATATGTTACAGTTGCACTCATGCATTTGTATTTCTACAAAGGAGTCAGTGACTAATTATTGCACATTTAAGATAAGAGTGCTTAATTTATGAACAAACTGTCTCTAAAATCATCATATATAACCAGTTCAGACTGTGAAGATGCTATCCTAGGAGATATAGGAAGTTTCAGAGAACCTAAAAGATAACCTTTGCTTTCTAGAATTTATAGAACCAAGGAAATAATGCAAAGGTAAGAAGATGATTGAGTGATTTATTAAGTCATTTGTCCCTGTTTTAGGGGCACATATTTTTCAACATGAATGACACTAATTTTTAACTTTTTAAACATCCCCTTTAAATTAAAAAAAAAAAACAACTATTTTTGTAGAGTTTTAGGTACACATCAAAATTAGGAGGAAAATACAGAGATTTACTACGGAACCCCTGCTCCCACAGATGCATAACCTCGCCCATATGCACATTTCTTACCAGGAATTGACATTGCACATCATAATCACCCAAAGTTCACAGTTTACATAGGGTTCCCTCTCGGTGCCGCACGTTCTATGGGTTTGGACAAATGTGTAGTGACATGTATCCATCAGTATAGTATCATACAGGATATTTTAGTTGCCCTAAAAATCCTCTGTGCTCTGCCTATTCATCCCTCCCTCATTCCTAATTCCTGGCAACTGGTGATCTTTTTATGGTCTACATAGTTTTACCTTTTCAGGAATGTCATGTAGTGGGGATCACGCAGCACGCAGGCTTTTCTGATTGGCCCCCTTCACCCTTTTAATTTTGGTAACTTATTCCCAAACTGACTATGGATGTGCAAAGTCCACTCAAGAAAAATGTAATTAAGAATTTAAATTGCACATTTCATGATGCAAATTTGCTGTCATCGGAGCTGTAAAACACTTCAGGAAAGAAAATAACTTATCTCTCAGTTAGGAATTGGAGATACCAAGCGATGTTGGTAGCTTATCATTTACTGTTACCTGAGATATGTATTAGGACAGACTTTTCTTTGATTTTATTTATGGTTACTATTCACTAGCCAGTATAAAATATTTAATAGTAAGCCAAAATCTCACAACTACTTCAGCAGTACAAATAGTGGCCTCCTTGGTTACATTGTTCAGGGTACATTATAGTCTGCGTATTACCTTCCATTCAGGAATAATAAATAATTGTCTTAAGTGTATTGGCAGCATCTCAAAATAATATAGAACATAGTGATCTCAATCTCTGAGCTAAAAAAATTGGAGTGCATTAGATATATACTTCAGAGTTGGTACCCTTCTAAGGTTTAAGTCTATAAATATGTTGATTAGGGCATAATTTAAAGAAATGATAGAATAGAGTCATCTAATCGATGGATGAGTTTTTTATTTCTAGTGACTTAAAAATACCTTTTTAAATTTGACTAGAAAGCTAGTTCCTCCAGGTTGCTTTTACACATATTTGACTTGGTATCGGCCTAGAATATTCCTCTAAGTAGGAGTTTTATATGGGATATCTGAAAAACGTGAATTTAAAGGAAAATGCAGCTTTGATGATTTCTTAAATATAAATCAGAGTACACTGCAGTTCTAGTGATTTCTGAATAAGACTATAAATCATGTATTCTGAAAGCTTTAGAACTATAAGTTCTTGTTTTGCTTTATTTTGTTTCAGAATTATTCATACAATTGACTCAATACTCTGCTTTGATTTGCTATAGAGGTCTAAGTTTATTTATGTTAATCTCATCAGAATGGTGTCAAATGTATTTTTTCTGTTAGCTTTGGAGGTGCTTTTAGAATTTATAAATATTTAAATGTGTAGAATCATTGAATTTTAGAGCAGGTATAGAGTCTGAATTCATTGTAATGGGGTAAAAATCTCAGAGAGTTTAAGACTTAAACAAGGTCACAAAGGTAAAATGGAACTGTCATTAGAACCTGCATCTTTAATAGTCAATGAATCAGTCTATTCTTAATGTCGATATGACTAAACATGAAAGTGAGTATCCATAGTTCCTGTGAATAAAATCTGACAGTTGGAGGCTAAGACTTAGTTGTCTACCTCAAGTTGCTGCCTCTACAGAAATATTTACAAAATCTCCAGTATCAAAAAAATACTCTGACAAGAAATTTCTGCCATCAGAGTTTTGAAGTCCTTCTTGTCATCAAGAAACTCTATTACAAAACAGATACTGATACTTAAAGCCACTTTTTGTTCTCATACCAAATATAGGATACATCATATATCATTAAGAACTTTCTTTAGCCCATGAGAGAAAAAGACTCTTATGTGTATCCTGGATAGCATCTTAGAGGTGGGGAAAACTCAGCAGGAGACCTAATGCAAAAGATAGTCTATTAAAGGACAAACTTTACCCACTTCCTAGCTTTCCCCAGCTCCTAGCTAGGGCCCACGGTGGGTGAATGGATGAATAAAATACAGTTGCTTAAGAAGTGCATAACACTCCTGGTACTCTGCTAAGTGCTTTTTGTTATATTATTTCATTTGATTCTTGTAACAATATCCTGAATTAGGGACTGCTGTAACTCCCATGTTGTAAATGGGATAACAGAGGTTTAGAGAAGTTAAGAACTTTTTCTAAGATCACTGGTTGGTTTACAAAGCTGATATTTGAATCCAAGTCCATCTGAAGCCAAAAGTTTTGCTCTTAACCACAGCCCTACAATAGTTAAATTTTATAGCCGGGGAGAGCAGGATATAGAAAAGTCATACCCTGTAAAGGGCTGGTGAGTTTCAGAAGGTGAAAATAATTTGGGGTATAGGTATGGAACTGGCTCTCAACAGCTGATTCTTAAATATTCAGGAATTTTGCAAGTAGATTGTTAGACTGTTGATAGCATAAGGTCAGCTAGGGCTGAAGTATTTATACCACAGAAACCAGCAAACGCTACAAATCAGGCCTTTGTTTCCACAGATTTTCTAGCACAATACTAGCTACTAGAATTTCAGTTAGACCACAGAATGTATGAAAGAGAAAAAGCAGGAGAGGAAGGTAGAAACTTACATTAAGGTCAGTTTATAAAGAGACCTGGTGAATGTGAGCATTACCATGTTTTTGCAATTCACATTAGATTATATTCCCTCTCAATCTCTAATCCTCTGCTGGCTCTCAGCTGTCATTAAATGGAAACTCCACATCCTAGAGTATGGCCTGGGCTTTTGTCTTCAATCTCACCTCCAATTCTCTTCCTCTCTCCTTTTCACTCTCCTGTCAAGCTAACAGCCACACTGGTCCTCTCATTTGGGTCTTTTAGAACAAGTTCTTTACAAATTTAGTCCTTCAAATGAGTTTTCCCTTCTAGTTTTCGCATAATTGTATTCTTTAGATCTCAGCTTCATTGTCACTTTCAGAAAGTTCTTTTCTTGACTTCCAAATCTAAAGTAGCTGTCCAGTGCCTCACATCAGCCTATTTTAACACTGTTTTCTTAGTACTTAATGGTGTGGCACAAGGGTTAAATGCCTTGCCTCTGAAGTCAGACTGCTGGAGCCCATTATTACTTCTCCACTTACTAGCTGTGGGACTTTATACGAGTTGCTTATTTCCATGACTCAATTTCCTATTTGAAAAATGGGATGCAATTATTTCCTCATCATGGGGTTTCTATGGGAATTAATACATGTAAAAGAATACAAACCACATGAGAGAAACAACTGTGATTGGCCCATGATAGCATTCAAATATTTTACACAGTATCGCTGAGAACTGTATTTACTAATTTCTTGTCCGTTTTTCTCAACTAGAATATAAATTCCTTAGGAACATGTTCCTCTTGTGTTCTGTTTGCTTTTGGTTCTTCCCCATCACAGATTTCTAGAACAAGGACCTTGGGCAGGGTAGGCAGTGGAGGCATGACATGGGTCTCTGACTCAGGGTTTTTTGTTTGCCTCCTTGACTTCTCTCAGAGTCATTCTTACATCCCTGAACGCATAACAGTGGGAACAATGTCGATGTGTGAGACAGTCCTTGTGGGGGTAATATAAAAGTGAGAGGCTTTACTCTCTCTCCAGTGGAACACGATTCAATTCTAGGCTGGTCACTATTTAGGAATACTGACCCAATGCTGTCAGATCTCTCATTTATCAGCAGAAGTTAGAAATGTGGACTGTTTTTGGTGTGAAATCTCCCAGAAATATTTATAACTTCAAAATTTTATAAATGACTTATGGCCCAACAAATCATGTCTGTAGGCTAGACTTGGTCAAGTGCCACCTTTTTATAACCTATGATCTTGAACTTGACGTCTTGTTTTCCATTATAAGGTCAGTGTCCTTGTCCTTTGCTTACTATCTGACATCTTGCTGGCAAAACAGTTGATGACCACACTCTACAGTTGTATTTTCCTGATTCTCTGTACTCTGTGTCCCCTACTTACTTGACACACCCTTCCCCATATGCTACCTTTTGCTCTGGATCCTATTCTGTGGCTTTAACAGATTATTCACGGGAGAGTAATGTGGCCCCCACCAAAGTAAGCAAGGTATGCCATGGAGGTGAGGATAAAGAATGTGAGCCGTCTGGTCTGGGTCTTTATTTAAAGATTTACTATCAAAGGAAGATGTCACCTGAGACCCTTTCATTTCTCATTTTTCCCCTCTCTCCTTTTTTCTTCCTTCTGGCCAATGGTGACATTAGTGTCATCACTCTCCTAAGTCAAAGGGTTTGATCTGAATGCTTTTATAAAGTTAACTGTGACAATCTTTGTTTTCTTCTTTTGAACATATGGCTGGGGGAGGTGTATAATCTAGAATAGTGGTCTTTGACATTTTTTTATTGTATGTGGCCCTACTAATAAAAAATATATATATGTGTGTTATGTCTGAATGTCTGTCATCCACCCCACCCCCCATGCGTGTGTTGAAGTCCTGACCCCCAAGTTGATATATAAGGAGGTGTAGGGCCTTTGGGATGTGATTAGGTCAGTAGGGCAGAGCCCTCATGAGTGGGATTAGTACCTTGTAAAAGAAGCCAAAGAAAGCTCCCTTGCCCCTTTTACCTTGTGAAGGTGTAACAAAAAGATGGCTGTCTAAGACACCAACCCCTTACTAGACACCACATGTGCCAGTGCCTTGATTCTGGGTTTTCCTGCTCCAGAACTGTGAGAAATAAATATTCATTGTGAATAAGCTACCCAGTGTACTATATTTTGTTTTGGCAGCCTGTGTAGGCATATATCTCCATATATGTGAATTTGTTTAAGAGTTTATATGCAATCTAGTATTCTAGTGTATTTACACTTTAAAATGCACATAATATCAATTTATAATAATGAGATGAAAAACAATGACATAAATTCCACCAACTGTTTATACTGCACAGGGCATTACTAAGTACTCTTCATGAGGTGAGTTCACCGTGGTCTAAAGACACCTCATCCTCTAACAAAGATGCTCTACCAGACTAGGGGAGTGAGTGGCTGTCCCATACACTCTTCTTGTCAGTTGTGTGTTGGAATGAGGTCCAGGATGGAAGTGCCCTGGTCGGGGCAGAGCCTTGGGCTCCATCCTGCGGTCCAGCTGGTGTCTGTTGCCACAGGCTCTTTGTGTAAGACAGCTGCTTGTGAAGCCTTTGCCTCAAAAGCCAGGAGCTTGTCTCTCTTCACTTTAAACTTCTTTCTTCATTATATTAGGGTTGTACAGGTGACCCCAAAACATCATAAAATAATGGGAGCTGTATAGAAGTTCCACTTGGAGCTAAAAAGGTTCATATCAATCCCAAAACACAATATCTGCTGCTCCAGATTATAATGTGCTCGCTGAACTGTTTAACTACAGTGCCTCTCCCATCTCTATCACCCACTCCGGGAAGAAGGAGGTTTGATTGGCTTTTCTCAACATTAGCAGAGTGTTTGACATATTCTCTGGATTACTGAGTTTATAATCTCTGACCTAAACCATGATGCCAGGAATGAAGTCAGAAGCTACAGTGTCCGAGGCCTCATCTTCCTCCCACAAGCTCAAGGACAGATTTATTTTAACAGCTGTTCACTACCTGATCTGAATTACGGACTTCTGGAAAGGTCAAGGAGAAAGCTAAACAGCACATCTGTTCCAATCATAGGACCATATTTCTAGGAAGCTGGAAAAACAAAACATGCTATTGTGGAATATCTCAACAGTCATTTTGAGTATGATTTCACTGTGATTGTGAAAGAAAGTATCTGCCTTCTTAACATTCCTTTTTCTGGAAATATGGTTAATATAGTGAAGCCATTGTGTCTTGCAAGATACTCTTCTGAACGCTGGCAAAAAGCTGACCTCACTTTTTAATTTATAAACATTATTTTCTCTGCCATCTAATTCTTTGTTAATCATTGAACCCTTTATTTCTTTTATGTGCTTTTTGATTGAACAAAGCAATGACCAACAATCATGAATGCTCTCCTGTCTTGTCATTCAAAATGCCTTCCACATTTCTTTATCCTTCCCTCTTTTCAAATTAAATTTCGTTAACTGAAATCATCCTGTTTCTAAAATAGGAAGGCATCCTGACTTGGACAAAGCTAAACTATGCACTCCTATTACTGAACTGTCAAATTTAATCCTTAATGTCCCTGCTGCTACGGTCTTAATTCCTCACCAACAACTGTGCACGATGTGCTGTGAGAAGAGACAGCTGGTTGAAGTGTCTCATTTTGACAAATATTATCAATGGTTCAGTGTCAGCCTGGGGAGACACAACAAATGGCATTCCATAGAGGTTACTTTGTGGGCCAGTTAACATTTTAATCAGTGGCTTGAATACTAGAATAAAAATATGCTTTGAATATCTGTGATGGACACTTGTGTTCACTATGGGAATAGGCCCAGCTCCTGAACTGCTCTCTACTTTAAAATCTTACTATAGGGGCGCCTGGGTGGCTCAGTCGGTTAAGCGGCCAAGTTCAGCTCAGGTCATGATCTCAGGGTCTGTGAGTTCCAGCCCCGCGTCGGGCTCAGTACTGACGGCTCAGAGCCTGGAGCCTTCTTCAGATTCTGTATCTCCCTCTCTCTCTGCCCTTCCCATGCTTACACTCTGTCTCTCTGTCTCTCAAAAATAAAATAAAATAAAAAAATCTTGCTATAGCTTGGAGAAGCAGTGGATGATTTTATATAAAGAAATGAAAATCCCAGAAATACTTGTCACCTACATTACATAAATCCTTTGAAGGCAGGGCAAGGTCTCTTATCAGTTTCTACCTGTATCCTAGATCCCTTTGTCTTCTCTTTGCTTTCAT
Source organism: Paguma larvata (assembly GCA_030068075.1). Lineage (NCBI taxonomy): Eukaryota > Metazoa > Chordata > Mammalia > Carnivora > Viverridae > Paguma > Paguma larvata. Next base: position 29,025,752 of record CM057828.1, on the reverse strand, counting down.
GGGACTAAAGCATCTTCATCGTTTATTCTCATTCCTGGTTGTCATTGCTTACAACTCAACCTGGGTTTTAAATATCCTCACAGCTGTACTTTCTGAAACACTGGGATTGTTTAGGCTTTAACTTCAAATATATAAAGGAATAGAAAGGATTTTTAAAATTCCAAATAATAGGGATTATTAATAGCTAGAAAAGCTCTTAAAAGTAATACTGATCATAGGTTTTCTGGTCTACATGAAAATGCAAATGGACCTAGGTCAAAGAGTCATCTTCCTGAGTTATTTACTCTATTTGAATTCAGAGTCTAGACCAAGCTCTGAATCCAAGTTCAGTAGATTCCCATTGGCCCAATGGTATTGCTAATTCTTTTCAGGTTAGGCTTCCTGGTCTTCTCTGTTTATCTTCTCATTTTCTCTGAATCTCAAGCCTATTATCCTTTCATTAGAATTATTCTTGTGGGGCGCCTGGGTGGCTCAGTTGGTTGAGCGGCCGACTTCAGCTCAGGTCATGACCTCACGGTCTGTGAGTTCGAGTCCCACATCAGGCTCTGTGCTGACGGCTCATCAGAGCCTGGAGCCTGCTTCGGATTCTGTATCTCCCTCTCTCTCTGCCCTTCCCTTGCTCACGCTCTGTCTCTATGTCTCTCAAAAATAAAGTAAAAACGTTAAAAAAAATTAAAAAAAAAAAAGAATTATTCTTGTTTCCCTGGTCCTTACCTTCTTCCTGGCAACCTAAAAGAGAAGACCATCAAGGACCCCCTCTCTAAACTTTAAGAAGTTCTGTACAGACCTAAAAATTACCCCTTTTGCCCTTCAGAATTCCTGCCTTTCAATCAATATTTATTTCAAATCAATTTACTAGAAATCATTGAGACTCATTCTTTTAGCTTCTTAATGGTGCTCTGAACATGTGGGGAGACTTAATTCTCTGTTGAGACCCATTAGTGTGCTCCACCTAGAGGTTAGCTTCTCTATCTTATCTCTGGTCCCACTAGTTTCCAGAAAGCATAATCCCTTCCTATCTTGTTAAAAAAAAAAAAAAACTTACCTTTGCTAGACCCAATTACTATTTTTTTTTAATCTGAAGGAAACCTTAATGTGCAGTAACTGTACGTTTATGGAATGCTTGAAATATCCTAATTTCAAATTACTATTAAGATCCTTTGGTTCTTCTTTCTTAATTTTGTGCATGTCCCTAGTTTTTGTTTTGTTTTGTTTTGTTTTGTTTTTTAATGTCCTCGCCTTTTCTCCAGAAGGTGCTTTCCTAGTATCTTATGATTATTTTTAAAATATCCAACATAGTAAGCATTGTTAGTACTCACAAATACCCAATTCTCTTTTCCATTTCTGTTTAGGGAAGATTATAGTTTCCAATCTTCTTTAGTTAGGTGGGAGCAGTAAAATGCCTCTGGCCAATGGAATATGCATGGGTGCGATGTGTGAACTTCATTGCTGAGGCAGTGAAAAGCCTCTGAATTTCTCTAATCTACCTTGTCTCTTATGACCACCACTATGCTTTAGAGAGAGGATTTTGTCAGCCTCTCCTTACATGATTATATGAAACAGACTGCTGTTCTCTCGACTGATCGTGGACATATAGCATGAGGAAGAAATAAACTTTTGCTGTGTTTGAAACTGATATTTCAGGGTTAATTTGTTACTGAAGTATAACCTATTATCCTGATTAATAAAACCATTATGTTATGAGCAGGCCTTAGCAATAACAAGAATCTCCATTGGCAGAAGAGGCGTAAGATTCCTAGAATGTAGCAAGGTGATAAATACATTTTGATGTCCATAAACTTGGAAAAAATGACTTTTTTAATAAGGAATTTTTTTAAAGCAAGACAACATTTTGACTTATTAAATAAACATGGACTAATTCAGAGATTTAATTTTAGCATCTAAAGGTGAAATTCTTTGTTTTTCTGTTTGAAAATTAGATTTATTTTCATAGTACTGTTTTCTGTAAAGCTATTGTTTTATTCCTACCTCGTATTTCTAAGACTTTCATATCTAAGGAGACAATCAAGTATTTAGAGCTGTAAGAACAGGTTAGCTTCAGGATTCCCACTCCACCCATGGAATCAACTGTGGCATGGTACAAAGAATTCCAGTGCCATGGATCCATTCTATCCAGAATCTGTCTCGTATTTTGCCTTCCAAATCTGCCTTGACTGCTTTACTTGTTCATTCCTGAGGCTTTTCCTGCTTTCTGGTCTCTGGACTCCACCCTCCTTTTAGACCTAATGTTTCAACTTTGCTTGCTTCCCACACCCTCATCTGGGACCCGTGCATCAATCCCCCTTTGTTCTTCAGCCAAAAGCTTACTTCCCCTCCCCCATTCCCACACTCAGGCTCAACTCCTGGAACTCCTAAACCCAGGCTCCCTACATTCCTAGGAAAAGAGGTCAGCAACAGGAGGTCACATAAAAAAGTGTGAAGCTCACGCAGGTAGTATTAGAAGTTATTTTCGTGTATGATTTCAGGAAATCAATCTTATTTGCTTCAAACTTTTCCACGATCTTAATTATTTCTGGGCTCCCTGGTTGTAGTTTACTTCTTACCAGTATTATCATCCATCAATGTGTAAATATATTGATACTCTGATGGTGAGATAGAAATGGCAGAGAAGCGTCAGGCTCCAGAGTGCTTTATAAAGAAGGACGGTTTTCGTATTTTCCATATGGGTCAGGGAGACACAGCTGGAAAGAGAATGTGGGTTTTTACCCAAATCCTGTGCTTTCATTTGTCTTGGCAGCTGCATTCTGAAGAGTGTAGGTCATTAAGGGGATGCAGCACTATGGGCTGAGCTTCTGTGCAAAGTAGCACTTCAGCAGCAGAGCTGTGAGCCTCTTAGACATACCTTATATACTGTCCAGTTTATATAAACCACTACATAATTCCTACACACAAAAAGGGACACTTTCTACAAAATGTAGTTTAACATTTCTCGCATATCCATTTTAATCAGGATAATTTTGCTGAACTGAATGCTCTCATTTTCAGAGCTTACATGATTATGGCTGCCAATATTACCATACGAAAAAAAAATGAATTTATCAAAGTAATTTCTCCGTGTAATGACTTGTTCTCTTTTCTCTCCTGTCCCAAGTATTTCTCAATACTAATCAAGAGTTAGTATTTTATAATTCCCTTATGATTATTAATTACAAATTATTTATCCTTTAATCTTTTTTCCTTCCTCTGCTCATATTAAAATCAGTGATGATTTCTAGCAAAGGCTCCTAGTGATTTAAAAAATGTTAATGTTTCATAGTTCAATTCATATTTCTTTTACATTAAAGAACTTCTTGAAATAGGGAATAGTTATGCAAAATGCAATAGATTTAATGGAATCCTGGATCCAAGACATCCCTGTCTTCCTACAGTTGGGAAGACTGTTAAGGTTGGAAAGGGGGAGTCTTCTTTTGGTAGTAGTCTAGCCTCTGCCTGCTTCTTCTATCTTTATCTTTCCCAGATTCTTTGTTTTGTTTTCCTTGGTGCTCCTTATTTGACATTGATCTGTTGACTCTAGGAAGATATTGTTATCTCCTTGGTATTTGTTTGAAACCATAATGTACCTCAAACCTTCATTTCAACATAGCATGTGAAGTTGGAACTGCAGTATCCCTGAAATTGATTGGTACTCAAACCATAAACGTTAAACCTTAAAACTCAATCTTGAAAGGAAAGGAAAAATTTGAAAACATCTTTTAATAATACTGTCAATAACTTAGCTATCTTCATGTATTCTCTGTTTCTTTTATATGCAAAGCATGATTATATGTATTTCTCTTTCTGTTCCCCTGCTGTTTTCTTTTTATAATGATTATGGTATTGGAGAAACAGAAAGGACATTCAAAAAAACAAGAAGCTGTATTTGTGTCCTTACAGTTATTGGTATATTCCAATGTCAAGGAGATGATAGAGTTTTATTTAGGAACTGTTCTGAGCAATTTGCCCACTTAGGGCATCTAATAGTGACTACAGAATAATCAGTAAGGTCCACACCACTCACTTTTCTTTCTACTCAACACTAAGTTTTTGTTTTGTTTTGTTTTGTTTCTTTTCCATTCATGACATACACACAAGATTTAACTGAATGACATCTTACACTATGAGGTAGTTAGCTATATGTAGTTTCTTAAATAATTCATATGCGCAGCAACTATAATTAAAGGACAAATGTAAACTGTGGGAGCACGAAGCATATTTCTCTGTTCATTTTGGATCCTCAGCATCCACATTTTTTGGAACATGGTAAACAGGAAGTAGATATTTGCAGATTTAAAAACTAATTGGTAATACATTTTCAATATATGAGATGGTTGTGCTTTAACGATTAATTCGTCCTCACTGAGTTTCTTAGTGTAAAATGACTCTGGAATGATTAAAGAGATAACTGTGATATTCACTGCAGGGTCAGCATCTCTTCTGTGGTGCTGATTCTGTATTATCATACTGTTTTTTGTTGTCCACTCACCTGTTTTTGTTTTCCTTTCTGGTGCCTGACACAGCAGGAATCAGGCCACACCTTTTCTTTTTTCTTTTCTTTTCTCTTGTCTTCTCTAGTCTTCTTTTGTCTTCCTTTGTCTTGTTTCTCTCTCTCTTTCTCTCTCTTTCTTTCTTAAAGAAACACTTCATGAATCTGAGTGTCATCCTTACCTAGGCGCTGTGCTAATCTTCCGTTCCAATTCTAGTAGATGTGCTGCCAAGCAAGCACAGACTGTTTCTTTCTAGAAGGGTGTTTCCATGTATTACTCCTGCTCTCCTAATTGTGGAAAGAAGGCTCTCATTTGTATGTTGCAATAGCTCAGGCTCTGGTCCTACATTCAGTTTTTCTTCATCTATCCTCCTCCTCTCTTGTATTCTGTCTCCTCTCTCTCCACTGGCTCTTTCCCCACCAGCATATATTTGATATTTAGACATACTCAAGATGTATCCATTTTAAGAACAAAGACACAAAAGTAAATAAACTACCTTGACGTTTGTGACTTTTTAGGTAAGACTTGGTCCTCGCTTTCTTGGCTAAGTCACTTGAAATACCAGTCTACCTGGAATGTTTTTTTTCCCTTTACTCCTTTCTCTTTTCAACCCATGGTAATATCTCTTCTGCCTACCACACTTCACAAAAGGTATCCTTCATAAGGCCTTAATTCTTAAGGTGACCTACTATGATAAGGAAAAAAAATGCTGTAATTTTTAATTATATTTTTATTAATATTCATGTCCTCATTGACACTGGAACTTCACTCGGTCCGTAAATCAGAAGGTCACATGTTAAGTCAAATGACAGATCTTGGGGCGCCTGGGTGGCTCAGTCGGTTGGGCGGCTGACTTCAGCTCAGGTCATGATCTCACGGTCTGTGAGTTCAAGCCCCGCGTCGGGCTCTGTGCTGACGGCTCGGAGCCTGGAGCCTGCTTCCGATTCTGTGTCTCCTTCTCTCTCTGCCCTTCCCCTGTTCATGCTGTGCCTCTATGTCTCTCAAAAATAAATAAACATTAAAAAAAAAAATTTAAAAAAAAAAAAAAATGACAGATCTTGAGGGAAGAGTGAGAGCTACACATGGAGATATTTCTATTTTATTGCGGTGTTGCAGTTTTCGGTTCCTTGTATGAGCTCTTAATTTAGCATGTTAGGAATTAAAAATGGTAATAGTCTAACAGGCTCTCACAAGAAATATGTTAAAAAGTGAAAACGATGTCTATTTAAAATATATATTTATATCAACTACCATGAAGATGAAGTTTACCCTAAGTGCTTTGAAATAATAGGTAATATTACCAAAACATTCAAAACAGCTTTAATATTAGCAGGGCCTTTAAAATACATTGACTCATTTTATTCACATTTTTTCTATTTTTTCTATTTTATAAAATACACCATCTATTGGTATAGTAGAATATATATATAATCTGTAAGTAAAAGATTATACATATACAGTTGGTGTATGCTTAAATAGTGCTTCCTTGTGCAATATGCAATAAAAAATCAAATCACCAAACTCAACACTCAAAAAAGTGAATAATCCAGTTAAGAAATGGGCAAAAGATGTGAATGGACACTTTTCTAAAGATGACGTCCACATGGCTCACAGACACATGAAAAGATGCTCAACATCACTCATCATTAGGGAAATACAAATCAAAACCACAATGAGATACCACCTCACACTGGTCAGAATGGCTAGCATTAATAACTCAGGCAACAACAGATGTTGGTGAGAATGAGGAGAAAGAGGATCTTTTTTGCACTGCAGGTAGGAATGCAAACTGGTACAGCCACTCTGGAAAACAGTATGGAGGTTCCTCAAAAAATTAAAAATAGACCTACCCTATGACCCAGCAATTGCACTACTAGGTATTTATCCAAGGGATACAGGTGTCCTATTTCGAAGGGGCACGTGCACCCCAGTTTTTTTTAGCAGTGCTATTGACAATAGCCAAAATACACAAAGAGCCCAAATAGTGCATCCACGGATGAATGGATAAAGAAGATGTGGTCGGTATATACAATGGAATATTACTCAGCAGTCAAAAAGAATGAAATCTTGCCATTTGCAACTATGTGGATGGAACTAGAAGGTATTATGCTAAGCAAAATCAGTCAGAGAAAGACAAATATCATATGACTTCACTCATATGAGGAATTTAAGATACAAAACAGATGAACATAAGGGGAGGGAATAAAAAATATAAAAACAAGGAGAAGGACAAAACATAAGACACTTTTAAGTATAGAGAACAAACAGGGTTGCTGGAGCGGTTGTGGGAGAGGGGATGGTCTAAATGGGTAAGGGACATTGAGGAATCTACTGAAATCATTGTAGCACTATATGCTAACTAACTTGGGTGTAAATTTAAAAATTAATTAATTAATTAAGGAAAAAAATGAAAAGCTTTTAAAAACAGCAAAAAAAAAAAAAAAAAGAAAAAGAAATGGCCATTTCTGCTATAATGAGATACGCGTTCCTATAAATGGCTGTGCTTACGCAAAATAACGTGAAATGCACAAAGGTAACGAGTAACTGGGGCACAAAATTAAAAAAAACTTTGTACAGTGACACATAAAAAAAAGGATGGGAATCTAATAAAGCCAGTATTTGAGTTTTACATATCTTGAATGGTTAAGAAATACATAAATTCTATAATAAATATGGCACTTTGCTTTGAAAAATACCCGAAGTTTACTTGTGAAGGGGAGTGTGGAAAGCATCGCAGCTGATACACAATCTTATAGAGGTTTTAAAAAATGAAGGAGCTCTCTTTGATTATCAGTCCTGTCAATAAACTACATTATAGTTATTTTGAGTATACACCACACGCAAATCGCTCAGAAGAATCCCTGGCATTTTGTGTTTACTAGTTTAGTCTCAGGAAATATAAATTAAAAACCCACAGTGAGATAGGACTACACATCCACTAAAATGGCTGAAATGAAAAGGACCGACTATAGCTAGTGCTGGCAAGGGTGTAAAACAACTGTATTTCTCACATTCCCCAGGTAAGAGTATAAAATAATACAAGTACTTTGGGAAACTGTTGTACAATTAAACATATAGTTGCTGTGACCCAGCAATTGCAACTAACAGGCACATACTCAAGAGTGGAAAATGTATGTTATCACAAAAAGATTTGTCAACTAATATTCTTAGCAGTTTTATTCACAGTAGTTAAAAACTGGAAACAACACAAATGCCCATTGACAGGAGAATGAATATGAAAATTTGGGTGTATTTTTACATTGTTTTCTCAGTAACATATAGTATAAATTACTGATTCATGCAACAACATAGAATCAATATAAACATTATCCTGGGTGAATTTTTCAAAAAACAAAACAAAAACATTGTTAAATGAACAAAGCCAGATGAAAAATATTTTGTGATTCAAGTTATATGTCATTCCAGAATAGGAAAAAAAAAAAAAGAAAAGAAAGAAAATTCTAAACGTTGGTGATAAGAATCACTTGTCAAAGATACAACTCAATTCCTTAATTTTCTTGCATGTTAATCTTCAATAATAAACAAGAATACACACGACCTTGCATGTATGTTGTGGAACCAATCTGGCTGTTTGGCTATTATTTCATTTTTTAAGTCTATTCTGGGGACGCCTGGGTGGCTCAGTTGGTTAAACATCTGACTTCAGCTCAGGTCATGATCTCACGGTTTGTGGGTTCAAGTCCCGAGTTGGGCTTCGTGCTGACAGCTCAGACCCTGGAGCCTGCTTCAAATTCTGTGTCTCCCTCTCTCTCTGTCCCTCCCCCACTTGCATTCTGTCTATCTGTCTCTCTTTCTCAAAAATAAACATTTAAAAAATTAAATATATATATTCTGATGCTTTTTGGTAATATTGAATGCCTAATATATGGAAAAAAAGAAATGCAATAAAAACTATTAAGTGTTCAAAAAAATCAGATCACTGCATTATATTGCTTTACCTATTTATGGTAGGTGTCTCTCCTGTAGTTAAAAAATATATTTTCTCATTAATTAATTTTGGGAAATGAAACAATCTGTATGTCTCATTGGATAGTTACAATATGCATAGACATACTAAATGTCCTGAAATTTCCTTCGGTAGAGACATTTTCATTTTACTGGGTTTACAAAGAATTTCCTAAACTTAATTGTTTAGAGGCAGTCTTTTTGTCTTTGCTTTTCTTTCTGTTTTGGTTTTGGTGGCATCACTCATAACATGTTTTTGGACATGTTTTGGAAATTCCCCATTTTATATGGGAAATATTGATTACTGATTTGAAATAAGATCTATCATGCATTGTGCAGTGAGAAAAGAAGATTCCGAGCCAATATGAATAGTATGATTTTATTTAAAAAATTGTACATATATATAAAGATCTGAGCTGAGGTGTATACTAAGATGCAAAAAGTATGAGATGGATTTATTGATGACTCCATGTTTTTCTATTTTGATTACCATAGTAGTGCTTTGATTCTGTCTCTTTCACTCTCTATGTGCCTTTGGCAAAATTAGTTAAAGTCTGTGCTTTAGTTTCAATTATAAAATGTCAGTTTTGATTTTTTTTACTTGGAATAACCTATCTTATCTTATGACTTAAAACATTAAAAAAAAAAAAACCTCACCATTCAGATGTATTAAACTTGAAATAAGACTAATTAAACCTTTACTATTCCTTTCGGACCCATGATCCCTTCAGTATAGTGGGGTTCCTGACCTGACACCACAGTGGGACAAGCCACAGTGTTAAGTGCTTATCATGGTCCTTGCTGTTGACATCAAAGGTCGAGAATGTGGCTTGAATATCTGCTTTCCCCTAAATATCCTTCATTCATAATCATAATCCACTTTTTCTCATTTTTCTTCATATACCGCTCAATTGTGGCAAACCTTATTTGAAGCTATTCATATTTTTACTTTGTACTACCTCTTAGGAGATTACAAATTCTATTAATTTCTTACACGATAAATTAGAAATTCATTATTTTTATTTATTTTAACTATGTCTGTAGGAGTGCTGACAACATTGACCCCATCTTTGGCCCTCCATCGTGTTCTCCCCTCTAGTGCACAGACGGCACCAGTTTGGATAACAATCCTGTGACCTCACCATCATGCACCTTGCTCTGTAAAATCCGGGGATTAAGTCCAGGTGGGGCCAGAGAATATGGGCCAGAGCATGGCAGCCGACAATAGCCGCCTGGTTCCCTGGATTGTCCTTTTATCCACCCACCTGCCTAATTTCTCCCGTCAGTAAGTTATCCTGAATAAAAGTCAGTATAAATGGTATGGAGTAGCTTACTTTGGTTTTCAGTGTTTAGGTGCCACCTCAGTCTGCAGGACGCATTACTGACACTTCTACTGACTTTCTAGCAATGTCTTACTTGACTTTGTGCTTTGAACACTCAGTAGGACCACTGATCAGGGTTTTTTTTTTTTTTTTTTTTGCCATATTTACAAAGTAATACATCAGTTGAGGGCTTTAGAGCATACTGTGGGTATAATCCAAGAATGAGTCAACCTCAGGAGAATCTATTTAGAGTAACTATGATTTGGATTTGTTTAGGATTTGCTTCTGGAGTGTTCTGCACTCTCTAGTACCTGAAAGACCACTTTGCCTTCTGAGCCTGTACACTGCGGAATGGTGCCTAATAATATGAACAAAACTAAGAATAAAAACCACAGCGAAACCTTTAATTTGCTTTGTTCATATGCTTTCTGTGTTGCTAAGCTTATACTCTCATTATAATAAGCACTAAATCCAAAATTTCTTTCCCTGAAAGTTAAAAAAAAAGTCATTATTAGTTTAGAAGCATGTTTTCTAGTCTGATTTCTTGCTTAGAAGGTGACAGCATTAAAGGGAGTGGATTCTTTGGAAGCAGTCATCTTTGGTTTATATTTTAAATCATAGTTTTTTTTAACCACAACATTATTGATATTTGGAGCTGGATAATTCTCTGTAGGGGAGATTGTTGTGTGCAGTTTTGAAAATTTAGCAGCATCCCTGGCCTCTACCCACTAGATGCCAATAGCAAGCCCTCTCTGCCCCAGCTGCGACAACCAAAACTGCCTCCAGTTATAAAAATCATCTCCAGTTGAGAAGCACCACTTAAATATTGATTATTTTTTTCTTTCTGTTGCTACATTTGGGGATAAAACAGATTGGGCATTTGATGTCTAGTAGGAGGTCTCTGAAAGAAACACGTTATTTTTCCTGTCTTTGAGTTGTTTCAGAAAGACTTTTAACAACTTTCGTTTAATGTATAACTCTAATCCTAGAGACCAGAAAAAAGGGTCTAGGTATAGATAAAGGATTTATTTATCGAAGACTTCATACCAGATATGAATACAGGTATCATAACACATAGTTTTTTAATGTCTTCCTCATTTGTGTAATGATTGGCCCCAGTCATTCCACATGTGAAGATACCATTTAGACTTGATCATGTTGTGCCTGGGACCAAGTATTTTTTCTGAACTGTCAATATGTATACTACTTGTCCATGTTTTATAAATGTTTTATTCAGTTTGTTCTTCTGTAAGAAAACTACCATAGACTGTGTGGCTTAAACAACAGAAAATTTTTTTTCATACTTCTGGAGACTGTAGATCGAGATGCAGGCAGATTTGATTCCTGGTGAGAGCCCCTTCCTGGTTTTGTCCTCACATGGCTGAGAGGTGGGAGAGTGGGAATGAGGGAATGGAGGGAGGGAAGCAGGTGGAAAGAGAGAGAGAGAGAGAGAGAACAAGCAAACTCCTGTTTCATCTCTCTCCTTATAAGGGCACTAATCCTATCACGAAGGCGCTACCCTCATGGCCTAATTGCCTCCCAAAGACTCCATCTCCAAATACCACCACAGTTGGAATTAGTCTTTCAATATATGAATTTTATATGGATAAACATTCAGTCCATAGCAGTAGGAGAATTTTATTATATGAAAAAGCTAAAAGACTGGTATTTTCTGTCTGCATCTTTATAAAAAATAAGAACAAAAATAAAAATGGTAAAAGAATGGAAGTCAAGTGTAACTGGGAAAACATAAAGATGTATAGTTAGAAAACCAGGTTCTACCATCGTCTCTTCTCTGTACCTTGATGGAATCACAGTATAACATGAACATTTACGCTCTCAGAGAGATTCAGAAACTTAAAATTGTTTTAAACATCATCCTTCCCAGGAAAATGAAATAGCAACGAACTTCAGTGGTGTTTTCCTATCACAGGAAAATCACTTCAGTAAGACACATCAGCAATATGTAAGAGGGGAGATGAAATAGAAAAGTGACATCCGACCTCGGATCCGACATCCGAGATATATGGCTTGAATCTCATAAAAGATTTTTTTAAATAAGAATTTTACTGATTCATTGGCGACTTCGTGGAATGTTCCATTTATAAAAACCCTGCATGACATTAACCCCCATATCTAAATTCAGAAACAGAGTGAAAATATGTCAATTCACCTTTGAAAAGCACATAAAAGATAAGCCTGATCAATCTTATTTGTTTCTCCTAGGGAGGATTTTCTTTCTGTCTTTCTTTTTTTAAGTTTATTTTTTTATTTTGAGAGAGAGAGTGAGATCAGGAGGGGCATGGAAAGAGAAGGAGAGAGAGAGAGAAGAGAAAGAATCCCAAGCAGGCTCTGCATTGTCAGCACAGAGCCTGTTGTGGGGCTCAAACTCACGAACCCTGACATCATGACCTGAGCCGAAACCAAGAGTTGATTGCTCAACCAACTGAGCCATCCAGGCATCCCAATAGAGAGGGTTTTTCAATATTGATACTATTGACTAGATAAATCTTTGCTGTGGGAGCTGTCCTGTGCAATGTGGAATGTTTACCAGCATCGGTGGCCTCTAGCCACAGATGCTTGCAACAATTGTGACAATCCCAACTACCTCCAACCATCATTACCAGGTGGCCCTTGGAGAGCAAAATCTCTGCAGTTGAGAACCATCCTATAGAAGAATAAAGCAAGACTATACTGTGAATCTGCATAAAAAGAAGGGAAACGGAAAAGAAGGAATGAAAGAAGAAGAAAGAACAACAACCTGATTCAACAAAGCCTCCTGATGTTTTACCTGACACCTTCTATTATTACAGGGAAACACACTTAGAGATAATAAGGATTAAAACAGCAGCAGACAAAAGTGCATCATTTCAGGGTAATGGAGAAGAAACTAAACCTTGCAGTGGTCTCAGTAGGACAGATAGCAATTGAAAAGTGAATCTTTAGCAACTTATGTGCTTTCAAATGAATGGGAAAAAGCACTCCCACTATTCTGATTGCTACTTATATGACTTCTGCACAGTTGGAGGGTCTATTTTAGGCAACTATAAATTTGATTTACATGCAAACTATATTATGAGCCAAATGTATTCACTAGGGCTTAGACCAGTCCATTTCTATTTGATGCCCTAGAAGGAATAGCTAGGACACATACTAAAATAACCCCATTACTCCAGTACAATACACACTAAATGCTTTGTTGTTCAACTATAGCAATTCCAAATAAAGTTGTAGCTTGTGTGTGATGCTGTTTGCTAGGTCCACCTTTTCACCCTTTTCTGAGTTACTGTGATGTCAAACCTCCCACTCAGAACCCTGTGAATATCTACAGATATCATTTTATCTCAGCGAAAGCAACATCAAGTCCTGAGCTCTGAGTAAAAGGCAGGAACAAAGGGGATGCAGCTGACAACAACACTGTGGGGCCTCTGCTAACAATGGAAGTTCTAGAGATGCACACAGTGCAGGCCCAAGCTCCTGACTCTTCTAGAATGGAGACAGAGCTAACCTAAATAGAACAGCACTTCTGTGTCTGATTTCAAGAAGCCTATGTAGGAAAACTGATACCAAATCTCTTGTTTTGTTTCTGAGTGATCTTTCCCCTATATCCAAGTATTCCAGCAGAAGGAATCTTTATAGAGTTAAAAATATCTGTTTGGTAATTATGAAGTCAAGAGAATACTTTTTCCTTTAAAGGCATTAAGTTTCCTGGAACACTTTTCCTGACTCAGGTAGATAACAATTACGATACTCGCTGGATCCTTCTAGATGTCAAAGTCTGACGAGTTACCTGGACGTGGGTTTTCTCTCTCAAAGGGAGACAGTATTTTATTTCTTTTTTTTTTTTTTTTTAATTTTTGAGAGACATTGAGACAGAGAGTGAGAAAGGGAAGGGCAGAGAGAGAGGGAGATATAGAATCTGAAGCAGGCTCCAGGCTCTGAGCCGTCAGCATAGACCCCGATGCGGGACTCGAACCCACAGACCATGAGATCATGACCTGAGCTGAAGTCGGCCGCCTAACCGACTGAGCCACCCAGGCATCCCCGAGACAGTATTTTCAAGTCTAAGCTGTAAGCAGTGACTGACCTGTTGGAAGCAGTAGTCTTTCACTAGGACCACAGCAGTATGTGAATTCTGTCACTTTACTTTACTTGTGCTGTGTACTGCAAATTATAGTTTATAGTTGCAGGGCACTGTTTGGAAACGGCTACAATATATAATCTTGCTTAATTGATTCTTGTGAGCACAGATACTGTTAATCAATACACTATAAGTAATGCATATTTATGGCATTGTTTGTTTTGTTCCAGTGCACCCTGTCATTCTTGAGGTCCATGTTGAAGAAAGCACTATGTGACTGAGAGCTAAATATGCACCATATCATTAAAGCAGGCAGAAGCAAAAGCATTGATCTATGCGCCCAGGGACAAAAAGGAAAAAGGGCAAGTCTAGTGTAAACCAGGAGGCGGTCTTAAATAAAATATGAGAACCAACTAAAAAGCCAATAACAATCTACTCATAAAATTGGTAGAACTAGTAAAAGTTCTATAAATTACCATGCATATAAAAATATGCAACAAATTAATATAATTCCTATATACTAATACAAATACGTCATAAAATGAATGAGAAGTAATATTTTGTAACTACTACCTTAAAAAGAAGCATGTGCGACCTATATGTAAAAACTAGACCAAAGAAACAACCAATAAAAACTCAGATATATCCAAAATAAAATACATAAGTGTAGAGACATGCCACATTCCAGATAAGGAAAAACAATTAGTTCACATATCTAATGCAATCCCAGTTAAAATATCAATGACATTTCCTTTTAAATCTTGAAAAGATGATTTCAAAATTCTTCGTAATAAAAAGTAGAAAAGAACTAAAAATAATGAAAAAGAACAATGTCGAACAGTACTAGCTCTCCCAGATACTAAAACATATTCTGAAACTATAATTATTAAATCAGTACAGAAAATGTGCAAATTAGTCTAACTAAAAATACATTCTGTCATATAATTTAATGTATAAAAACTGGAAACATTAATCAGTGAGACAAGGATGAATTAGTCAGTAGAAAGGGATGGCATAACTGGTTAGGTATTTGGAAAAATGTTGGATCATCTCTAGGAAGACAACAAAACTGAGTGGATTATTTAAAGATTTTAATGTAAAAATTCAGACTAGAGAGAGGCAGAAGAAACTGCTTTGGCAAGAGATGTGAAAGGCATCTGTTAAGGTGGGTGTTTACAGATAGTTTTAATAAAATGGAAAAATGATTTTTACTACATAAAAAGTGGTAAAATTTTACATATAAACTAAAATTTCAATTTTATGTAGCAGGCCATGCAGAAACAAATCAAAACAGTGTTTTTTCTTTAACTAATACCATGTTCCTGAGACTCTATTACTCTGATTTTTGCCACAAAAATTACACTCTTGCCAATTAAACATAATTCAGTCCATTAAGGTTTAAAAGGTTAAAAGCTTCTTTAAGTCATCTTAGAGCCTTCTGTCCTGGTCTGGACTTTCTCTTTCCCTTTAGCGATCAGGCTCTCTTGTCCTGGTTCTTCCTCCACGGTGCCTGGATATAGGGGAAGGCTTAAATATGCTCTGGTTTCAGACAGATGGAACTTTGATCTACTGCGTCTCTATTTTTCTGCTGGTCATAGCTGCAGCCTGATAGATTTGTCTTAATCCATTAATCTTCATACCTATGTTGATAGCCCCTGAGAATTTAGAATTCGTTAGAATGACAAATATTCCTGAAATTTTTCTGACTTGCTATAGTCTCTGATCTCAAGGTCATCACATTACAAAACTTCTATGTCCCAAGTCCACCATTGTCTCGGCTCTTCTGTACTGAGCTTCTGGAAATTTCTGGATTTCCTTCTTGTTCCACTAAGTACAGAGAACTAGGAGTCTCATCTTAGACCCACATGCTATCTTCTTAGCCATTTTAATTTACTCTTAGAGTTTCTTCTCATTGCTACAATTCCAAGTGAATCATGGGGCTCTTCAAGGAGCTTGCAGTTTTTCTGAGATATGCCCTTGCCTATTCCTGTGCAAGAAATAGCTACATAGACACAAACATCTATATTGAAGTTTCTGTCACCTATCATAACTCTACTCTATATTTTGGTCCCAAGGGAGAGCACCTAGATACTCACAACCTATAATCCTACCATTCTCTCTCCCCTCTTACTTCTTCCTATCTAAAGGTACTGTTCCTACCGTGAGGAATCCCCCATTATGCCTTATATTTTATGCTCTGTAAACTATTGTGAAAAGGAAAAACTACAATCAGAGCCACAAATTTTGTTTGACATCTCTTAAGGAAGATTTTTATTATTAGTTTGTTTTCTTTTCCAACAGAGCATAACTATGGAGTCTTTTTGTTCCACAAGACCCTTATGAAAGCCAGATTTGAGACATGAACCTGAGCAGTCCATTTTTTAATATTCTAGGTGACACTTTCTCTCTCTTCCTGAAGTGATAAATACCTTTAGTTTAATGTATAGAGAGAATCAGAAAGGTATGACTAAGATAAAGTGCATTCATTGTTTAACAACTTCAAAATCTTATCCCCAAAGCATTGTGTGTAAAATATGAATAGAAAAACTTTTGCTTTTAAAATACTGGAGTAGAGACGGCTCTGTGTCTTTGTCTTGTTGGAAATTACCCTTAAATAATAAAAAGAAAGAAAAAATGACAATATCTTTGATAAAACTAGAAAACATATTAACACAGAGCATAATATGAGAAGATGGATTTTCAAAATACCATAAATGTTAATCAGAGGTGCAGATTTCAAGACATGCTGGCAGAACACTGTAGCACAAAGTAAAAGAGACCTCCAAGACAGAAAAACCTGCTAATCCTTATTTTGAACAATGGAAACAGGGTGTGTCTATAGGTAGGGAACTCTCCTCTACTAGTTGGGGTTCAAGAAATAAGGGAGGAGCTGCCTAGCACAGATGTGTAAGACATACCTATGTTCAGGAAATCAATGGAGGCTGTGGACCGGAAGTGAGTAGTGTTACAGCTATCACTCACTTTCATCCAGGAAGAAATCAAGTCACTCACTCATGTAAACTTGCTCTGATAAAGAACTCACATGAGCCAGGAAAAGTTCTTTTTTGCTTAGAACGTGGCTCAGCTTTTCTCTGACTCCTCGCTGAAACATTGACAATAATTAAAGAAATAGGGTCTCTGTAAAAATAGTATAAAAAGGGTAAAAGGAAGAGGAAACCTTTTCTTGGAGAAGAATCACCAGAAAAATAGTGATATCGAACAGATAGAATTGGTCACCAGCAGTATCACCATGAAGTCTAGTAAGTTAATGAAGTAATATATCCTTATGAACAAAGTTGAAGCAAAAAACAAGTTCTCAGGGAGGAAAAAGAAAAAAAAAAAAAAACGGATGAAATAAGATAAAGTTTGAGTATTTCTAAAAAGGGAGGAGAAAAAAAAGCCATCAAAAAAATGAAGTCCATCTTGGTAATATGGAGGACAGGATTGAGAAAAGAAAGAAAATGCAAAGATAATTGACTTCCACTTTGGGCACATGGTAAACTAGATATTGTTCAAAGCCCTTCAGCTGAAATTTACCTTGATGCTAAATAGGCTTTAAAAACTGTACTACTTCTAACACATTTTGGAGTTCTATGTTAATGAGGACCTGTAGGAAACAGATATTGAAGCAGACAGAGTTAAGGGTGAAAATAATTAACCGGAGCCTGCCTTCTGTGAAAGAAAAAATGATGAGGAAGGAAAACGAATTGAATGTCTTCAGATCTGATGGTTTGAGAAGAAAGTAGAAAGTGAAAGAGGCAGGAAAAGCCTCAGACCATGACACAGAGAAATAAGTCTTAGCCAAACCAAAGAGGACTTTGAAACAAAGAGGAGTTTGCTTGAGGAATCCTATGTTGAGCAGAAATGATTAGGCCTAGTATCCCTTCTGCTCATAGCTTCAACTTGAGACCTCAGGCAGATTCTGAAGGCACTGAGGCTGACACTATCCTCCGAACTGCATTCCTTGTACCAGAACAGCAAATTCTTTTTTGTAATATTAGACAGATGCAACTCGACAGTTGCTAAAGTCCACCTCTTGGATCTTATTAATACACTTCTCCATATACATTTAGCAAGCAGTTCTCAGATTTTCTAGTGGAAGGAAATGGGGGAAATGTGTAGAGAGGTTAGTGAGATGAATACTAACCTCACAGATGCAGCTGTATATGGGACTGTAACTACCACAATCCTACCTTCACAATTTATTCTAGATTCTTTTGCCCTCAGCTAGCACCTCCACCAGCTTTAGTGACTTAACTAGTGATATGGTCCAAACCTGGTTTTCCAAGTTCCTGGTAACTATGCTGTTCTCAGCTGGGATTGCTGCATTTGAACGGTCACAGTCACAAGTGATCAAAAGAGTACCGAAAAACGTCCAAGCTGATCACTTGAGTTCATGTATATATCTCCAAACCTACCTTGTCCTTCTGGTAAGGGTAAGTTACCACACATATAGGGTGACTCCTCTTCTTACCTGCTGGTCTCTTGTACAAAAGGAGTCCTAAGTGCTCAAGTGACAGCCTTAACTAGTAGTTCCAGTAGCATCTTTATTTCTCTTCTGGAGAGCTTAGCTTCTTTGGAATCAGGACCTCTTATTCTACAGGGACAATAAGTACAAAATCATTTGGTATGCTATTGGGAATGATGATAAGTAGCATCATCTTTTTTTTTTTTTTTTTCCCCAGTCTTTGGTACCTAGCTGATGTGTTCTTTCTATCAGAGCAATAGCATCACATAGAGTTCTCTGGTTTAGTGTGCATATTGTGTGCTAGAAGGTAGTATCCAATTCTTGCAGAGTATTGCTCCTTCAGGGTACCATCTCAGGTGTACCCTGAGCTGTTTTTTCTAGTGTTCTATCAGGATAGCAACTTCCAGATGGTAGGGTGTGAGATACCTGCAGACAGTGTATCCCATTGTTGTGGTCCCACTTCTTTATCTCCTTTGCTGTGAGGTCGATCCCATGTTCAGATGACATTACACTTTTGTGGGAACAGGTGCTTTATAAGACCTCAAGATAGTGAGTGCTGGCCGAGGATCTCTGCAGGAAAGACAAGCACATACTCAGAATAAGTCACTGGCCGTTCCAAGATACCAAGTTCAGTATAACTAATTTGCTACCAAATGCTTCCCTGGAGGAATAATACCTTATGAGGGGCTCAGCATTGGTCTCCGTTGTTGAAAAGTTGGACATTCAAGGGCAGCCATTGCAATTCGGTCTCAGTAAGTATGAGTACATCTGTGGGACCCATGCACAGCTTCCATCTCTGCCACTATTGCCTATTGTGTCAGATCAGGAGTGGTTGGTGACAAAGGCTCCAATGCCACCTGACAAAGTTATTTTGTCTGGTTAATTTTTTTTTAATGGTTGTTTTTATTTTTGACAGAGATAGAGCATGAATGGGGGAGGGGCAGAGAGAGAGCAAGCCACAGAATCCGAAACGGGCCCCAGGATCTGAGCTGTCAGCACAGAGCCCAATACGGGGCTCGAACTCACGAACTGTGAGATCATGACCTGAGCCGAAGTCAGACGCTCAACGGACTAAGCCACCCAGGCGTTCCTGTCTGATTGATTTTTCATGAACATTCGCTGTGCCTCCTCCCATAAGTTAATCTGTCATCCATATACTGTCTCCTAAACCTTCTTGTCTTGAATCATCTCTTCTTTTTTCTTACAGGATCCTAACAAGTCAGGTCATTTGTCAGGTCATACTGCTCTTGAGTCCATATGTGTTTCCTTCTCACAGCACTTCTCCCTATATACAAAGAAGATGACTTGATGTATGTACAGCTCTGTCTGCAGAGAAGATATTATTTTGCCACTGTCTTTTAAGACCACCACTGGATTTCATCCACATTCCAAGCCTACCTATCCTTCACTTTCAGAAGGTCATACCTTCCTGCCACCATAGGTGAGACCTGAGGAAAGGGTGCTAGGACAATCATAATAGATCATATGGGAGCTTGGCTTACCTGCTCATGAAAAATGCTCATGCATCCTGGTACTGCTCATGTTTTATCCTGATTGTTCTATTTATACCTTATGATGGATGCTGCTTAGCTTTCTCGACTTAATGACTTGATAGGTTGAACAGAAACAAGCTCATGATGGCAATTTCAGTTGCATGGGCACTTAGAATCCCACGGTCAAGGGTTTTTCTCCACCAGGGCCCAGTAGCTTACTAACAGCTGTTTTATGAAGGTATATAATTCTCTGTTCCACATAGAATGGCCTTGCTTTACAACTCCAAGGGCCTGTATTATGATTTTCCCACTGTGGCTTAGATGAACTCTGTACTGCATCCTTTTCCACCACTGACAACTTTAACACTGTAGGGTCTTCTGGATGTCATAGCCCAGCATGTAATTGATTGCATCATATCTGGGACATACTGCAGAGCCCTTCTGTACTCAAGATCCCACTTGAAATTGATGGTATTTCCTGTTACCCATTCTGTGAGCTGGAAAAGCATTCAAAGATGTGTAATATATCCTCTTCAGAACCCCAAAAGACTTACCAGGCATTGAGCTTGCTTGTTTTCAATAAAAGATACAAGATGCCGTAATTGTCTTTTATTCAAGAGGTGGCATCCTGACACACATGTGACCTCTGTACCTCTAAACGCTTTGCTGAAATCACGTGCTTTGCATGTCTATAGAATTTATCTTCCATTAGCTGGAGAGCATGTGTCTTTCCAAATTCTCCTGCACGCTAGCCACCACTTAGTAATGCTGCCCAATAAATATGATGTTATTTATGCATTGGGTAAATGTGAGATTCTATGGGATATCCAAAGATCTATGGACTATGTTATAACAACAACCAAGGAAGTTAACATATCCCTGGGGCAAAATTATGAATGATTATTCTTGTTCATTACATTTGAATGCAAACTGTTTATGATACTCTTTTTTAGTTGAAGTAAAATAGAACACAGTCACCATTGACTTAATGGCCACCTATTGTATATATTAGTTTTCTAGGGTTGCTGTAACAAATACCATGGACCCTGTGAGTTAGGCAACAGAAATTTACTTTCTCACAGTTCTTGAGGTTCTAAAAGTTCTAAAAGTCCAAGATCAGTGTGTCAGGCAGCAAGTTTAGTTTCTTTTGAGGCCTCTGTTCTTGGTTTGCCACCTCTTACTGTGTCCTCACATGGTCTTTTCTCTTGGATTCATATGTCTGTATCCTAATCTCCTCTTCTTATAAGGACACTCATCATTTGGATTAGGGGCCACTCTTATGATCCTATTTGGCCTTAATTACCTCTGTAGAGATCCTATCTCCAAATAATAGTCTCATATGAAGATCTGGGAGTTAGGATTTCAACATACGAATTTATGGGGACACAATTCAGCCCATAAGACTATGTATCTGAGTCCATGCTATAATAAAAATTCTATGCCTCATATGTCATGATCAGGGTTACTACTTAGTTCAGCTTACTGTGATCTAAAACTATTCTCCAGGGTCCATCTAGTTTCTGTAAGGGGTATAATATCTGCCATCTTTTGAGATGTGGTTTATTTTTTAAGTTAATTTTTTTGAGAGAGAGAAAGAGTAAGAGTGGAGGAAAAGGGCAGAGAAAGAAGGAGAGAGAGAAGGAGAAAGAGAGAGAGAGAGAAAATATCTTAACAAGGCTCCATGCTCAACATAGAGCCCAATGAGGGGCTCGATTCCACAACCGTGGGATCATGACCTGAGCCAAAATCAAGAGTTGGATGCTAAACGAACTGAGCCACCTAGGCACTCAGAGGTGTGGTTATTCTTAATTCACTGTCTTGGCTGGGGCAGGGATGTAGTTTCAGAGGCTTCCATTTGGTTCTCCTCCCTATTAGATTTTACCCTACAGGCCAATGCAGGGTAAATCCAATGTAGAGGTTAACCCAACTTCCAATAGCAGAAGTGAACACTGGGTAGGTCAGTGGTCTCACTAGACTCAGTGTAAGTCCAATTTTGACCAGGACTCATTTACTATTGCCCCTCCGAAGCCCCCACATTAACAATGGAGCCCTGCTGATGCTTCAGGCCTCCAGATATCAATGTCAACTCCAACCACAGGACTAATAGTCCTTGAACAGTTTAGGAATTCCTTTTTCCCTGTACGTAATATCCAAATAAATAGTTATAGTGACTGAAGTGTCTCCAAATTGATGAAGATTTAGGGAACATAATATATCTTAAGTATGTAAAAGAAATGCATATGTAAGTACATCAAGGTGAAAGAAATTACGGAACACCAAGAATAAAGAAAATATTTTAAAAACAACAAAAAAGAAAAGATAAGATTATCTACAAATGAACAAAAATCAGCATGAAAACAGAATTCTCAACAGGAACAATGAAATATAGTGGATTCAAGGCCCTGCGGTCAAATACTGTGGATCTAATTTTTGTACCTAACTGGACTCTATTTTAAGAATGAGAGTGAAATACATATATTTAGATTAATAAATGGAGAGAAATCGCCATTAACAGACCTTCAATAAAGGAAGTACTGAAGTGGTACTTCAATGAAAAGTGTAACTCAGAACACAAAAAGAGATTCAAAAAGAAATAATTGAGCAAAAAAATGTTAGTAGAGATGTGGGTAAACCTAAGCAAAAATGGACTATATTAGGTCCTTTCTATAGTGTGAGCTTTCTAATCCTTTCTAATGTGTGAGCTAAAAATAAATAAGATAAAACTAAAATATTGGAAAATATAAAAGTTATGGATGTGGTAATACTTTATTTAAACAGAATCTGATTAGGTTGTATCTTTCTCAGTCTTTTCCAGGTTATATAAACAAAAGATTTTTAACTATGGATTCAAATAATGTCATAATGTGATTTAATAAATTTAAGTTTTGGTATTGTGCAGAGATTTTAAGCATATAGAAAACATGAGAATATTACTGTATTCTTTGCTTAAAAACCACATTTCCCATAACATATCCATATCATAAATAATACAAGAAACAATTTTTACCTATTAAAATCAAATTGATAGTAAAGTTTTTTAACATAAAATTTTCTCTAAGTAACTATGGGGTAAAAAGGGAGTAAAAAATGAGGACACAAGAGAAGTTAGAAATTAAGTAAGGTGGTCATACTAATAGATGTTTTTCCTATCTTTTTGTACTCTTTGTGGGGTAATTTTGATACAATCATTTAAAATAACACTGTACCTAAGATGTTATAATCAACATTCCATAAAATTCACCTACTTAATGTGACAATGCAATTACCTTCCATATAATTACAGAGCCATGCCTCCATCCCTGCAGTCAAAGTTTAGAATATTTTCATCACCTCAGAAAGAGCACCCTTTACAGTCTTTCTCCATTTCCTCCTATTCCCAAGTCATAGGCAACTATTAATCAGTTTTTCTTTTTTCTCTATAGATTTATTTTTTGCGGACATTTCATTCCATAAATGAAATCTACGATATGTAGTACAAATATCTATCCAAATACTTTGCTCTCTTTAAAATCAGGTTGTTTTTAGTTGTTGTTGATTTTTAACCATTCTTTATATTCTGAGCAGTCTCTATCAGATATATGGTTTGCAAATATTTTCTACCATTCTTTGAGGTTTTTAAAAACGTTTTATTAATGATGTCTTGGGAAAACACATGTTTTTTTGTTTGTTTTCTTTTGTTTTTGATGGAGTCTTCTTTTATTGCTTTTGCTTTTGGTGTCGTGTAATAAACTATTGCATAATCTAAAGTTATGAAGATTTGTTTGTGTGTTTTCCCTTAAGAGTTTTATAGTTTTAGCCTTCCATTTAGTTTTATGATCAATTTGAGTTAATTTTTGAGTATAGTAAAAGGTAGAGATCCAATTTCAGTGTTTTACATGTGGGTTTCCAGTTGTCCCTGAAACAACTATTTGATGAAAAGACTCTTCTTTTCCCCCATTGAATTGTCCTGACTCCCTTGTATAATACCATCAGACCACAAATGTACGGGTTTCTTGTTTTTTTTTTTAATTTTTAAAATTTATTTATTTATTTATTCATTTATTTATTTATTTATTTTTGAGAGACAGAGACAGGGCACGGGTGGGGAGGAGCAAAGGTAGGGAGACACAGAATCCCAAGCAGGCCTCAGGCTCTGAGCTGTCAACACAGAGCCCAGTGTGGGGCTCAAACCCATGAACTGAGAGATCATGACCTGAGCCGAAGTTGGACATTGGACACTTAACCGACTGAGCCACCTAGGCACCCCTGTATGGGTTTATTTTTGAATCTCAATTCTATTTGGTTGATCAGTTTGTCTATTCTTATACCACGAACATACTTTCTTGATTAATGTAGCTTTCTAGTGAGTTTTAAAAGTGAGAAATGTGATTCCTTCAACTTTGTTCTTCCTTTTCAGTACTATTTTATGCTTAAGATTATTATATCCTCTAGGATAATTGGCTCCTCTATCAATATACAATACTTCTCTTTACCCTTGGAAATTTTTCTGTCCTAAAACTAGCTTTATGAAATTAATACAACTATTTGAGCTTTCTTTTGATCAAAGTTAGCATTATATATCTTTCTCCACTTCTTACTTTATCTAAATCTTTATTTTTAAATGAGTTTCTTGTAAACAATGTATATTTGGGTCTTGTTTATTATCTACTCCGACAATCTCTTTTAATTGGTATATTTACACCATTTGGATTTAATTTGATTATTAACACAACTGGATTAATATCTACTATGTTTACAACTATTTTGTATTCATTAGTTTTTCTTTGTTTTTCCTCCCTCCGTGCTCCTTTTTCTTCCTTTTCAGATTTTAATTAAACATTTTATATGATCCATTTTTATCTTCTCTCCTATTGAATTAATTATACTTCTTTTAAAATATTTAGTGGTTTCCCAAGAGTTTGCAATATACATTTGCAAATAATATTTACCTTCGGATAATACTATACTCTTTCACATTTAATGCAAATACCTAATAATAGTGTATTACCAATTACTTCCTGCCATCATGTATGACATTGCTGTCATTCACTTTATTCAGCTATGTTATTAATCCTCCAATGCCTGGTTACCGTTTTTACTTTAAATAATTATCTTCTGCACTAATTAAGAATAAATAAATAAGTGTTTAATTATTTGAACATTTTTCCTTTAGTTCTTTGAACATTGTTACAGTTGCTAATCTGAAGTCTTTATCCCTCAGAGACAGTTTTTTTATGAGCTTTTTTTTTTTTTTAAACTGTATATGGGTTGCACTTTCTGTGTCTTTGCCTGCTTCATTTTTTGTTGAAAAGTGGGCATTTTAGATAACATATTGTAATAACACTGCTTACCAATCCCTTTGGGGGTAATGTTGTTTTCGCTTTGTCATTTGTTTCTGTGTTTAGTGAGTTGACTGAACTAATTCTGTGACATTATTTCCCTCTGTATGCACCCTCTGCTGTCTTTGCTCATATATATTTTTTTGCTTGTTTTGTCTTTTAGCAGCTACTTTCCCTGTGTCAGCATAAGTCATTTATTTGTCAAAGGCTGTACTTTACTCACCTTTAGTCAGTTAGATTTTTATTCCTTACCATTGAATTAATTTTTATACCTGGCCTGATGACTGTCATAGTTCAAGGAGTTTCCAGTTTTTTCCACATGATCAGTCAGGGACTTGTAGCTTGGATGTTCTCTCTTTGATCACTCTTGAGATGGCATATCCTTGGGCATTAAGTTTTCCATGCTCTATTCTAAATAAAGTTATTCCCCTTATAGCTTCTATCTTCCACTGGGTAGAAGCTCTGTGCTTTTGCACAGTGGCTGGGAATGGGAACAGAAGCCAGCCTCAGTCACACCTAGGTTCTACAAGAGAATATTAGAAGCGAGGTTACTTCCTGTCTTCCAGACTTTCCCCTGGGGCATGGAACCTTTGTCCTTCAGGTGAGCGAGGATAGGTATGGTCAGGGCCCCAAGTTTTCTGGACTTTTTAAAACATTTTTTTTGTCTGAAGTAGAGCTTCTTCTCTATAAGTAGGGGCTGGGTGGGGAAAGAGAGTTTTAGTTTTCTTAGCTGTTCCCACCTCAAATAGAGTTTTGCTGTATGGAGCTAGGAGGCCTGAGAAACACTGGTGAAGCTTTAGCTTTAGACTTAGAGCTGGAGAGAGAGGGAACCCTGGACTTCTTAGTTCCATGTGCGTAGAGTACTTTCCACAAATCTGAGCTAAGACAAGTTATGGGAAAAGGGGGCAAGTAATGGCTTAAAATGCCATGGATTCTCACTGTTCTTACAGAGATTTAGTAGATTTCCTTAAATGAATGCTTCTCTACTTTTTATGTGCTATTAGGATAATATCCAAAAACTAAATTGTGGTTCTTAAAAATAATTCTCTCCGTTTAAATAGTTGTTTTGTAGGGTAGAGGATTTGTCAAGCTCCTCACTCTATCACAAATTTGGGCATTTTCTAATTACTTCTTTTCCAGGTTACTAATCTGCTGTTTTGCATTATTTAGTTTGATATTAAACCTGCTTATTGATTTCTTAGTTTCAGTTATTATAGTTTCTATTGCTAGAACAGTGCTACCCAGGAGAACTTTCTGGAAAGATGAAACTATTTTATAGTGTATATGGTAGCCTCCATATAGAGCTATTGAGCTCTTTAAATAAGTTTGCGTGTAACAAAGAAATTGACCTTTCTTCTTTTCTTTTTTTGTCTTACAAAGGAATTGACTTTTACATTTTATTTAACGTCAATTAATTTGTTTAAATAGCCCCAATTGGCTCATGGTTAACATATAAGCGCAGTTCTAGAATTGACCTTATTTTTTAAAAAAAGGATTCCGTTTCCCTGCTGAAATTCTTCATTTGTCTCTGTATTTTATTAATATGTTCTAGTAATTTTAAAAACTAAATTATCCATTGGTCTCTTTCTTTTCCTATGGTTTTCTTTCTTATATATTGGTCCTCTTTTTTTTTTTTTTATCATGACAGGTATCTTCTTATTAGACTTAGTAGATGAGAATTGTGGGAATAAAATTGTAGACGATCTAGGTGATATTATCCTCTTGTAAAAAGTTTGGATTTTCCTTTGGCAGACATATTCCTTTGTTCACTACAAAGACATTGGTCTTATTATTGGCTGTATCTGTGGCCTTAAGTGTATCATGCAACAGCTCCGAACCTCAGTTTTCTCATCCATAAGTAGGCCTAATATTCAGCCTCCTTAAAGCAAAGATTGTAAAGGTGAATAATCAATTTCTGAAAATTTTGTGAAATCTACAAGTTAATAGGAAGATGAAGTTCCTATTAACAATTCATTTTTTCTGCATATATTCAGCAGTACTTTCACAGGTTGCTTGAAAATAAAAACATGATTTTGTTGGGTAGAAATTGTACTTGCTGTTACAAACAAGTTACTTCATATTTGTATGTATGTGTTGACTGTTTTTGAGTGGTCCATGATAGAGGAAAGGTCCTGCCTTCTGAAGGCAATGGATGGTTACAAAATCAGCTATTAATTAATGGTCTTATAATCACAAAGTGGGAACAAATTTGAGAGTCCTTTTAGTTTGTAGTCTGTCATGAGATTTCACAGAAGTGGGAAAGAATCTGAATGTTACCAGAATCCTAGGCCACAGTCAAGTTTTCTGGTACACATTGAAATCTCAAGTCATCATGAGAAACTGATAGAACCAATGGCACCATTTTTTTTTTTATTCTTAGAAAATTAAAGTCAGATTCTTTTTCAATGGGTGTGCACATTTTCTTATTCCAATCATTCCAGTGCAGCACAAAGGAAGGATCATTTCCTTATCTTGCATTTTATTAAGAAGGGAAGGACTTCCTTTGTACTTAAAACATCATCTTCCTGTAAACAGAATGATTAACTTAATATTGTCCACATAATTTCTAAGTATATAGATAAGATTAAGGCATTTATTTTGCCAAAATTTTGAGTTATTTCCCTTTTAATTCATTTTCTACACGAATTTCCCTTTTAATTCATTTTCTACACTTCACCCAAGAGAGTTTTTTTTATTACCTATTCAAAAACTGTTGCATTTTTGCCCTAAATTCCAGTAATCCTTGGAATCCTTTGACATCATGTATTATCTGAATAGAGCAATCTAATCTACAGTATAAAAAAGTTTTTGGTGTAAAATTGTATTTTTAAAAACAAAACTTTTCAAAATCTAGTGCCTATCATAAGACCTGTACTTTTCAACTTGCTTCCGACAAATAATAACCAATACTGACCATCCATTGTTCTTCAAAAGAAAAATGATACCCGATTACAGACCGCCAAGTTAAAAATATCTTTCAAAAACTGTTTAAAGGCTCATTTCCTTTCCTATCTTCTCCACAATGTGTTTAATGTACTTGATTTGGGTAATAACATCCAGCAGTCAGGGAAGACAAAACAGCTACCTTGATTACTCCCTTGGCATACTTATGCATGAATGGAGACTTGATGCATGAACAAAAACACTTCAAGGTCATATTCTTGATCTCCCTCCAGGTTTTTTTTTTTTTCTCTTAAGATTAAACTATAGTGTTTCCTCTCTTAACAAAAAAAGCAATTGAGATATTAAAACATGCCATGTTCACAAAGCCCAAACCCAAATAGCTATGTACAGATAAAGTTCTGCAGTGGGGCAGTGGTTCTATAGCATTGGATAAATATACCAACTATCTCACGCAGCTTCTCTTTCAACAGCTGTTTAATTACTTCTCTTCATTAATTGCAGCTTCAGAAAAACCAAAGAAAAACACACACACACACAAAACCCCAAAACCAATAACCTATCTATAATGACATGCCTCTGAGTTATTACTTTCATCATGACACCTATCAGAGAAATATACAAATGAAATATTTGGACATTACAAATAGCAATAAATTTGAGTTAAAATATTCTCCAACTCTAGTTACTACAACTGGAAAGACTCATTTCTTTCAGCTATTATTTCTAATGCTGCTAAAGAGATGCATTTGGGGAAACATTTATCAGAAGTACTAAATCAGCATTACAGATATATGCCAAGGGACCAGATGAAGCCATAATTGCAACCAATTTGTTTTTCAAATGAGGCTTTTTTTTGTTTTTTCAGAGTTGATGGATGGCCATATTTTCGAAGACGATATGTATCTGTCATGGATTAACACAGGAGAGTGATACAAATATACTCTAAAGCACGAAGAAGTGTTGGTGAGTAGAGGTGTATATAAATATATATAGGAAGAAATGAAATAATCAAAAGATCTATTTCATGCTTGACACTTACATAACATCCCTTCCAAGTGACATACAGATACAGATGCTGGGTTTATACTCAGGAGGTTGGGATTATAGGGACATGTCTTAAACCAGGAACTCTTAACCTGGTACTATTGACATTTGGAGCTTGATAATTTTTGTGTAGGGCCGGTGTCTGTGTTCTAGGACATTTAGAGGCATCCCTGGCCTCTACCCACTAGATGCCAGTAGCACCCACCCTGAGCTGTGACAATCAAAAAATGTCTCCAGATAGTCTCTGAGAGAAAATTGTAGTTGGTAAGAACCATTGGAGTTCAAGAAGGCAGAGGGCTAAAAATTCTGTGGTCGATATAGCATTATATTATCATATCCCATCTAGGAAAGTGGTGGATTTTTATGTCACCCATATGTTTCCTGACGACTCCTATATCTATAGCAATATCCCAAGCCTCAAATCTCTAAATTAATACTCTCTCGACTTAGAGGAAGTCTACATTTTTATTTCCTTTTTTTTCAGATTTCCTGCATAATTTCTTGGAGAGGCAACATTTCTAGGAGTGCTAGGGTAGGCAGAATTCTGACAGACACAGAGCTCCTTCTTGCATTTCTAGAATCTTTCTGTTCTCATGTCCATTCTTCTGATTATCCCTGACCTTTGTGGCTCAGGTTTGTTGCTCATGTGATTGCCAGTGTTGCTACAGAATTCTCTGTTTTCGGGGCACCTGGGTGGCTCAGTTGGTTGAGCTTCTGACTTCGGCTAGGGTCTTGATCTCACAGCTTGTGAGTTCGAGCCCCGCACTGGGCTCTGTGCTGACAGCTCAGAGCCTGGAGCCTGCTTCAGATTCTGTGTCTCCCTCTCTCTGCCCTTTCCCCACTTGCATTCTATCTCTTTCTCAAAAATAAATAAACATTAAAAAATTAAAAGAAAAAAAGAAAAGAATTCTCTGTTTTTAATACTTTCTTCCTCTGGCCATAAACACAATAAAATAAGAAAAAGTTTTTTTTCTCTTTATATGACTAATCTTTTCAAATGTTTTCTCAGAGCAGGCAGGTTGGGCCCCTGGTAGATTCTTCCTTTATTCTCCATCATTCACTTTCTTAGAGCAAATAGGCCTCCCAAGGGGCAATATTAAGGGGACAGTGAAACCTAGTCTCATATTCTCCATGAAAACATTATTGCTCTTTTGCAAACTCAGGTTCTATCGCTCTCTTGTACACTCTATAAGACTTACTTTGTACTTAGATATTTTCTCATAGAGTCTATTGTCCCACACAAATCAAGATCTATTACAGGAAATTTGTTTCTGTGCCATAGAACATTCCAAGGAAGTTAAGACATGTGTTAATCACCTTATGAATGGTTATAAGATGGCTTTGCTCAGGAGCCAAGAGGCTTCAATTAATAAGGTTTAACTTCTAATTCCATCTAATAGAGTTTTATATCTGACATAGCTTCAAATATTCTATTACATATTTTTATTTTATAGCTGGCAACTTTACCAGTGTTTTCATTTGTTGCAATAGTTCTGATGCAAATTATAGATATAGCTTTTATCCCCCATTTAATCTGTGAGTTTTACAATAACATTATTTTTTAACTTGACACATTTCTAAATTTATCTAGCAGAATATTGGGATGAGATATGGAAGAATAAAGAGAGTTGCCACTTTGTGTAGTGTAGTATTAACTAAAACTCGTGTATGTCAAACCTTTGCCCTCACTTTGCATGGTTTCCTAGTAACTGAGGAAATGTGAAAGTAGACACAGTTCTGATGTGCATCTGGTACAGTTAACACACTAGTGGGCAAAGTGAGGGTTGCCTTGGTAATTAAGAATAATGATGGAGAACTTAACTTGTACATATTAAACATGGGATAAAGCCTTCAAACTGAAATACAGTAGTCCTTATGTAAGAATGAATAGCTAGGTGCAGAGGAAGAATAATAGAAAGGCATTTCAGTAAAGATTTAAATTTAGTCTATTAAACACGGATTTTTCTTTCCTGACTGGATTATACATATTATGAATTTCACACATGACCTTCTTTCATGTTAGCCACTTAATCAGTTAATATGTTTGTTTATACACAATATAATAAATACCTATGACAAGACTACCTACAATACCATACCATATGTAGTATTTGGACTTGCCTTTTCACTTAACATTATACTATTATTATTACTATATTATTAATACTATATATAGTTATACCTCATTTACTTTTACTACTATATAATTTCTACTGTGTGAAAAAGAATGATTTATTTGCTCATTCTCTAGTTGATGGACATTGGATTGCTACCATTTATTTTTCTTTACTGTCGAGAACAAGTTTTCAGGAAGCTGTGAATTCTCCTACACACTTATTCTGGTGCACGTATATAATGTAAGAGTTTATTGTAGAGATGACTTTCTTTATCTATATAGGGTTGCTTTCTGTGTGTGTTATGACATAGGGATTTTATTGTTTGTTTCATTTGGAACTAATGTATTTTGGTTCAATTCCCATAGAAAGCAGAAGGGAGTTTCCTCAAAAATTTGAAGATAGAGCTACCATAGGATTCAGCAACCCTATTTCTGGGTATATATCCAGCAGAAATAAAAACAGGATCTTGAAGAGATATACACATGTCTATGTTCATTACAGTGTTATTCACAGTAGCCAAGATATGGAAATAACCTAAGTATTCATCAATAGATGAATGGATAAAGAAGATTTAATATGGGGGCACCTGGGTAGCTAGGTGGGTTAAGCTTCCAAGTCTTGATTTCAGCTCAGGTCATGATCTCACAGTGATGAGATTGAGTCCTGCGTTGGGCTTTGTGCTGAGTGTGGAGACTGCTCGGGGTTCTCTCTCCCTCTCTCTCTGCCCCTCCCCCACTCAGTCGCATTCTCTCTCTCTCTTAATATATATGATATACTCTCTCAGTATATATGATATACTGTGTGTGTGTGTGTGTGTGTGTGTATTCCTGATACATATTTAGGAATACTATTCAGCTGTAGGAAAGAAGAAAATCTTAACGTTTGTACTAACACAGATGTTCTTTAAGGGCATTTTGGTAAGTGATGTTTCACTTAGCCAGACAGAGAAAAACAATATTGCATGGTATCATCTACATGTGGAATCTAAAAAAAAAAAAGAAAAGAAAAGAAAAGTTGTACTCATAGTAACAGAAAATAGAAAAGTGGTTTTCAGGTACTGGGGGAGTAGAGGAAATAGAGATTGTTAAGAAGGTATACACTTTCAGCTATGAGATGAATAATTACATGAGAATCTAATGGTGACTATAGTTGATAACAATGTGTTGTATAATTGAGATTTGCTAAGAGAATATGAATTAAATGTTCTCACCTCCCTCAAAAGATGTGAAGTGATGGATGTGTAAATTAAATGGGAGGAATCTTTTCACAGTTTATACATACATAGATCACTATGAGATACAGTTTTAATATTTTACAAATTTATATGTCAATTATACCTCAATAAAACTGAAAAACTGTGTATAATAGAAGAAAAACTTACAAGTAAGAACTTAAAAGATATAAGAGAACAACTAAAAAGATTCTTTTTTTTTAATTTTTTTTAACATTTTATTTATTTTTGAGAGACATAGAGACAGAGTATGAGCAGGGGAAGGGCAGAGAGAGAGGGAGACACAGTATCCAAAGCAGGCTCCAGGCTCTGAGCCGTCAGCACAGAGCCCGATGCGGGGCTCGAACTCACAGACTGTGAGATCATGACCTGAGCCGAAGTCAGCCGCTTAACCAACTGAGCCACCCAGACACCCCAAAAGAAAGATTCTAAAACATCAGTTGAAGCTATCTTTGGTTGATTTCCACGCCCTCCCCCCAATTTTCACTTTCTACAATAAGAACACAGAAAAATAAATATTGCATACTGTTTAAAATGACAATGAAAGAGTATAGTGGAGAAATGGCCCATGTGAACTTCACCTGCTTCCCTTCTGCTCCTACTCCTAGTTTATCTACCTCTCCTGAATTTAGGATCCTCTGGGGCTGATAGTCAGCCAGAGGCAAATGAACTCTTGGCTGGTAATTTTCTGATCTAGCATCTGGGCCAGTAAATAGCGGAGCCCATAGAAGAGCTCAGACAGCAGTGCCCACAGAGTCCAGCACACCATTGAGATTCATGGATCCTTGGAAGCAAAGCCTCCTGTCATTGATCTCCACGATCTTAGTTTAGAGTTGATGAACAGGTGACCTAAGGTTCTTCCTATTCCTGAGTCTAAGTTAAAGTTAGTGTGAAGTGGCTAGAAGTGAGGAGGTCTCCTGGTATGTGCTCAGGAGGTAGCAGCTTGACTTCTACAGCACTGCTGGACCATTCATGCAGAGAACAGTTAACTGTGTCATCAGTGTGGTCGCTTACAGTACCAACACTCAGACTCGAACTTTAGCATGTCTAAGAAAAATCACAAATCCTCCACTTCTCTGGGCGATAAATTTGAAGGGTAACCTTGCCCCAGTGCTATAGTTTGACATTCTGAGGGGCTGTGTAGATAAGCCCTGTTAAATCAGAGGTGAAGGTTAGCAACCCCATACCTTGGACTGATCCTTACTCTGTGTTCAAACTGACATTTTCATCTCCATATGTTTGGCTCCTGGTTACAACTCCCAACCGATTCTCATTGGAAAGAGAAGGAAACAGAAGGGGTATGACTTATAAACTCTAATAATGGCCTCTCTTAATAGTTTTATAAAATTAGAAATACATTTCTATATATAATAAAAAAATAAATGCTAGTTAAGAAACACATGCTAGATAATCTTTAGATCAAAGGAAAATTACAAACTCCCTATAAGAAAG
The DNA here is from genome assembly GCA_030068075.1 of Paguma larvata. Lineage (NCBI taxonomy): Eukaryota > Metazoa > Chordata > Mammalia > Carnivora > Viverridae > Paguma > Paguma larvata. The sequence goes on along the minus strand of CM057828.1, from coordinate 28,991,872 downwards.
GATACTTAAAATTCATGAGAAATAGTGAAAGCAGTGTTCAGAAACATTTATGGCCTCAATTATCAGAGAAGAAAAATGAAATTAAAGTAGCTCAGTAATCACCCAAAGAAGTAAGAAAAGATAAATAAACATAAATGAAATATTTCCAAGGAAACCAGTATGGGAGTGGTGACCATCTTTTTATTATTTTTATTTATTTATTTTTATTTCCTCACCCTGCTTGGGTGATCCCTTTTGATCATTTGGGAGTACAGCGTAGAAGTAAAACTAAGGGGCAAGACAAGTTGTACAGTTGTATCTTGTGTTGGCATCACTGGGAGAGGCAGATTTTAAAAAGTGGCTTTTTCTCTAGAGAGATACTGTATGGGTTACTTCTAGACCTGTCACTGGGGATTCCCATCTGAGGCAGTCAAGGCTTCCCCAACTCAGATTGTAGCTTCTCGTGGCCCACTCTCATTTCAAATCTCTTTACCACCGCCCCTCCTTTTAGAAGACCTCAAGTCTATCTTTCTGACCAGAGACCTCATTCATTTAGCTTGTAGGAAATGTACATTTGAGCATGTCTTGCCAAATTCCCAAAGGGCAGCAATTCTCATTGTTGTCTCTTTTGTCCTGCCCAGGAGGGGCATGTCTCTCTGCTTTAGAGTTTCTAGGTGTGAGTCCTATCCAACTCCTGCACACCTCAGATTTCAGAGAATGTATGTCTAGCTCCCCATGCCGTCATGGAAGCCTCCTCATTTGGCTTTAAGCAAAGGGGAACACTTTTTGTCTCCAATGGAACACTTGCAATGTCCTTCACTATTTTCTCTTTAATTTTTTACTACATTCTTAGCCTTCTCATGGGTAATGGAAGCAGATGATGGATTAATTTTTATTGAACCAGTTTTGATACATCCTTTTCAAGTCCTACATAGAAAAAACTGGCATCTTGATTAGGAATGTGAGGGTAGCACCTACTATTCTCAGAATGGCAGCCTCAGCCAAAACTGTAAGCAGGAAGAGTCCCATGTGAACAGTGTGCAAGGAATTTGAGGAGACTATTTGCAGAAGAACATATTCAAAATTTCAACGAAGTATGAAAAGATGTTCAAACTCATGAGTAATATAATGTGTTGTTATTTTATACTAGCCAGACTTTTAAAATTTAACAGGTGTGATTAACACTTATAAGGATATCCTCATGCTTTGCTGATGGTAATGTGAATTCTAGATCTCTTTTGAAAAGCAATCTGCAACTTCTATTAAGAATGTTTTAAAAACTTATATACCTGTTGACCAAGAAGTTCTATCTTGGGATTCTCTCCTTTTGTCCTATAAAAATGAAACTGCTGATATGTAAGTATATATCATCAAGGATATGTATTTCAGCATTGTTCAGGATGGCAAGGATATAAAATAACAATAATTAATTGATAGAAAATTAACTAGTGGGACACCTGGGTGGCTCAGTCAGTTAAGCATCCAACTCTTGGTTTATGTTCAGGTCATGATCTCACAGTTCATGAGAATGAGCCCCACATTGGGGCTTGTGATTCTCTCCCTCTGTCTCTGCCCCTCCCCTGTTAATGCTCACAGACACACACACACACTCTTTATCTCAAAATAAATAAGTAAACATTAAAAAATAATAAAAAATCAACAATGAATATATCCTTAATAGAAGAATGAATGACTGAATATATTTACAATGCATTGTATGCCTGAACTAATATAAATCTATATGTCAATTATACTGGGATTTAAACAATTAAAAGAAATTACCATAAATAAATAAATGTATGTTATTCAACCCTTGAGAATAATGAAATAAAGGGGATCTGGGTGGCTCAGCTGGTTAAGCATCAGACTCTTGATTTTGGTTCAGGTCATAATCTCACGATTTGTGGGATCAAACCCCACGTCTGGCTCTCTGCTAACAGTGCAGATCCTGCCTGAGATTCTTTCTCTGCCTCCCCCCTGCTTGCATGTGCACACGTAGTCTCTCTCTCTCTCAAAGTAAATAAATAAACATTAAAAAAGAGTAATGAATTAAAACTATACGAGTTCTGGGGCACCTGACTGACTCAGTCAGTTGATCATACAACCGTTGATCTCAGGGTTGTGAGTTTGAACCCCATTTTGGGTGTAGAAATTACTGAAAGATAAAATCTTAAAAAAAACAAAAACATACTAATTCCCTTGTTGGTATTTCCCATGGATAATTATTTAGTTTAAAAAAGCAAGATCCAGAAAAATATACATACAGTGATCATATCTTTTGAAAGTAATGTGTACCTTTAAATGTATGTTTGCATTTATGTGGATATCTAGGAAGCCCATTATTATAAGAACATGAAATAAATAGAGAGTATATGGGTTACTCGGGGTTGTTGGGGAGGAGAGTGACATTAATAGATTAAGGGGAAAGTTGCAGGAGGCAAACAAAAGAGAAATACACATGTCTGAATCACATTTATGAAGGTATATAAATGTATGTGTATACAATAAATTAAGGCAACAAAAGAAAAATAATAGCACAGATTCTGAATTTCAATAGGAAAACAGACAAAACAAAAATCCCAGGGGACTATTGAGAGAAAGCTTGTCAGCTCATATTCTCATCCAGAAATTGAACTTCCATCATTCCTGTCATTGGAAAAGAATTAATAACTTAATAAATTGAGCCCAAGCACAGTCGACATGAAATTTAATCACTAGGCATAACTGAAGATACAAAAATCAAATTGTGAAAGATATGTACTCTTAACTTCAATTTTGAATCTTTCTAAGACTCAGAACTTTGCAAAATAAATTTTCTATAGCAGAGGATTTGTCTATAACTATAAAGCCAAAACAAAAACCAAAAATCTCTTTACTTAACTCTCGAAACGTTGGTGGTATTTTCTTCTTCATAACATCAGCTTTGTGTTAACAGCCTTGCAGGTGATTAGTTGATTTCTGAAGTCTGAACACCCAAACTCAAAGGACATAACAAGTCAAACAAATATCCTTATTTCTATAGACAGAATGTCTTGCTCTAACAGTGGTTCTCAAAGTATGGTTCAAGTACCCTTGGGGATCTGCAGGACCTCTCTAGGTGTAGACAAGTGAAAGACTTCTTTAATAATACTACTAAGTCATCATTTGACCTGTCACCTTAATTATCATATAAGAATTTCTTGAAGTTTTCCAGAAGCTACAGGATATTTGATACCACAATAAATTGAATTCAGAAGCAGATACTGGAATTTGATTCTTTTAAATATAGTTACTTTTCTATAAAATCATTTATGTTAACTTGTATGGGTTTAGTGTTATATTAAATAATTATTAATAAATTTTTAGTATTAATTTTTAGTGTGATAAATAACTATCATTACATATAGGCCCCATAAACATTAGCACTTTGGGACCTCAATATTTTTTGAGTGAAAAAAGGATCCAGAAGCAAAATGTTAGAGAAGTACCACTCGATGCTAATATGTTAAGCTTTCCCCTTTTGCACAAGACTGTCACCATTTTGGAGGGCATGTTTTATGGCAAGAAAAAGTGGAAATGAAAAGTACAGTTACATTTATATGCCATTAATGTAATATAAAAGCAGTGAAAAAAGAAGACATACAAGGTAAGACAGCAGTGGAATAGATTGTCGTTTTTTCACTTTTATTTTTTTCCAACTATAAGATTGTCACTTTTAGGCACTATTTTTGGGAGTGTAAAATAGTCTAACTTTTGGGAAACAATGCCTATCAAAATACAAAAGCTTTTGTATTTTCACTGAACCATGTCCCCCTTTTTTTTTTATGCCACCTATGAATGTGATAGTGTTTTTTATTTTTATTCTATTTTTTTATTCAAGTATAAATAATGTTACAGTATTATATTAGTTTCAGATGTACAATTAAATGATTCAGTAATTCTGTACATTTCTCAGTTCCCATAAAGATAAATATAATGTTAATCTCCTTTATTTGACCAAATTTCTCCACCTACTTACCCTCTGGCAACCAAAAAACAGAGTCTTAAATACAGACAAACTGGTGGAAGTGTTAATGCTGACTCAAGTTTGCAATAATTATCCAGCCATATTCATTGAAGCACTTTGTAAACTCCCCCCCCAAAAAAGGAAAAATTGAAGTGTTCATAAATAGAAGAATTGTACGATAAAATGTCCATTCTGTGAGGTACTATGAACATAATTAGTTGTATATTATAGATTCTGTGTCCAGTATACAACTATTATGATTATTTCAGAGATTTAAGTAAGTTTTAGAACAATATGAATAGTACATACTACATGTATTTTAAAAAAGAATAAGTGTATGTATGATTCTAGTATATGAGTAAGTGTGGGCAGGGAGTATGAGAGTGTGTGACTGGCATATCTTTCAGGAAAGATACAGAAGAGTCAATTAATGATTATTTCTAGCCGTGATAAAGTGGGATCATGGGAGCTTTTCAGTTTTTATTTCCTATTTATCTTCTTTGAATTTTTAAAACCCGTAAGTTACGCATTTAAAAAAAAATAAAGGCTAAAAATGATCCTTTGTTACTCAAAAAAAATTAATGATTATTTTAGAAGTTTGCTTTCAGGAAGATCCAATTACACTGGACATAAAGAGTTTCTTGAGAGGCCATAAAAAACACAGTACAGGTGAGTTCATTCTATGATAAGGTTAAATTCCAACCACTAGGCATTTTTAAGCATGTATTGAATGCGCAGCCAATTCTCTGTGCTGCTACAGAGACCTGAATATGACCTAATAGAGACTCTATTGACCCATCAATTTGCCAGTATGAGTTCAGGTATTCTTAATCCAGGTCTGCACCAAGAATAGAAGATTGAGGATAGAGGCAGTCATGGGAATTGAAAGCCAGGTGGAAGAAAAGCCCTAGCAAAAATTTTCCCTGAAGGAGTTAATTAATATTTCATGGTTCTGACGGGACATATGCCTGGGGACAGAAGTGACAGGCAGGAAGGGGAAATGAAGAAGACAGAGGAAAGAAACACCAACTTCATATTAGTGACAGTAACAATGTTTTCTCTGTCCAGAGAATAAGGTTTAATGTGTATTGAGAGCTCACCCTGGGCTATGACCAAAAAATTAATAGATATGTGTGTATGGCAAAAGGAAAGTTAGCTTTTTTCTTTTTCTTATGGATCCAATTGATCCAACACCATTTATTAAAAAGGCAGGTTTTTCCCCCAAGAGAAATGAAAACTTAGTTCATGCAAAACTCTGCATGTGAATGTTTATATGAGCTTTATTCATAATCTCCCAAACCTGGAAACAACCCAATTGTCTTTCAAGAGATGATAAAAAAAGGACTGTGGTACATACATATAGTATAAAACTACTCATCAATAAAAGAAATTGGATTATTGATAGATGCAGCAGTATAGATTAATCTCAAATCCTTTACTAAAAGAAGGAAGCCAGACAAAACTGGCAACATGAAACTATAGAGATAGAAAACAGGTCACCAGGGGATAGGGCAGCATGAGGAAATACTTTGGGGTGATGAAACTGTTTCATGGTTATGGTGGTACATATACAACCGTACACCCCTGTCTAATCCACAGAGGGATATTACTGTTTGTAAATTTTTTTAAATACTAAAATCCAAAGTTTTAAAAAAATCTCAAACAAAATTTCTCTTCCCCACTGCTCTTTAGTGCCACGAAAACTAGTGTATGGTGCTGTGCCCAAATAGAAAGCACACGGGTGTGGAGGCCAGCCTGGAAGCGGGAGCGGCTTCACTCATTTTCACTCAGAATGACTCAACGAGAGAACTTGGTTGTCTCGTTTCTGCAAGTCTCGTCTCTGCAGGGATAAAAAGCTCTGTTCCCCCAAAGGGGGCCTATCCACCCAGTGGACACATTAGTAGGTTTATTTAACTATAAAGCAGGCTAAAGTCCTCTTATGTACAGGGCTCAGCGAGCAACTTGGCCTGGGTAATCAACCTGATTATCAGGAGGAGGTAGAACCACTATTACTCAATGGGATCAGGGAAGAATATGTTGGAATCTGAAATTTACTTGAGCATCTCGATATTTCCGTGCTGACTTGTGCTAGTAAATAGACAAGTGTAACCATCCTGGTGTGAGAAGGCCATGGTGACCAAATGTCCTCACCCACAGGGATGAGAATCTAAGTCATATCACGTGGTAAACCACTAAGACCAGCATCTGAAGGTGAAAGGAACACAGAATGGATGGAAAAATAGGGAGAAATAGATATCAGCTACAGCCTAAAAACCAGCTTCAATGGCTAGGACTAAATTTGATCCCTGTAGACCTCCTTTTCTAAGTATCCTCCAGGAAAACAGACTCACTGGAATCCTGGAGTAGCTGCTCTTTGAATGTATATGGGGAAGAAAAGAGATCATAGGACTGCAGGGAGTGGCCTGTGGTGAGCACAGACATGGCCCACCCAGGTCCTTCTAATTGCTATGAATGTTGTCAGCAGACAGCCTTCAGAGTGGAGACTGTGAACTGCAGGGATCCATTTTCCCCAAGATCATTCCCTGCCAGGGGTGGTTTATATCCAATGATTGATCAAGGCAAGGGTAGAAAGTCTCTTTTAACCAAAAGTGGGATAATTATCTTGGACCATTTAAGCTTTACAGCTCCCCAAGAGCATGTCTGGCACTGTTGGGTTGGCCTGCCAGCCCTACATCTCCCTGTTCTCAGTCTGCTTCTTTCCCTTTTCTTCCATGGCTGTTGACCTCGAGGGTACTTCCTAATAAACATCCTGCATGCTACACTCTGTCTCTAAGAATCTGCTTCCTGTAAACCCCAGTCTGCAACATATGTCAACTAACTCAAAGCCTCTGCAGAACAAATCTTTTTTCATCCCAACTCCACTCTGTAAAACCCACTCTGCTCCCAGGGAGTCATCCTGAGCCCCGCAGAAGAATACACTAGTTATCGGTTATGTTTTCTTCTCCAAAGTATAATCTGAATCCATATAGTGAGTTCTTATTCTTAAAATGCCTAAATTATTAACATGGAAATTATCTAATCTCTAAGACTTTCCTTATGAACAAATTTATGTACACCATTAGTAAGTTACCTATCACCTTTCTCTTACTGAAAATAAATCATCTGGCTTATAGGTGTCCGAACCCTGGCTTACATCTCAGCAAACATAACTTTAGTGGCTTTGAAATACATTCTAAAAAAGCTCAAATTATATGCATTTATTTATTTCATGTCTTATGCTCAGGCTGGAATTAGCAGGTTCTTCATAATAGAAATAATGTAAACATCTCTTTTCAAAATGGTGGTATTTACTAAGTGTCTTTTCTAAGCATGATATTGTGGATTAGGAGGAGTTTTGTTGTATTCCATTCCTATCTTATTCAATTTATCACCAAATTTATTGAGCACATTTCTAAAGTTATACATATTTTACCTTTAAAAAAATACACACATGTAGAACTTAATTTTGATTTTTAATTTCGCAGGAACACAGTTTAGTATTTCTATAGACTGTCAACATTGAAGAGAAATAATACAAAATAAAATAATTTAAAAAGCATTTACACCCATTAGAATGGCTAAAATGCAAACAAACAAAACAAACAAAACACATGACAATACCAAATACTGGTAAGAATGTGGAGAAACTCATTAATTGCTGGTGGGGATGCAAAATGGTACAGCTATCTCAAAGAACGGTTTGTTTCTTACGTAGCTAAATCATCTTACCATATGGTCAAGGAATCACATTCCTAGGTGTTTATACAAATAAATTGAAATTTAGTTCCACCCAACAACTTGCACACAAATGTTTATAGCAGCTTTATCCATAATTGCACCGCAATGGAAGCGACCAAGATATCCTTCAAAAGGCGAATGGACAAACAAACTGTGGTACATCTATACAATGAAATTTTATTCAGTGATTAAAAGAGATACTCTATCATACCACAGAAAGATATGTAGAAACCTTAAATGCATATTGCTTAGTGAAAGAAACCAGTCTGGAAAGACTATATAGTGTACAAGTTTAAGTCTAAGCATTCTATAAATTCGATTTATTTTTTACATTCAATTCCTATCTCAGTTTTTAAATGAAATCTCATCCTTGATTGATTAGAGAGTGTTAGAGATCAGATGTAGGGAAAAGATGGGTTTTAGCTTATGGGGGTTGGGACAGGTGGCAGGGAAAGAAAAGGGACTATTGGTTAAGTGGAACAAAAGAACGTAAGTTCCAAGGAAGGGATGCCAAACGGAGCAGGCAGCATAGGTCAGCCCAACAATGAGAAATCAGTGTGAACCTGGCAATATTACAATTATTTAGAACAGAAGTGTTGGAATGAAAAGCACACAGGATTCCTTTATCAAACTTTTTAAAGAGCTAGCGTTTAGCAGTCAGAGGGCTAAAATATATGTTTAAGGATACATAAGGAATCTGTAAGTTGTAGACTAATGACAATTTTATAACCTGGGATATTAAGAAAAGAGTGGGTTCTCTCTAGAGCACTGTATCGTGGAGAGAGATGAAAAGAGAGGAAGGGGCGTTGTATCCTACAGCACTGCTTGCCTAAGTTTTTTTCTTTTTTCTTTTTTTTTTTTTAATTTTACAAACTATAACTTCAGAGGAAAGTAAATAAAGAGCTTGGGGTCAGAATCCAAGAAATCACCAATGTGAGAAATATCTTTGAAGTCTTCTCTTTCATTTTAGTAATGGATTTGGTTTTTACAGCCTATATTTCTCATTGTCTTAGTGTCTAAAAGCTGTGCCACAGTGGTCAGTGCTGAGTAAAATACTTTGGAAAGATGTGTCCAGTTTGCCCTGAAGTTTCATGCATAATCTTAGACAGTGGCTCTGGGGTATGACCCCAATTTGAGAATAATTTGCTTGAAATCCCTAAGTTGCACTATACTCCAGATCTTTGTGAGGTGGAGGAGAGTCATGGTACTAGTATTATTAACTATTTAATCTTCTACAATAACACTACTTCTCATCAGTACCATACAAACTCTTTTGTAAGTCTGACTATAAGACCAGGACTAAGTCACTTTAACTCTCTATGATGCTGAATCTGAGTGTTATAAAATCTTAACTTTCTTATTTTGAAATTAAGACTCTTTGACTCTTATTGGTTCATGGAGATCCAATTTGAAATGTATATTCTGTGGATGAGTCAAAATGACATTTCCTAGTAGAAAAAACTTCAGAAAACTAGACATAAGACTTGAGTTTTATTCCTAGGTTTATCATTTAATAACTGTGCAACCTTGGACCAATAACAATATTTCTGAGACTCAATTTCTCATCTGCAAAAGTCAGAGATATCTCTTGCCTTATTCACTTGCAGGGAACCTGGGAAGGTGAAATGAAATAATGTGGTATACAAGTGCTTTTCTAAAGCTCATTCCACCATGTAGTATTGCCCTAAATCCTGTTTCTAGAGCTTTATTATTTTTAAGGACAATATTGTAAGATTACACTCTGGAATCGCATTCATAAATTGCCTTATCACTAGTTAGATATCAGAGGCCTCTTTCTCCTCAGGAAAAGAATTTTGATTCCTTACTATTTCCTCCTTCTCTCTTGTTTTCATAGTTTTTGCTTCGCAGTAGTGCTGCTAGCCATGAAGATAAGATGAAGGGGTTGCACATAGGACCAACTCTTCATTTTCCCAATGTTGCAAAACTGGTAATATATAATAAGCAGTAAAGTGAAGAGTCTAAAATTACTTTATATTTGGCCTTAAAACTTCATTCATACTTGTACGTGAATGAAGATACCACTTCTTTACTGGGAATTCACCAAAATAATAAAGACAAATCATAATGGGAGTGTCTGGGTGACTCAGTTGATTAAACATCTGACTCTTGATTTTGGCTCAGGTCATGATCTCAGGGTTGTGAGATCAAGCCCTGCTACAGGCTCTGCTTTGGGCTTGGAGCCTGCTTGGTATTCTCTCTCTCCTTCTCCCTCTGCTCCTCTCCCCACTCATGTACATTCTTCTCTCTCTCTCTCTCTCTCTCTCTCTCTCTCTCTCTCTCTCTCTCTCAAAAAACAAATTATAATGAACTCACCGTTCACATTTCTGTTTCTATATTTCTTAGTTTCTCATCTGTCCCCACTGTTGAAACAAGTAATTTCTGTCATTTATTTGACTGATACAAATAATATCACCAAGGTAGAGTTGTCTTCTTCAGCTTTTTGGGGTTTTCCTCCCTAACACAGAGACAATACTATTTTTTAGTGTTCTCTTTTGAATCGATTATTTCATTGAAATAAATGTTCTATTACACTAAACAAGTTATATAAGTAGCAATTTAAGTAATTATTAAGTATTTGAAAGCAAGATGATCTATAGATAATTCATGATTGTTGAATAATCCATAATTCACTACACACAATAAAACTTTTTTTTTTAATTAACTGATCTCAAGAAGGTCAGTTATATATTGGAAAACAGAGGTTATACAGAAATCATCTGAGAATCAAAGGTTAGAGTTATTTTCATTAACTTTCAGTTTTATATGTAGTGAAATAATCTTTTTACCTAAACACACACATATCAATGCCACTAATTTTTTTTTTTTTAACATTTATTTATTTTCGAGAGACAGAGCGTGAGCAGGGGAAGAGCAGAGAGAGAGAGAGAAGCAGATGCAGAATCTGAAGCAGGCTCCAGGCTCCGAGCCATCAGCACAGAGCCCGACGCGGGGCTCGAACTCACAGACCGTGAGATCATGACCTGAGCCGAAGTCGGCCGCCCAACCGACTGAGCCACCCAGGCGCCCCAATGCCACTAATTTTAATTGCTGTTAGTACTGAGTAGTAAGGAAAGGTTGCATAAAGCATCTGTATGGCAACTGTTTTAAACTCATTTGTTACAGAACATAATTTCATATAATGGGCATTGATTTTCAATGAAAAATATTTCATAATTTTCAATATGAAAAGTTTTTATTACTGATGTGTTAGGAAGAAATATTTGTTGATTTTATTTGGCTATATGATGATTCTGTTCTAAATTTCTATTCTACTTTGACATCAAAATGTGCTATACTAAAGCTTTTTAAAGGAACAGCTCTTGAGGCGCCTGGGTGGCTCAGTCAATTACGTGTCTGACTTTGGATTTCAGCTCAAGTTGTGATCTCATGGTCTTGGGATAGAGGCCTGCTTAGGATTCTCCCTTTCCCTCTGTGCATGCTCTCTCCCTCTCTTTCTCAAAAAACAAACAAACAAAGAAACAAAAATGGGCAGGCAGCTCTCATGTAAGAATTAATGCCAATTCTATATAAATTTCTTAAATTAATTTTTGAGTATTAGGATTATATTCTATAATTTCTAGTTCTTTGTGCTATTTTTTTCTGAAAGGTCTTCATATGAAACCCAAATATTATAACCTTACTTAAATATAGTACTCTTTCAACATTCACTTTCATCAGAACTGGGATTTCCAAACCAAGAAGAGAAGATGGATGATATTGAATACTTCTTCCTCTAGTATAATTCATGAAAGTATAACCTCACTGTATTAGTTATCATTTGCTGTGTAACAAAATATCTGTAAAAGTGCTACTCCTTTCCTTGAGTACTTAGCAACTTAACGCAACAGACATTTCTTATCTCACATGAGTCAGGAAATTGCAAGCATATTAAGTGAGTGGTTCTGATAAAGGTTCTGTGGTAGGCAGAATTCTAAGATGGCCCTCATGATTCCTGTCCCCTGGTATCCACACTTGTATGTAATCCTCTTTGAATCAACAGAATATAGCAAAAGTTAAGGAAATTTGCAGAGGTGGAGTTTCTTTGACTAATTGGTTGACTTTAAGTTCCTCAGATGGAGATTATCCTAGATGTTCCTAACCAGATGAACCCTTTGAAAGAGGATCTAGAGGTCAGAGAGGCTTTTTTTTTTTTTTCTGGCCTTGAAAAAGCAAGTCACCATGAATTCTACAGCAGCAAGGAAATTAATTCTGCCAACTAGAAACTTGGAAGAGTATCCTGAGCTCTAGAAAGAAATCCAGCTTAACCTCAATTCATTTTCATGAAACCCTTAGTAGAAGACCTTCCTAAACTGTGCCTGGACTTGGATCCATGGCTTGCATCTAGCATGGCTACATCCAAGGACACTGTGAGATAATGAATATGCATTGTTTTAAGCCACTAAGTGTGTGGTAATTTGATACATAGCAACAGGAACCTAATACAGGGTTTTAGTTGGAGTTGTAGCAAGACATCAGCTGGGGCTGAGATTTCAAGATCTGAAATCTTGACTGGAGTTGATGAAGTCTCTTTCAAGGTGGCCCCATGGCATGGCTAGTGGCTGAAGTCCTCAGTCCTCTGCCATGTGAACGTCTCCATTGGGGTGCTTGAGTGTCCTTAGGACATGAGGGCTAGCTTCCACCTTCCCAGAACTGCTTCATCTGTTATAGCTGGTTTCCCTGAGAGTAGGGTGGTGAGAGAGAGAGACAGAGAGAGGCAGAGAGAAAGAGACAGACAACAGCAGACATAGAGACATGCACAGGGAGAGAGATAGAGACAGAGAGAAGAACAGAGATAGAGACAGACGAAGAGACAGATAGACACACACACACACACACACACACACACACACATACATACACACACAGAAAGAGAGATGGGGGAAACAGAGATTGAATATAACACAAGATAGAAGCTGAAATCTTTTTATAACCTACTCTTGGAAGTGATTCGTATCCTTCTACAATTCCTTTTGCTGGAAGTGAATCACCAAGCTTATCCCACACAAAAAGAGAGGGGAACTAAACTCCAATCCTCAAGGGAAGAAGTATCAAAGAAGTTTTGGACGTATATTTAAAACCACCAAACTCTTATTTAGCTTTCTGGCTCCTTGGATTTCATATAGGTGTTAGAGAAGCAGCCATTTTAGCTGTATATTTTAATTTCTAAAATTAGTAAGGTTGAGGTCCGGCCAAAATTTTTCATTATTTAGAGACTTTGTTCTCTAAACTATTCATTTTTAAGTTAGCTTTCCTGCATATTCATATGGTGTGGCAACTTTTTTCTTTCTTGCTTGTATTTTCTTCAGATTAACTTGACTCAAATAGGTTCTAATAAAGTAATGTTCCCATTTCAAGTGACTCACTTGGCAGAGGAATCAAGTTCACCTGCCAATAAGATTGCGGATCGAGGAGGGTTTCAAGGGGTGGATAGAGTTAGAAATGAGAGAAATGAGAGATATTTCATAATTTTTCTAGCTGTAGGAATCAAAATCTCATGTTAAAAAATAGCTCTGTGTATACATAAATTAGTGACAACTTTACTAAGTCCATTGGTATTCACAGAAGGGAAATTTCTACACATTTAAATCTATTATAAATATATTTATTGGGTAAGAATAAAGCATATTACCTGAGTGAGGAATTTGCTAATTTAATTTCTGTAAATCCTGTTTTCATATTACAAAATTAAATATTTACTGACCCCTGAAGTTCAAGGTATGTGACATTACAAAAAATGATTTTTTTTTCTCTCAGTGTAGAACTTTGTGGAATGTAAGACAGTCTGATTTCAGTGCTAAACGCTGGACTTTAGGAATGCCTATTCATCTTTGAATAATAGTTGTTTTCCTTATATGCATTCAAAAAATACTTAATTTAGTACCTAATAATAAATACCTACTCTAGGTAAGGCTGTGTGAAAGGCTAGTGATATTTATATAATATATACAGTTACTTCCTTCAAGAACTCTGTTCACAGTTCAATAAGAGCATAAAGCAAACCTATGTGAGAACCAGGGAAAGGTGGGTCAGGGAACTGGCACTTACCATGAGTCTCAGAAGCAGAGAAAATACTTTACAAAGTATTTTCAATGTGGAAGAGCATTGAGAGAGTGGGAAGACAGTGCACAAAGGTGAGAAGAAAGAAGAGAGGAAGAAACTCAAGTAGAAACGGTCAGTGGAAAATATGGACATGTGGCTGAAGAGCCAGTAAAATATTAATTCAGAGTAAGTTCTCCAGATATCACAAAATAAGTACATTTTTTTGTTTTGATAATGCTTATTTTGAAAGTCATAGAAATGGCATGATGCTCTTCACTTTTTTCTATACAGCCTGAAGTCACTGTGCTGTTTTATGAAGAAGGGCTAGTTCACAGGCTCACAGCATATTATATTAATATAGAGCCAAATAAAATAGAAACTACAGACTATATACCAAATTGAATAAGAGTTGTTGATATTCAGTTTAGATAAATGAGTTTCACTATGCAGTAGACATCTTTCTTGGATAGCCTAACACACTTACTACTGCTAAACTCAAATGCTTGCTTGATGGTCACACTTGCCTGTCACTTCCCTACACTACTCAAAATTTATTCATTTACTCATTCACCAGTTGTTTATCAAGTGTTTATAAAATGCTGAGCTCTATTCTTTGCTTTATGGATAAAGCAGTAAATAAAGTTCTCAACCTCAAGGAGCTTTTGAAATCTAGTGGAGGCAAGAGACAAAAACAAGTAAATATATCACATATATTTATATCCATATGCAGGCATTTGCCAAGGAATAATTTAAGCATTAAAAGGAGGGAATGGAGTGGTTGGTATATTATTAGTTTATTTTTTTAAGATACTATTTTATATACAGGAGTAAAGAAAGGCTTCATTATGAAGGTGGTATTCGATCAGAATCCTGAGTGAAGAACTCAAAGTAGAAGGAAAAGCCAGTTCAAAATCCCTGATGTAGAAGGATGACTAGTGTAGTAGAGAAACAACAAGCCAGTGGGCTTGGAGTGAATTAAGTGTCAGGGAAGAGTGATAGGAAACAAAATCAGGGAAATAATGATTGCCAGATATCCAGGGACCTTGTAGGACATTGCAGTGAATTGGGTTTTTACTTTGAGTGAGAGGGGAAGCCACAAAAGCATTTTGGGCAGAGGAGTGACATGATACATCACTTGTATCATATATCACATATGTCATATATCACACGCACACATATATATTACATATATATAGCACCCATGTATATATCACATATATATGTGTGTATCGTATATCACATCATATATCACATGCTTTATCGCCTATAAGTAATAAAAGAATCATTTATATACTCTGCTTTGTTGAGAGTTAAGATACTAAAGGCCAAAGCTAGAAATCTAATTAATAAGCAGGCAGTTTATGTTTAGCTTGGATTAAGGTAGTAGGCATGGAAGTGAAGGTCAGTTGGATTTCGGGAATGTTTTAAAAGTAGAAGGGGAAAAGTTCAGGCTGGAACTAGAGATTTGGGAGTTTTCAGTATATAGATGATAATTTAAGCCACAGATCTGCAATGTGACACCTAAGGAGTAAATGTTGACAGGAAAAAAACAAAACAAAACAAAACGAACAAACAAACCCACAAAAAAAGCTCCAGGACTGGACTGTATTTGATCTTCACCATAATCAATGCTTTTAGTAAAATCTAAAAGTAAAAGTAAGTTTCCCTTCTTTTTCAACTTTAGAGTACCTGGAGTACCAGTAAGCAGAAGTAATAGTGTTGTTTCAATGAGTATCATTAAATCAGGAAACATTAGAGGTCTTGAGCATTTTTAACTTCTCGAGAAGATAATATGCTAGATAGTCTGCTCTTGGTCATCATACTCCACCCTCATAGAACTGCATTTCCCAGAATCACCTTCCCCGAATTGGTCCAGGGAAGAGTCTGCCAATAAAAGATACTCACTTGAGGTGGAAGGGAAGGAAAAAGTATGATTCTGGAGGCATTTAGGATAGCCTTTTGGGAGGACAGTGGTCTTAGGTTTGCAACACTTTCAGGTGATCTCTTAGAACACTGCCTCAGCGTGGGAGGCACTGATCAAGTTTTTTGTCTAATTTCAATTTCATATGTTATAAATTTGTCAGAAGCTGTTAAGCTGATAAAAATCTTCAAAGCTAATTCATAATATGATTTGGTACTTTTCACAAGCAAAAAATCACTCAACGTTGCCCATCAAACTAGGCTATCAAAAAACACTGTATATTTTATCATAGTCATGAGATGAAAAGAGGCTGGAAATAAATATAGCAAATTTAAAATTTCTTATGCCTTTATATATTTTTTGAATTTTTATTTTTATGGTGTGAAACTGGAATATTTTATTTTCAAAGAAATTTTCTTTTAAAACAAATATAAGAAAAATATTCAAAATGTCATTTGAAACCTATTTTAACCTCTTTTACCAGATAAAATAATTTTCAAGAAACATATTTGAAAATAAAAATGAGTATGTTCAAGGCAGATGAGGGTATTTCCATTTCTACTCTGCGCTATTTAGAATGCTTTTTAAAATATATAATTTACATCATTAATTTGTACTCTATGCCTGAAGAAAGAATCTACTAAGAAAAGATTACATCCATCTTGAGCCTTATTATCTCGTGAAAAATGAGCAAAATCTGAAAAGTAATACTGCCAAAATAAAAGGTGAAATGATTGGAATAAAGACAAAGTAAGGTCAGGTCAAAATAAAGACAAGTAAGGTCTGCCTCATTAATGGGCCATATTCTTCAAAGCAGTGAGTATTGAATGAGGACCTGGCTATTCCACTATGGACAGAACTTTCTGCCATTTCTATAGAAATTAAATTTGCATTCATCACAACTACTCTAAATTGACATCTTCCTAAGATCTTTATGAAAAGAAATGGACTTTTAAGGTCTATTTTGACATATTAGTTTATAAAGTAATGCAATTTAAGCCTCTATTGTTCATCTCCATTATAAAAGTAAACAAAAGGAGTAGATATAAAATCTGCTTCTGCAGCTATATTCTGAACATCACCCATATCTCATCTCTAAATATAACTTTCCTCAGGAAAGGAGCTCAACACTCTCTCAAACACTCCTGGAATATTTGCATGTAGTATTTAGGGCTAATTTAGGAAGAGCTGGTACTTGTTTCCATCACTACCATGAAACATTTTTTATCAGCTCCTCAATGAGCTCACTGAGGGACAGTGTGGGGGTCCGAGAGACTCAGGATTGAAGGCAAGCCTCCCAGTCACCATAGGAATACCGTGATCAGTGTGGCATCTGAATCTCAGTTCCTTCATTTATAAAATTGTGTTGAAATACTTTATAGAGTTGTCGAGATCGTATATACAAAGAAGGCCACAGTGTCTGGGACATTTACATGCTTGGTGAATCATTAGTGTTATTTTTCTAACTATTATTTTAATAGTTTATGAGAGGCAGGTGCAATGCTCAGGGATGAAGTTGCTTTCTGAGAAACTTAGCTTGTTGACTAATTCATTTGGAGTTGTTGAGAGAGGGAATTAAGCAGGACAAGTAGGATGGATAAAGATACAGTGATCTACCTAATTCTCATTAGTAGTAAAACTACTTATTGGTAATACAAAGAGCTACTAATCTAGAAACAAAGGATATGGGAGTATGGCAGTAAATGCAGATAAAGTTATTCCTTGTATGTGAGCCACATCTACCATTAGAATACCATCCCAGACTTCTCGAACTGTGTGTCCTTTAAACTCAACTGCTTACTGCATATCTTCATTTGAATGTGGTAGACATACCTCAGACTCAACAAACTGGACTAATGCTTTTCTCTTAAAATTCTTTTCTTCTCCTACATTCTCTACCTTGGTGTTTTAAGATGGTATCCATTCGGTTATTCAGGCCAGAAGCAAGGAAGTCACTTATCTTCATTCTTACTCCTCTGCTATCCAATCAGCCATTATATCCAGGGGCAATTACCTCCTAAATACTTATCAAATCTGCCTACTTCTTTCCAATTCCTCTATTACCACTGAATTTAACTCACCAACATCTTTTACCTGAACTACTATAATAATATCTTAATAGTTCTGCTTCCTCTTGCCTTCCTCCAAAACATAAAAAAAAAATCTATCAGTTATAGTGTTTTTGTTTTTAACCCCCAAATCCATTTGGTTATATGCTTCTTCTGTTTGCAAGTCTTCCATAATTTCAACATGAAGGTGGTTTCTGAGAAACTTGTGATAAATTGTGATAAAATCTAAAATCTCAGAACAGCCTAAAAGGATCTACCTATTAAGGATACTTTTCCAGTTCAATTGTGAACTGCTTCTCCCAACCCTTATTAAATGTCAAAACCTTTACACATACTGTTTCTTATGCCTGAATCCTCACTCTTCTCAGTTGCCTGGCTAATTCACATTTATCTTTCAGAGGTCAGCACAAATGTTACATGCTCACTGTTAAAGCAGTTAGATAAGAAGGCCATTAGACTAAGGTGGCTCTAATGCCTTGACATCTAAGTAAGCAAACCAAAACCCAAGCCAGAGAAATTTCTTCACATGCCTCAAGGTTAAGAAATCTAAACCAAAGAAAGACCAATTACACACAGCAAAATAGGCATTCCCAGGTAAGTCAACCTCAGCTGTAACCAACCAAATGATGTCCTTGCTTTGTTTCTACATCTTGTCTATAAAAACCTTTCATCTAGCTCCTGTTGGCAGAGTGTTTCTGAACACTGCCCAATTAGAATCGATGTTTGCTCAAATAAACTCTTGAAAACTTTTAATGTGCCTCAGTTTACTTTTTAACATCTCCAATGCCTTTCTTATCTTGCAGACAGGAATAGACTCCCCTGTTACATGCTGCCATAATAACACATTACTTTTGTGGCATTTATCACAATGACAGTAATTCTTCACTTAATTATTTATTTGCCATAGTCACCCAATTAGACTATAAGCTTCTTGGTAGCAGTCACATCTTCAATCCTTGGCCTCTGGAGAACACATTATCTGTTGATGATAAACTTTTAAATAATACTTGACAACTGTATAAATATAAACAATGAAGGATGCAGTAAAGAGCCTATTTTGACATCTCCAGTCACAGTTGAGTCTAAGAGATAATTCTAGCCCTACAGGTAAGCTCTTAAATATTACTGTGGCTAGCTGATTTACCATTGAGGATTTCTTTTCTTACACCCCTTATTGAATGTGGAATCAGAAGAAGTTATATTACTTTAGAGCTATGAGACCTTTGGCTTCTCACTGGATGTAAAAGTTAAGGACAGGGTTCCGCTGCATGTAACTAATAATTTTAGGAAAAGTAGCTTAAGCAATGTAGCTGTTATGTTACTCCCTCAAAGCAAGAAATTCAGATGTAGGCAGCCTGATGTCTCAGGGATGTCGGGGTTGATTTTTTTGGCCTTTCTCTACTCAAGATGGCTGCTGAAGCTTGGGCTTACAGATCTGCAGGGAGGAAGGGGGGAGATATGCCAAGAGCAAAGTGAATACATGTGGTATTATAGAAGTCCATTTCCTATTTACATTGCTTTTCTAGAAAGATTTCCCAATAGATTCACTTGCATCTTTTTGTCCAGAAATATCACTACATGGCTACCCATAACAGCACAGGAGACCGAGAAATGGTTTTTAGGTGGAAACTTTGCCAAAACCAACAAAATCAGTATTCTGCTAAATAAGGAAGAAGAAAGCATAGTTACTGGAGATGTTACTGGCAGACTGCCCAGCTTGAAAATACCAAGTTTCAGTTTCTTTATCAGAAAACACAAGATAAAAATATAAATGTTTCAAGGTGTTTATTAATATTAACCAAGATAAAAAAATATTAAAAGGGCATCATTTGGGCTCTCTGCAAATTTTGGGTATAAAATAAAAGTCTCATTGTCCCAGATGTGAAATATAAGGTAATATTGGCTAACAGATGTTTATGGGTTTACTTAGAACTCAAGTCCATGGGCATGGATTATCCAAAATTGAAACAGTCTTGACTATCAAAATGGAATCTGGACATTGAACCCTAGATATTGTCTTGATTTTTGTATTCTGAGGGAGAAGTATAGACAGGTGTTTCTAGAGCAACTAAGTTGGAGGTTGGTTGCTGGAAAGTGGCTGACCTCAGAGTTTTGAAATTCTAAGGGAATTATGTGAAATCATAGAGAAAGGAATTTATTTAATTTAAATTTGGTTATATAATTCTATCCAATAAGTTCATTCCAATTACCCTCTATATCTCAAATGCTCTGGAGCACACTAGAAGAAGAGATTATTTTGTCCTTAAAAAACTAAAGCCCTCTCTATAAGTAGAATCAATTAGAAAATAAGTTTTTTACTGTGGATTTACACATACTATGTGTATGCATGCGTGCCATGCCTGTGTAGTGTATTCTGTGGCAGTCTCGAGAAGACAAGGCATGCTTCCATCTTTGGACAATGAGAATCCATAAACTTCATCAGAGGAGAAAAGTAATATTTTATCTTTTCTCTCTCTTATGTTTATTGCAAGCCTTTGGAAATACTGGAATCATCACTTTCTGACTTGAAAACCCCATGAAGCAGAGAAATCAGTTACTACTTGTCCTTAGATCTTCAAGGTAAAATATGCCCCTAGTCTGTGTTTACAGAGTTTTTAATTAAAGTGCTCCATGACTTTAATCTTATGCCAAGGTTTTGTGGAGATTTATTTTTCTCATAAAATTTGGATTATATTTTCTATTTCTCTGTATTTTCTGTCAGTCATACAATGTGTTATGTTTTTTATTCTGTAGTTTTCCTCATTGTATCTCGTGTCTCTATCCCTTATGCCTTACCTTTTTCAGAATGCTTTTCATTTTTGTCTTTCTCTCTTACTTTTCTTTTCTAAGTTACTGGAGGATAATGATTTTGGTAGTTTTGACAGGAAGTGATAAAATTATTTTTTAAGTTTTATTTTTTTTCCTAGTAGATCCCATACCACAGGTTAAAGAAAAATGTCCATGGACTCACTAACTTCATTATGTTCTTGATAGACTTTTTAGTATATGCTGGGTAGAATGCTTAGAAACTTTAGATGGTTACCAAAGGAAGAGTTATCGTTTCTGACTGTCTTCCTCTTTCATGGTATAACTCCACTGAAATATCTGAATGTGCCATTTAATTTAAACCAAGTGTCCAGCCCTTTGGTTCACAAGTTTTCCCTCAACTAAAGAACATCTCAGGGTGTATAGACTCTGTGTGCTGAATATGATGACTAATTGGAGCTACACATGGCTTAATAGGAGTCTGATGTTCTGAGGAAGATAAATGGAAAGGACAACTTTGCTGAACAGTGGAGCCACTGACAGGATACAGTATCAGTATTGGGAGTGCCAATTAGAGTTGGAAGTGCAATCCCCATTCCATTCACTGTGCCTTAACTTTTCAATAATGGCCCTAACAGTGTGTGTAAGTGTTCCGTGTTACTCCTGGTAAAGTCTCCATCCATGAGGTACTGCAGTTCTATAGAGGCCTAAGAGCTATGTTGGAAAAATTGGGATATTGGCATTAAAGGAAGAGATAGTAGCCTAGTCAAAAGAAAAGAGCACTTTAAAACAAACAAAGAAAAGAAACAAAAAACACACAAAGATTTTGGGATTGCTTAGGGTTACCGAAATGTGGATGATGAAGACTAAAGAGTTAGATCACTGTGTCCTAACAATCTTAACGTGTACTTTTTTTGGGCGGGGTCAGATCTGTGTATTTTTTGTATAATGGAGATAAAGTAGAAGTCCTTTTTATTCCCCTAGATCTTTTAACTTAAGTTGACTTAGTGAACTAATAATAGGTGACCATCCATTCTTTCAATCAAAAAGCATCCAGTGACAATGGGTAAAAGGTTAAATGGCAGATAAGCATTCAGCATTAAAATACATACACACACCCACACACTCTTACATATTTAACAAATCTGTAAAAAAAAAATAAAAAATAAGGGTGCCTGGGTGGCTCAATTAGTTAAGCATCTGACTTTGGCTCAGGTCATGACCTCACAGTTTGTTAGTTCAAGGCCCTTCATCAGGTTCTGTGCTGACAGCTCAGAGCTTGGAGCTTGCTTTGGATTCTGTGTCTCCCTCTCTCTGCCCCTCCCCTGCTCATGCTCTGTCTGTCTCTCTCAAAAATAAACATTAAAAAAAAATTTTTCCCAGATGCCTCACATTTTTCATGGGGCTTATAGGTACTGAGGTGGGAAAAACAAAAAACAACAACAACAGCAACAAAAACAAGGTTCTCATCCTCATGGAGTTTATGTCAAACGGAGAACACAAACAGGATGTTAATAATATAAATAAATTTTTCATTACATTCATAAGAGGAGCCATGTAGGAAAAACACAGAGGGCATTGAAATTACATAGTGAGGAACTTAATTTAGTCAGCAATGGAAACAGCAGATTTAAATCTTTAGAAACATATTTTCCTTATGATCTAGAGTGTTTGAGTGCAGTGGAGGGAGTAAGTAGGTGGGTGGGGAAGGAGGGAGCAGCAGTCTGGTGCCCGGAGCCAAAGGAGGAAACAACTTTGTTCACAAGAGGCGTCCTTAGCAAAGCCAAAGTACAGTGACATCAGCGTCTACATATTTTCCATGATTTCTAAAAATATAATCAATTCATTAATAGAGAAACACTACAACACACATATTTTTTAAAAAATAGTGGGTGATTTATGCACTTGACCATTAGATTGGGTATTGCTATTACATTTAGATGATAGTCTCTTATTTCTCACACCTTATACTGTTGAGAAAATACTGTCCAAAAGAAGGGCCTTAATTCTGTCTCAATCCCAATCATTTATTTCCTTCCCTCCCTTTTAATCATTATTAATCAAAATGTTTGCAACTGTGAACTGTCCTAGTTTTTATTTTTTGTTTATTTTTTGTTTTGTTTTTATTTTCTTTTTTTGCTAAGTCCACATATAAAGAGGCATACAATTCTTTTTGATGGTCATCCCACCCCCTTCAATTACAGCAATAATTCCCTAGAATGATAATGCTATTGATTGCCCAACTACAATCTGTGTACCAGAAATGCTTAATACTGTCTTGTCATTCATAGTCTGTTTAATGGTAAACAGGGGATTTGTAGTCTGTCAAATTTAATGACCAGAAGAACCAATAAAATATGACAAGGAAGACTTCCCACTCTTTAGGAATGGAACAGTTTCATCAGCACAAATGATAGCCTGTCAGAAAATCCCTGTGGTAGTGGAAAAGAAGAAAAATACAATAACATATTTCTACTCAAGAAAGAAAATATGCATAATGTCGCATGCAGAATAGAATGTTATCATTTAGGAAACCGTCATTCCAAAGTCCATTATTCGCTTGATTAGGATTTCTCAAAACTGAATTTTTATGATTCTGATTGGGATTAGAAATCTATATAACCAAATCTATATAGCCAACCAAGCCAGTCTAAAATCCTTTCATCCACAGACCCACTACTTCTTTCACATTTTGAATCCCCCAAGAGTAGGCTCTGTAATGATGGGACAAATGGTGCTGAGGGATATCAGAGACAGCAGTGGAAGTGAAATCCTTCTCCTACTTTGCGTTGTTACCCTTTCTTAGACCACTTCCCCACCCCCCACTCCCCACATATTGTTATTGACACCACAAGTCCAGCAGCAGTCCTCAACACAAATCTTTTGCTTAGATCAGTGAGTAGTGGTTCTCAAAGTGTGCATGAGAATTACTTGGAGTTACGGAAAATTTCTATTCTAGAAATTGTGATTCTGTGGTCTTGTCTGGACCTAGGTCCTGATTTTCCTTTCTTTCCTTTTTTGTTTTCCTTTTCCTTTCCTTTCCTTTTTCCTTTTCCTTTTCCTTTTCCTTTTCCTTTTCCTTTTCCTTTTCCTTTTCCTTTTCCTTCCCTTCCCTTCCCCTCCCTTCCCCGCCCTTCCCTTCCCTTCCCCTCCCCTCCCCTCCCCTCCCCTCCCCTCCCCTCCCCTCCCCTCCCCTCCTTTTCTTTTCTTTCTTTTTTCTTTTCTTTTCTCTCAGTGACTCCTGGTGAATCTCATGCAGATGGCCAGCATCATACTTTATGGTACTTTGCATACATTCTGTAGTTAATTACTAGGTAGCCATTGTCAGATGCTTGGTTTCATACTCTGGTCCTGACAGAATTGAGCTTGCAGATGATTCTGGCCTATTACATAAGGTCATTGTGAAGATAAAAATAGAAAATCGTACAAGATTTAAAACACCACATGGCATTTCAGGTACTCCATAATGGTTGCTAGTATTGTTTTGCTGATTTTGTTGTTGTAACTTCAGTTATTAACCACATCTTCAACTTAGCTTAATAATTATAGGGGAATATATTGTAAAAGATCAGTGGTGCACATGGGATCCACAATCTCAGAGTAGAGTCAAGCACCATTGATGAAATACTAAAATCATGAGCTGGAAATTCACCAAAGGAGCCTCTGTCTTAATCATTCATGGAACCCACAGAGCTTCTCATCTCTGTTTCTCTCTGTATGCCTCTCTTTGTTGACTGTCTTTATTTCTTCCAGAGCATGGTAAATCATGGTCAGGACACATTTCTTAAGTTTACATTAATTTTCCTACCTATAAGAATTAACAAGCCCCATTCAGTCCCATTTTCATATTCCTAGACGATTCTAATTCTACTTGTAGACCTGTTGATTGGCTCAATTGATTGTGAAGTGGTATGTGGTCTCTGAAGCAAACAACTGCTGGGCTTCAACTGCATGTTTAGGGACAGTTCTAAAATAGGGAAAGCTTTGAGCTGGGCAGGTTCCTTTAAAAGTATTTGCCTCAGGGTGCCTGGGTGGCTCCGTTGAGCATCTGACTTTGACTCAGGTCATGATCTAATGGTCTGTGAGTTTGAGCCCTGCTTCGGGCGCTGTGCTGACAGCTTGGAGCCTGAAGTCTGCTGCAGATTCTGTGTCTCCCTCTTTCTATGCGCCTTCCCTGCTTGCACTCTGTCTCTCTCTATATATCTCAAAAATAAACATTAAACACATTAAGAAATATATATCTGACTCAAGGGTTTCCAATATTACCCCAGTTAGGAGTAATTCAAGATTTCTATAAAATACACTGTGAGTTCCGTTCAAAGAATTTTCTGGGATATAACCCAATTATTATGTGGATGTTGCTGGATTTCTGAAAGTTAGTATTGAATGATTTATCGTTGGATGAAATCTAAGCCAAGTGGTCATAGCAAAAATTGTGAAGGAAAGAAATTTCTCATTAAGTGTTCTGTCTTCCCTTGATGAACTTTTTGTGCCAATTTTTTTTCTGATGAATCATGTTCTTGTTTGCCTCTTTTAAAGAAAAGGGGTAACACTTGGCTCGTATCTTAATGTGTTACCCTCAGTGATATTCATACTTAAAAGTACCACAGATTAGGAGTACAAAACTTGACAAAAAGAAACGAGTCAACAATAATGGCAAATTCAGGCAACCATGGGAGAGCTATTTTGAGTACTGAGACTTTTTGGCACCCTTCAAATGATAGTGAGGAGGTAAACTACCAAGTACTATATTTCTTGGTTAGCTCTGCCTATTAGTAGAATTCAGTTTATTTACAGAGTGCAGACGTTTTGTGGTTGAACTCAATCATCGAGTCATAGTGATGACTGAAAGTTGCATCCTTAGTATAGCATGGATCTTGCCATATACCTGACCTGCATTTGAACTTCAATTTTGGCATTGAACCAGATGGTTATGGTCACAAAACAAAGCCCATCAACTCTGGTGTGACCGCTATTCCAGTTTCCTCTAGAGCAGCAATTCTCTGTACATGAATGGACTGAACAACTCGATATTTTATTTAATCATACAACTTAAATGTCTTATTTGTTTTAAACATTTTCATATTTTAAACGTGATATTGCTGTAAGTAAACATTTAAAAAGGAAATATATATTGGCATTTAAAAAAAGCTATTGCTTTTGTTTTACTTATCACTCATTACCACTATGCTTTAGGATATAACTACCCATTTGAGCCATATGAAATTGCTGATATTTGACCATTCTAATCTACATACATGGCTAATTTATATAGTTAAATCTAAATACTTATAATACCTACTCTGGAAAGAAAATATCAGCAAGATACTCATATATTAAATTAGAAAAAAAGATACAACATTGAACTTATAGTGCAAGCCCAAAAATGTTTTTTAAATTACAATTAAGAATAGAAAAATGGTCCAAAGGAAGTATGAAAATTGATCAGTGGATGCCTTTTAATAGTAAATAAGAGTATGGGATATTTTATTTACTATTCTTATATAGTACATATGTATCACATTTATTTAATAACTTCCTGTTTTGTGGTTATTGAAATAGTACATGTTGTTTTTGGAAATCTTGGAAAATAGGAAAAATGATAAAGAAGAAAACTTTTATGTTGATATTTTGTGATGATTTTTTACCAACTCCTTTCTTCTCATTGAAAAGAGCATTGTTGGGGCACGTTGTTGGCTCAGTCAGTTGAACGGCTAACTCTTGATTTTGGCTCAGGTCATAATCTCAATGTTTGTGAGTTTGGAGCCCTGCGTCAGGATCCGTGCTGACAGAACAGAGGCTGTTTGGGATTCTCTCTCTCCTTCTCTCTCTGCCACTTCCCCACTTGTGTGCATGTGCTCTCTTTTTCTCAAAATAAATAAATTAAAAGCATTGATATATTGATATATATTTGACTTAAATTTATATCTATTTTTTCTTATTGACAAAGATGAGAATTTTTAGATGCATTTGTTGGTCATATATAATTATGGATATATTAATATCTATATATTAATGGATCCTTTTCTCTATTATATTGGAGCCTTCCAAGAATAACCTGAATGTTAGAAGACAGGAAGGACCTTTGGTCTGCTGTTGGCCTTAATTTAGCTACAGCGATATTATCAAAACTAAGAATTTTTTGGAAAGATACTGAAGTAGGCACTCTAGACTTTAACAATAGGGCAAATGAAACAAGACAGCCAGCCAAGAGGGAAATATCAAACATAGAAATGCAAGAAGTGCTGGAAGTATTTGAAGATAGTAGTTATAGTGCTAAAGATCATAACTATGATAAGACAGAGCTTTAGAAAATATACATGTAGTAAGTTGCACACATATTTTATACATCCATTTCCTCCTTATGACTCAAACTGACCTGACCTTCCCTGGAATTCACAGAATTTCGAAGGTGGAGAGTTCGGAGAAGCATGAGCTGTTTTTTCTTTATATTTTTTTATTTCTTTTCCATGTCTTCCCCCATCTCCAATAGGCAACAAGGATCTAGGAAATAAAGTGATATTTAGGTTTGCTTTTGCTTCTGACCTGTTAAGAATCATTGTTATGTGATTAAACTTGGGGATGCCAGAGTACTTGGCAAAACATACTTCTAAAATAAATCCCATAGGGGCACCTGGGTGGCTCAGTCAGTTAAGCATACAGACTCTTGATTTTGGCTCAGGTCATGATCTCACAGTTTGTGGTTCGAGCCCTGCTTTAGGTTCCTTCCGTGCTGTTGGCAGGGAGCCTGCCTGAGATAATCCCTCACTCCCTCTTTCTTTTTCCCTCCCCCGCTTGCTTGCTCTCTCAAAATAAATAAACTTAAAAAAATTAAAATAAATCTCATAAAGGAGAAAATTATTTAAAATAACTAGTTTCGACCTAGAATTTTTAGTTAAGTAATTTTGATGCTGTTGCTGTGTTATTTTGTGATCAAAAAACTTAACATCCCAGAGAGGAGAGCCTCAACAGAACCCAGTTTTGTATTAAAACAATTGCTTTTCATTAATTG
Organism: Paguma larvata; assembly: GCA_030068075.1. Classification (NCBI taxonomy): domain Eukaryota; kingdom Metazoa; phylum Chordata; class Mammalia; order Carnivora; family Viverridae; genus Paguma; species Paguma larvata. Next base: position 28,964,342 of record CM057828.1, on the reverse strand, counting down.
AAACCCTCCCTTCATTCTGTCTTCCATGTTCCTCCATGTTTGTTTAATCCTCTTATAATAATAATGGTCAAATTTTCCAAGTTAGGAATACATACACATTTGGGACTACATTATAAATGGGGAAGCAGTTGAATTTCTTTAATCTTGTGTTTTGAATTAAATTTGGTTTCCAAATTTGGAATTTAATTAAGTTATCCTTTAATTACTTTAAGAAACTTCTTAATGAAAAGTTTATAACTATTCACAGTCTGCAGATTGCAACAATCTTCCAGAAAATGACTCCTCTCCTCCCTTCCACTCTCCCTCTCTTCTGAATTTTTTTTTCCTTGCACATAGAAAGACAGAGACAGTCCACCAAAACAGTTTATTTTATTCCACAGGAGCAAGGGCTTCATTTGTAGTAGACACTCCTAGTAAATAAGGATAATTTAAATGTCATCATTTTATTGATTTTCTTACTGTCTTTAATTAGCAAGACAATTGATCTTTAATCTTTTTTGTGAACCACACTTCAATGAAATCAGTTTTGGTTTACATAAGATATTCAGCTCAGAAAGTCTGTTGAATAAAGAGAAGCTTAGGGAAAACTCATCAGGCATCTACTGATAAAGCATGCAAGTCAGAAACTTATTTTTCTTTACTGATTCTTTTTTTAAGGTTTTTATTCATTTTTGAGAGACAGAGAGAGGACATGAGCAGGCCGAGAGAGACACAGAATCTGAAGCAGGCTCCAGGCTCCGAGCTGTCAGCACAGAGCCCAATGCAGGGCTAGAACCCACAAAGCCTGAGATAATGACTTGAGCTGAGGTCGGATGCTTAACCAACTGAGCCACCCAGGTGCCCCTTTACTGATTCTTTATAAAAGGCCATCTAGAACAGGTAGGAGGGCAAAAAAACAAAAATCAGTGGCTTTTCTGATATGTTGTTCTTCCTTGAGCTGGTATGTGTGTCTTGTTGGTTTTTTCCCAAAGCATTTTTTTTTCTTTGAAAATTTAAATCAGGGTAACTTAAGTAAAAGCAACATCAGGCTTAGGTTAGGAAGGTGAGGGAGATGAGGCATACACAAATAGAATAACAAAACAGCCAGACATAGAAATCACATTAATTCAAATGTAGAAATTGCTACTATACTGAGAGGGTTTGGGCGCGCCTGGGTGACTCAGTTGAGCATCTGCCTCCTGATTTCGGCTCAGGTCATAATCTCACCGGTCATGACTTCCAGCCCTGCATCAGCCTCTGCTCTGACAGTGAGGACTCTGCTTGAGATTCTCTCTCTCTCCTTCTCTCTCTCTCTGCCCCTCCCCTCCTCTCTCTTTCTCTCTCTCTCTCTCTCTCAAAAGTAAATAAACATTAAAAAAAAAGAGAGATTGGTAGCTTTATATTATACTTGAATGTAAGGGATAATTAAGGTGATTGCCTTAAGAGAGTAAATATTAAGTCCTTTTGATAAATTTATTTATATACTAAAACTTTGTTTCCTAATAAAGGGGAGAATAGCGCTTATTTAAACTGATACTAAGACATGTAAAGTACAAATCATTCTCTATCAATAGCAGGATTTTTGTTAGGTAGTCACAGTTCTAAATACATAATTTAAAGAAAAGACATTTAAAATAGTCTTATTAGCTCTTAATTTCTTTTTGAAGCTACCAATTGAATGCATATTGTTCTGTGATGATTTATTGTATGATTTTATTTAATTTATTCGTGTGTATAACTCTGGAAATTAATTCATATGTCAGTATCTCAATCTATTTTTAACTATCATCCTCATAAGGAGCTTGGTAAGACATTATATATCTTCCATATCAGAAGAGACTTCTATATCAGAATACCAGGGACTGGATGGCTTATAAACAACAGAAATTTATTTCTTATAGTTTAGGAGGCTGAGAATTCCAAGATCAAGTCACCACAGATTTGGTGCCTGGTGAGAGTCCACTTCTTGGTTCATAGATCACTGTAATCTCACATTGTAGAAGGAGGGAAGGGTCTCTCTAGGGTGTCTTTCAGTAAGAACGCTAATTTCATTCACAAGGACTCCTCCCTAATGATCTAATTACCTCCCAAAGGCTCCACCTTCAAATATTCCCACTAGGGACTGGGAATTTCAATATAGGAATTTTGGGAGGATGAAAACATTTAGTCTGTAGCACCACCCGATAAAGTTAGCACCAGTTATACTTTGTTCTTATGTACTGTCTGTTTATATGTGCTTTGCGTCTAAAAAGACTAAGATTTTTTTCAGCCCCAAAGAACTAAGTTTTGACGGAAATATTGCTCTCACTGAGAATGTATGATATAAATACACTTTCTCTGAACTCAAAACCTCTCACTTGTGAAATACCTTCAGTGGACTGTTGAATTTGTTCTTTTGTTTGCTTAGCTTTCCTTTAAAGGAATTTAAAGTGCATAGATATCGGAAACCCAGGTATTCTTTTTTTTTCTTTTTTTAAAATTTTTTAAATGTTTGTTTACTTTTGAGAGAGAGAGAGAGAGAGAGAGACAAGAGTATGAGTGGGGAGGGGCAGAGAGAGAGGGAGACACAGAATTGGAAGCAGGCTCCAGACTCCAAGCTGTCAGCTCAGAGCCTGAGGCAGGGCTGTAACTCACGGAATGGCGAGATCATGACCTGAGCCGAAGTTGGACGCTCAACTGACTGAGCCACCAGGCGCCCCTGAAATCCAAGTATTTTGAGTAATATCCACAAATACAGTTCCAGTGGTGTATATCTTTAAATTTACAAATGCCAGGGCAAATTAATTTCCCAGGTTCTGCACCTCTCTTCTCTTCAAAGCCAGAAATATTTAAATTTGCTCTTATGTCCATAAAACCAATCTTAGCCTCAAGGAAATGGAACATAAGCAGTTTTACATCAACATCTTATGGCTCAGCATGGAATCACATGTGCTACTCTTACAACTCTTCCGCAGTGTTCCAGTTTTGGTTGCTGGGTCATTGCTTTGTTCCAGGTCTGTTGGGTACTAGTCTTATTCTATTTCTCCCTTCATCATTTTGCTTGAGTTAAGCTACAGTACTCAACATTCTCTTTTCTCCAATTACATCCTACATTGTTCTTGCTGTTGTTTTCTTCCTTTTCTTCTTCTCATTTCTGTCTGCACTATATCACTGCTGCCTCTACCATTGTCCATTAATTGGATACCTGCCCCAGATTTCTAGCCTCACAATAATAACATGTTGTAATCAAAATTACGTTTATAATTATAGTGATGATAATTAGTTAGTGGTGTAGCTATTGTGTTGTGGTGCCTTAAAAAAATCAGAGGGCAATGTAGATATCTCAGTGCTCTTTTGCATCCTGAGATATCAAGACAAATTCTGAGGGTCCTACACAATGAACAAATAGAAGGATGAAAGCAGCAACTTAATTGTATACATTGCCCTAACCTGATAATATATACAGATACTGACACATAGTACATGATCAATTAATAAATATCTGGTGTGCAGGGAAAATCAGATATGCTATAAGAATGAGACCATGTGACCCATACAAGATCTGGGAAGACAAAATTATTTTCTTGGGACACTTGCATGGATTCTCAGGTTTTTGCAACTAAAAGAGACTTCTGAAAACAATGCAGCAAATGCTGTCCCCATATATTAAAGAAAATTGGTCATCTGATTGTGCAAAAGATGAATTTGCAAAATGTATTTTTTCAAATAAAGAACTCAGTGACTCTGTTAAGAAGAATATGTAAAAAAATTAAATGAGCTTGAAGATAATTTTGAGGAATTCTTCAGGAAGGAGTCAGAAAGACATAGAGAAAAAGGTTGAGACAAAAGTTGAAATATGGTGAATGGATGTAGAAGAGTCAGAACCTATTTAGTAGGAGCCTCGGAAGGAAAGAAGAAAAAATCACAGGTATAAAAAAATCTGAATAAATAACGGACAAATATTTCTGAGAAGTGTAGAGAGCCATGAAACTTCAGATTGAAAGAGATCAAAGTGCCAGGTAGGATTAGTAAATAAACCTCACTCCTAGATCCATTAGGGTTAAATTTAAGAATATCAAAGACAAAGATAAAAAGTCAAATGAAACAAAAATCAGTTTGACAACTCACTTCTCACTAGTAACACTGAGTACAAGAAAACAGTGGAGAATGTTCTTCAGAGTTTTAAAGAAAAAGGATTGCAATTTTCTACAAAGCTAATTATTTAAATATGCAAGAAAATAAAGACATTTTCAGGCAGATAAAGTGTCCAGAAGTATCACTCTGGTCTACCCAAGGAAAAAGAGCTGTATGTAGGTAGTTTATTTGGGGTAATGACCCAGAGGAAAGAAGGAGACTGGTGAGAGGGAAGTGGGGATAGAGGGAAAGCCAATACAAGGGTATATTCTGGTGTTGGTCAACACTGTGGGCAACTGGGCTGGATCTCTGCAGGACGCTCAGAAAAGCTATGCAGATTGCACTTTGGGATTGCTCACTTAGGGTTGATTGAAGGACTTTTCTCTCAATAAAACGTGGTTAGCCACTGGGGTGTTAACTCTCTGTCACCTTTAGGCTGCACATGCAGATATGCCAGTGAGTATCTGAACACAGTTTACACTGTCATGTCAAAGAAACCTTGAGGTAGAAAGTGAGAGATATGCAGTGTAGTTGAGGTAAGATAGTTTTAACTGTAAATAATTTGCTTTCGGTGTGATGATTGAGATGGGAAGTAGATTGAGAAGATGTTATGAGGCATCTAGTTCTAAAATTTACCAAACATAGGTTCTGCTAAACAGAACCCTTGAAGGGTATACTCCAGTATGAAGAAGAATTAATTTAGGAGAATTCAGGATTTATTCTCTTACTGTCTCTTCCAATTTATCTATTGCAATTTCTTCTTACACAACACTTCAGCTATACTGGCTCCTTGTCATCTCTCATATTTCCTCTTCCCTCAAACATCTGAGTGCCTTACTCCCTCTTTTTCTTCAGATTTCTGCTCAAATGTCACATTCTTGGAAAGGCTAATCGCCCTATTAAAACAATAATACCTCCTCTCCTCACCATGCCATAACCACCTCTTCTTGCTTTATTTCTCTCTATAGCTATGATTAGTCCTGAAATACTATATATTTCTGAATTTATTTCTTCTGCCTAAAACAGTCATCAGAATGTGTCAGCAACTATTCGTTGAAAAATGAGTGAACACATATAAAGTCTATAAGACCAGCAAAAGAAAATTTATCTGTATAATGGAATGTAGGCAAGGCTAAATAAAAAAAAAATAAAACATAGTAAATTAAAAAAATATGTATATGAAAAAAGGCTTGCAAAAATAAGCACTAGTTAGAGAGTGATTACAATAAATATAAATGAGTTAGAATTATTGAATAAATGAAAAAATATATATTGGATTAAATATAATTAAACATTATAGCTTTATAAGAATCCATTTATTTTTTAATGTTTATTTCTGAGAAAGAGAGCGAGGGAGGGGCAGAAAGAAAGTGAGACAGAGAATCTGAAGCAGCTTCTGCACTTTCAGTGCAGAGCCCAATGTGGGGCTCAAACTCATGAACCGTGAGATTGTGACTTGAGCCAAAATCAACAGTTGGATGCTCAACTGACTGTACCACTAAGGTGCCCCATAAGAAACCCATTTAAAACAAAAGAACTCTCAAACATTGAATGTAAATTGATGGGAAATGATACACCAGAAAAATATGAGTAAGTGGTAAGCTATTATAACAATTTTAACATCTAAAATCTGAATTTAAGTATAGAGGTACCTAGGTGGTTAAGTTGGCTAAACTCTGACATGGACTTAGGTCATGATCTCATGGTTCGTGGGTTCAAGCCCTACAAAGGGCTCTGCTCTGATGGTGCAAAACCTTCTTGGGATTCTCTTTCTCTCTCCCTCTCTCTCTGCCCCTCCCACTCCCCACTCAAAGTAAATAAACTTAAAAAAAAGTTTTTAGTTAATTTAAGTATAAAAAGTGACTATGGAAAAATAGTCATAACCATTAGGGACACTACAAACTCCAACTATGTAAAACAACTGACAGAACTTACCTATAATTTTTTCCTCGTGTGTTATTTTATTGAATAGAGTAACCAGAGCAGTGTTAGTTATATACATTTTATATTTTTTCTGACTTTTATTGCAATGAATTAACACCTGGAAAGCATGTAGATTTCTTCTTTCATGTACCTGGGATCACTGGGGGAAAATAATATGATTAGCTGTATTTCATCACTCTGATTTTTCATTAAGCATGAAAACTTTGACAAAGATACATTAACTTATTAAAATAATAAGTAGAACATTTAATTTAAAAATGTTTAATAACCTCTCTCTCTCCAAAAAACCAAGGGGAGTCGTCTGGGTGGCTCAGTTGTTTAAACATCTGACTCTAGATTTCCACTCTGGTCGTGATCTCACGGTCATAGGATCAAGGCCTGCATCTACTCTGTACTAGGTGTGGAACCTGCTTAAGATTCTCTCTCTCTCTCTCTCTCTCTCTCTCTCTCTCTCTCCTTCCTTTGCCCCTCTTCCCTGCACCCACTCTCTCCCTTTCTCTTTCTCTCTCAAAAAAAGGAAATGTTTAATAATCTATTGAAAGAATCATATTTTTTTACCTTTTGACTTAATAATTACTCCAATATTGAAACATTAAAAAATTGTATTTGCTGTATTTTTTCACAGTGTAATACTCTTGTAATGTGTTGATGGATTTGATGTGCTAATATTTTATCATCCGTATATGTATGTGAGATTTGGCTCTAATCTTTTAGAGATGTGTTATGGACTGTTTAAGTATCTCAAAATTCATGTGTTGAAGTCCAACTGATATTAGGAGGTGGGGCCATTGCAAGGTAATTAACTTACAGATGGTGGAGACAACATGAGTGGGATTAGTGTCCTTAGGAGTAGAGACGTGAGAGAGAGTTTGCTTTCCATCATGTGAGGATACAAAGAGAAAAGAGTCAAACAGGACAAGTGCTCTTTCCAGACATCAGATCTGTTTATGTCTTGTTCCTGGACTTCCCAGCCTCCAGAACTCTAAGAAATAAATGTTGTTTAAGCCACCTGCTCCATAGTATTTTTGTTATAGCAGCCTGAATTGACTAAGACAAGAGGAGCTATTTTTGTCAGATTTGAAATCCATGAATATGTTAATGTCATAAAATGAAATTGGGTAGCTTTCTATTTTTCTCAAGTTTAAGCATTGGGGAAAAAAATGTTAAAATCATGCAGGACCCAAGCCTTTTTTGGAAATAGTTTTTGACAGCAATCCTAATTTTATATTTGGATCAATTACTTTCCCAGGAAAATTGTCTATTTTAGTCACAGTTTAAAAATAAAAATTTCATAATATTGTCCTTAGTTTAAAATCCCCCTTTATTCATACTTATATTATTACAGAAATCTTTTAGAAAGTAAATTGATACTATTTGAGTTAGATATTGGAAAGGGTGTAGGATCTGTGAGGAGGGAAATGAAAATGTTTTACATTTGAAAAATCTCTTTTTCATCAGAAATTCCATACATTTTAAAAAGACTTGAAAACAAAACAAAATAAAAACTCAATTTAATTAAGTTCTGTTTAAAGAATTAAATCTCTTTTGGGGCACCAATACATGTTCTCCAGTAAGAATGCCTCAGGATGTTTGAGAAAATGGATATTGTCATATTACCTTTTGTTTTAGGTGGAATCTGGTACCTAATCACCTTAAACTGTGACTGTGTTTTCTTACTTGACAGAAGAGTTTTTGCAGATGTGGTTAAGTAAAGGACCTTAGAATGGAAAGATTATCTTACATTATCTAGATGGGCCTTATTTAATCACAAGTCCTTCAAAGAGAAAAAAGGTAGAAGAGTAGGTCAAGAGATGTGAAGAAAGACTTGACCCACTGTTACCAGCTTTGAAGGTGAAGGAAAGTGACCCTGAGCCAGAGAATATTGGCGATCTCTAGAAGCTGAAAATTGCCCTCAGCTAACTAGCAAGAAAACAGGGACCTCAGTCATACAACTGCTAGCAAATAGATTCTCCTCTAGGGCCTCCAAAAAGAAATTCAACCATACTGAAACCTTGATTTTAGCTCAGTGAGACCCATGTTGGATTTCTGACTTAGAGAATTGTTAGATAATATATTTATTTTAACCCACCAGATTGTGGGTGGTAATTTGTTATAGCAGCAATAGAAAACTAGCATACCTTTAATACTAAGAGAATCAGAATAAAAACTTAGTGATGATTCAGTAGAAAGCTTTCAATAGAAAGCTATGCTGTTTTATAAGTAAAAGGTTTAGGACATACATACACACAAAAAAATGCATCTTAGTTTCTGTTTTCGCTTGTTTCATTGAAAGCAGCATTTAATGCAATGGGTGTTTAATCAATGCTCATCAAAGCCTTTGAATGAAAATCTGTGTATGGTGTATCAAATAATATTTGGTCATCATTGTTTCTTTAGACCTGTTTATTACTGTAAACAGTCAATATAAAGTATTCTGCTAAATAAGAACACTATGTTTTATTTCTTTATTTTTTTTAATGTTTACTTATTTTTGAGAGAGAGAGTGCAAGCAGGGGAGAGGCAGAGAGAGAGGGAGACACAGAATCCGAAGCAGGTTCTGAGTAGTCAGCACAGAGCCCAACTCCAGGCTTGAACCCATGAACTATGAGATCATGAACTGAGCCAAAGTTGGAGGCTTAAACAACTGAGCTAACCAGTTGCCCCAAGAACACCATATTTTAGTTCAGTTATGTCAAGAAAACATTTAGAATTTATATACTTTATATGTTTTAAATTTCCTGTCTTGTCAGATTTCATAACCATTAAAATATCGTCAGAATTCCCCTGTTCCACAATTTGACATCTGTTCTTCTACATTATCTATTTTTCTTGAAATCCTAATCTTTCTCCTTAATCTCTAAGTAGCATAAATGATATGCTGTGTCATGCTATAGTTCCTTATGTAATAGCATCTGTACTCATTTTTCCTGGGTAGCTAACATAGATGGTATGTAGTCACATCCTGACAGACTCTAAGGCAAGGTTGGGTGATAGTCCAGTGAGACTGAAGAAGACAGGTTCTTTGCAGGAGGGTACGTACAGTGAGTCCAGGAATGGCAGGCTGGACAAAGCATCTACTGCTGGGATCTACACGCAGCAAGCTTTTCTAGTGTTGCAACTTCAGGCTAGCAACTGTCTGTAGCCTCTCCCTCCTTGCTTGGTCAGCATTCCAAGGAGATCAAGGCCTGCCATCCACACATTCTTCATTATAGGGGAGATACTATGGGTTGGCCACTCCTGTAGCCCTTGTCCTTGAACAATGAATAATAATTTCTTCTACATATTCTGTTTGATGCGAATATGGAAGGAGGACAAGATCTCTACATTCTCAAGATAGTGATGAATAGGGACATTCAGGGTATGCTTGCACAAACCAGCCTTCCAGCATATTTCATACAATGGGGAGAGTTAAAAATCTGTCAAGATTATTAAATGGAGTTTTTGAAGCTATAGTTACCTGCAATAGTGAGCATGTCATGCCAAATTCATTATTTCAAAATCAGAATTTAAAAGCCTGGTTACTGCGGTAATTGTTTTGGCACATCCTCTTAGCTCTCACTTTACAAGAAGAAAATTGATGCTGCTTAAATTAGTATTTGGCCATTTCAACATATAGGAGTCAGATGAAATGAAACCGAAGTCACTGAAAAGAATTGGAGTCAAACATTGCATTAAAGTAAAAAATTATTCTCTGCTTCTTCTAATGTTCAATGAAAACCTCATTTGAAATAATTGTTCCAGCATGCTATTAAAGTTCTGCTTCAATCAGACTTTCTGCCAAATTACTTTGGAAAAGTCCTGAGTTTTGGGAACCATCGTGTACAGGTGGGATCTGACTTAGCTAACCTGGTCAAATTTGATCTTTGTAGACCTCACGATATTTTGAATTCTCCAGGATCTTTAGGACTCTGAATAGTTTGGTGTAGGCTTCTAAGTTATCCTCGTCTGGATTTAAGTTTATTGAGTTCAGTCTGCTAACTATTGAGTTCAGACTTATCAGGAAGATAAGTCACATATTTGGTAGCCATTTTATTGTTAAATTTTGTGACCACATGTGCTAATTTGTCTGCAGTGGCTACAGTCTAAAAAAAATCCAAAAAAACCCAGTCTCCTTCTTAGCCTATATGTCCTGATCATTTTTCTGAAGTTTAAGTGTATCTTATTTGCAGATATTAACAACAGTCTCCAAATTCTGTGGGAAATCAAGCTAAGAAAGGAGCTTTGGTGGGATATGGGTCACTGCGGGTCAAGATCAAGTACACTGTTAAGGAATAGAATTGCTTAGACTACCTACCTTTCCTATTCCTCCTTAGAATATGCTGCTTTGGCATGATTCTGTTTTTGTATTTTTCTTAAAGAGAGAAAGAGAGATTCATTCTTTTTCTCTTTGTCTCTTAATACTCTTCAGTTAGAGTAGTAAGACAGCTTATTGTGTTACTTTCCATGTCCCAGAAAGACCAACATGTAGATGATTTAGGTTTTAAGAAATGCCTTTTTCTTTTCCTTGTTTTTTTTTTTTCCTCCTATTGGGATTGCCTTATTTTTTGCTTCTCTTAGCATCTATGAAGAGCTGGAAAGCCAAGATAAGGGGACTGGTTTAGGGGGAAAAAATAATTCTCTTAGTCTAGGATTTTAGGCAGGAGACAAAAAGTATTCATGGGTTCACTGAAGCTACGGGTTTCACATTATAGTAATAAATAGTGTGCATTTACTTTTGAATAGCTCCCTGCTGAATTTGAACAGTAGAATATAGATGTAGACAGTACTATCTCAGCATGACTAAGAAGAGGAAAATTAAATTTTCATCCTAAATATTATAAATGTAAGAAACACTTTGACACTTAACTATAGCTGAATTATAGAAGGTCAAACGTCTGGAGAAAACATACCTCTAGGTTTTGTTTTTAGAGTTCAGCTGGTTTGACACTATAGAGTTCTTAAAGAAAGTCATTCATTTTTTATAGATCAGTGATTAATCTACAGGATTAACTACAGGATTAACCTGTACTATCTTACTATTCTTTTTTCTAAATGTGTTTTCTTTCCCATTATACATATAACAAATGGTGTATACAACTCAGAATCAACTTTGGAGAAAACTGGAAAATTGATGACATCGCTGTTAGTTTTTATTTCCCCATCTAATGGCATGGTATTCTCATGATATCCTGCATGATACATCTCCCTTTGAAGTCCTTACAGTATGGTAACCCATGTGGAATTAGGGCTGGATGACACATACATTTATGTTGGTGGATATTTCATAAATGAACCAGGCAGGTAGCCATTTTCTCCTTGTTATGAACATGACTCATTTCGTGTATGAAAACAGAAATGTACTGAGTGTTGATTAAGCTCTTTGTTTTGGTTAAAATAATGCAACTTTTTAATATGGAAATCAGCTATCTCTGATGGAATTTTACTGTTCTAGGTGAGTTCAAATTCTTATAAGTTAAAAGTTATCTTGTTCATCTTTGTACAAATTATTTACTGAATATATCTAATTTTCTCTAATTTCTTTTCATTTCCAATATTTAATGGTTGCATGGTTTGCATGTTTCAGAAAAAAAAGAGTCAGAGCTCAGAAGTAGAACAGCAGAAGAAAATGCCAGTGTAATTTTTCTGTTTACCAAAAGCAGTCTGCCTAAAATATCTTCCTCAAATATCTGACAAGTAGCACCAAAAAAATTTTCCTGCTTAATTGCTTGTCAGTTTCCATGTATTTATCTTGAACCTAAACTGATTTTTCTACAGAAATAATCCTGAGCTTATCAGTAACTGCTAATGGATTTTTTTTTTTAATGTGGTGAGAAAGCATTTCATTCAAATTGAAGCCTTATGTTCAGCAATGGTTCATCATCATGAGACAATATTTGTGTGTAACCCATTGTGCTAGCCAGTGCAATTCCACTGTGTGTGTGCTATCTAGGGAAATAAAGGGAGAGGGGGTGGTTGTTGCTGGAGAGGAAGAATGAGAAGAGGAAGGCTATATCAATTTGAGATTTAGAGAAAATAAGAGTTTATTTAGGCTTAATGACTAAAATCCAAGACTGGAACGTGGCAATTATAAGCTAGAGGTGTTCATGCAATTTATGAGTAACCCTATTTTTGGTTGAAACATAATTCAAAGGAATCACTCACCGCTTGAAAGAAAGCCCAGGTATATTGGCACAGTCACTAAAAAACAACATTTCTATAGCACTTCCAACAGCTCTTTATTATGAAAGGAATATAAGTGGAAAATCACCCTCACTTGGGGCTTCAAAGATGGCCACCTACAGGCATTTTACTTTCTTAGTGTTAAAAGATGAAATCGTAGTTCTTTTATTTTTTTTCTATAAGATTTGTTAAAGAATATTTTAATATCTTGTATTTTTCTTATGGATTAACTATTTCTAACCTGTGCTTAAACAGAATTTTCATGTAAAGAATTTTCTGAAGGTCACAATAAAGCTACTCTAACTCTGCAATTCTTTAAAATTCAGCAAGAAGCTGTTTGAATTGAAACATCATACCTCTGGTTCCTGCTAAGCATCTCTCTGACATGCGAAGTAATCAAGACCTTCTGGTGAAACCAGTTTCCTCATCAGGGTTCAGCATGATTGATGGTGATGTGAGGCTGCTTCGGTCATGGAATTTCAAGGAGCTACGGCATGTTTATGCTGAAAGGTAAGTTGGAAAGGTCACTCTAATCCCATAAGAATCTGACTCCCAGAACAGTTAGTGTTGGGGACATAAAACTGGTACTTGATAACTTTTTATTAAAGCAATAAATGAATGAATCTATGAAGGGATGAATGAGTTAATAAATACGGAAGTGTTGCAGGGCCATATCTTTACCTAGTCAGGTGTCTTAAGAATGGGTTGTCTCTCTCAGAGTTTGAATAAGAAAATCTAGAGCAGGTTCAGCAAATATGTTACAACTGTCATTCCCTGAGACATGATTAATCTATCAGGATACTCATTTTAATCAAAGCAGTCTTGGAATGTTATTTCTCAATACAGTTCTCCAGGCAGCCACTACTAATCAATCAGAGTTGGCAAAAGAAAGTCAAGTGTTTATTTTGGAAGGTCTAAACAAATTAATACAACCCGAACACTATTAGTTAAAAATAAAGACCCTCTTATTGTTTTACCTTTTTAGTAGTACATTTTGTACTAGCCATTTTGTTCTACTCATTATTTACTCATATTGTCAAAAGGTAACTGGAAATTTCTATTCGAGTTTATAATTATGGAGAAACAATCATGTACCAAGAGTAATATTAGATACTGTTGTCTTTGTCTTAGGTCTTTTTTTAAATTTTTTCAATGTTTATTTATTTTTGAGAGACATAGAGACAGAGTATGAGCAGGGGAAGGGCAGAGAGAGAGGGAGACACAGAATCTGAAGCAGGCTCCAGGCTCTGAACCGTCAGCAGAGCCCGACACAGGGCTCGAACTCACAGACTGTGAGATCATGACCTGAGCCGAAGTTGGCTGCTTAACCAACTAAGCCACCCAGGCACACCTGTCTTAGGTCTTTAACTGGGCCAATCACATAGGAATCACCTGAAGAATCTTGTTAAAATGCAGGTTCAAATTTAGTAGATCTGAGGAAAGAAATAACCGTCTGAATTTCTAACAAGATCATTGTCAGATGACCTTAATCTTGCTGGTTGGCCCTCAGACCACTTTACTTTCAGTAGTAAGCACAAATAATTGATTCTCAACCTTAGCTGTACATTGAGATTATTGGGGAGCTTTGAAAAATTGAGACCTGGGTCCTGCCTCAGAAATTCTGATTTAATAGGACTATGGTACGGACATTTGGATATTTATAAACTCCTCAGATGATTGTAATATGCAGCTAAAGTTTGGAATCACCACTTTAAGCTACATAAACTCTGCATCTGGTGCTTAATTTAGGCTAATGATTAAAATTAATTCATTTCATAGAACTCAAAGAGTTATGGCATGTTTATGCTGAGAGGTAAAACACACTACTTCCTCCCAGTCCTCACCCGTTTTGATCTGGCTCTTTGCTCTTGGTCTATGATCTTTATCTTCATTTGTGCTCATGGTCTCCCATTTGATTTCTCTTGTAATCAAGCCTAGATTTTTCTCAGAATATTTTGTCTTAGCTTCTTATTTTCTTCTTAGCGTTCCTAGCTTTTTTTAAAAAATTTTTTTAATGTTTATTTATGAGAGAGAGAGAGAGAGACAGAGCACGAGCAAAGGAGGGGCAGAGAGAGAGGGAGACACAGAACCTGAAGCAAGATCCAGGCTCTGAGCCGTCAGCACGGAGCCCAACGTGGGCTCGAATTCACAGACTGTGAGATCATGATCTGCGCTGAAGTCAGACACTTAACCAACTGAGCCACTCAGGCACCCCACCTAGCTTTTATCTAATGCAAATCTTTTGCTTTCCATTTTGGTCCCATGAGAAATGGTAGGTATGTACCATGGTTTTATCCGTTGTAAAACTGTAAGGAGGTCAGAGACCTTTCTGAACCTTGAGAGTTCAGAGACTGTAACTTAAAAATAAGAATCAGATGATTCTCATTTCCTAAATAATCATAAAATTATACAGCTGGAAGAAAATCCAAAGATTATCATCTAAAGATGATGATAACAGAGACATCATCAGTGAACTCCTAATGAGCAACACTAGTTTCTCCTTGAATGAGGTACAGAATATGACTTGTTTCAAAGCAGTAGAGTGTAAGAAAGGTGATGGAATGTCATTTCTGTGATGACATTTAGTTATATAAGACTCCATCTTAGCAGATCAGAGAGAGTTTCCTGTTTTCCTTAAAGAAGCCGCTAGCCATTTTGTGAACTGAGTATGGAGAGGTCCACATGGCAGGACACTATGGGCAGCCTCTGAACAGTCTCCCGTGAACGGCCAATATAAATATGAGTCCATCAGTCACCCAGGCACAAAGAAATGAATTCTACTAGCAATCTGAATAAACTTGTAATCAGAGTCTTCCTTAGTCAAGCCTGTGGATGAGAATGTAGCCCAGCTAACACTTCACTGCAGCCTGGTGCGATTCTGAGCAAAGGACCTAGCTAAGCTGTGGTGAAATTTTTGACCTATAGAAACTAGGAGATAATAAATGTGTGTAAAAATTTGTTATACATCAATACTCTAACACAATGCTAATTTTA